>CM025851.1:35601609-35912157 GCA_003952965.2 Morella rubra
AGACTCAGCACGCGCTTGTGTTGTTTGAGCGGATGAAGTTGGAAGGTTTGAAACCAAATGATTTCACGTGGAATGCGATGATAGCTGGTTATGCTCGGTTTGGAGATACCACTGGAGCGCTTGCACTTTTTTCTAGAATGATTAGGGAAGGGTTGGCCCCTGATTTGGTGACTTGGAATGCCTTGATTTCAGGTTTTGTGCAAAGTCAGCAAACTGGCGAAGCATTCAAATTGTTTCAGGATCTGTTGGTTTCGGGGATTAAACCTAATCCTGTGACTATGACGGGACTGCTCCCTGCATGTGGATTGATGGGTTCAATTAAAAGAGGGAGACAAATTCATGGGTTGATCTACAGGATGGAACTTGATATCAACATTTTTGTCGCTAGTGCTCTTGTTGACATGTACTCAAAATGTGGCAGTGTAAAGAATGCTCGAAATGTCTTTGAGAGGATTCTTGTAAAGAATATTGCGTCATGGAATGCTATGATTGGATGCTATGGGAAGCATGGGATGGTTGATTTGGCGATACAGTTGTTTGAGAGATTGCAAGAAGAAGGAATGCAGGCAAATGAAGTGACTTTTACTTGCATTCTCTCTGCTTGCAGCCATGGTGGTTTAGTTGAGGAAGGTTTGAAGATTTTTAGGTGCCTGAAAGAGAGCCATGGGATCGCGGTTGGGAAAGAGCATTACGGTTGTGTTGTTGATCTTCTGTGCCGTTCAGGGAGGATGGCAGAAGCTTATGAGTTGGTGAAAGAGATGTCAGTTGAAGTCCCGGAGTCAATTTTTGGAGCCTTCTTCAGTGGTTGTAAGATTCACGGAAGAAGAGATCTGGCTAAAATGATGGCCAAGGATATTCTTGGGATGGAGTTGACCAAACCTGGAGGTTATGTTACACTGTCAAATATTTATGCTGCCGATGGAGACTGGGAAGAGGTTGAGAAAGTAAGAAAGGTGATGAAGGAAAAGAACATTCTTAAGAAGCCTGGTTTTAGTTTGGTAGAAAGGAGAAATGAGCTTGTGGGAGAGGAAACAGAAGGTGATGAAATAAAAGTGGGACCAGGTATGTATTTTACGGTCGCTATAGTCAGTGCTCTGGGATTCCAATACCATATATCCACCTGTCCATTATAAGTGAGATTCTAAACTTCCCATAAAAGGTATCTATGTTCTCAGAAAAGGTATGCAGTTTTTAAAGGCTAAGACGAAGCATCAAAAGTTTTAAAATCTAAATAACAAATTTGAGATACTGACTGTTGAGGACTATCTTCGCATGGCATCAATCTTCTCTATGTGCTGAGTAGAAGAAGAGGTTGTCATTTCAGCCTGAGCAGTAAACCAAGGAAATTGGTTTTTGGCCTGGGTTTTGTTTGCCTTTGCTTTTTTCTTTTCTTTTTACCAATGGAAAACTACAGTAGCAATCAATTATCTCTTACAAAAAAAGAAATGAGCGTTTGGTTATCAAATACTGTACTTTATGTTCCTTTGAATGTTATGTTTTTTGGCTTCTTATTTTTTCTGTTATGCGCAGAAAAGGGCAAAGAGGACAAAGATGACAGAGAGTCTAAAGAATTAGATGCTATTGGAGTTGGGGGTTGAACAAAAAGGTCAGTCGTTCCACCCATCTGTATGGGGTCGCAATCTGGGCGCTAGATTCATCATTATTGTTACTTTATTTTGTAATCTTTTATTCCCATAAACAAATTTTCCTGTGTTGTACATTTCAAGTATACTGTCTGAAAGGCATAAACAAATCATGAAGAGTTCGTCTGTAAATAATCAATCAGGGTTCTGATCGGAACTGAATGACTTTCCAGGACTCATCAGATCTTTAGTAAGTGTACCCTTCAGTCTTCATCTGATAAGTGCAGTATGTTTCTCTGCACAAATGGAGATGCAAAGAAATCAAAATGATTTCCTTTTGCACCATTTAAGGATACACATTCACTTGCTCATTGTTATTGAAATTAAAAAGATACTGAATGCCCCCAACCCTCATATTAGGGATAGGATAATTTCTCCCAAAGATTAGGGTCATGTGGTGAGAACACTTTTTGGAGCTCATTCTGCATAAGTTTGCGAAACCGCATTATTTCTGTTTCTATAAAGTGACAGCATAAATTACAGGGAAACATAACTGAATCCATTGTTCCCTCCATGACTTCTCGACCTTCATAAGTTTCTGCATTTTCTTCTCCATCTTCTGTTGGAAACCTTTCAACATTTTTTTTTTTACTTATCCAAAAACTTACTTCCTAGATTTTTTCAACGAAAAGAAAGGCACGGTTTTATAGATATTCGTGACTCAAGGTGCAATTTTTCTTTCTTTCACATATCAGTGGATCCCTCAGGTATCCATGGTGTAATCCATTGCTCTTAAGTCGTCATGAGCTGTGTTGCCAATACATGGAGGTTACTTATGGTGCTTGGAATATATTCTTTTTTTCTTCCCCTTTTATTCTGTGCAGGTGCATTTAATGGACTTACTACAAAAACCTTGGATTTGGTTGGTGAGTAAACTACAGCCATAAAATGATCGTATAAATAATTTTAGACATTTACGAATACATAAGCTTGGGTGGATTTCTACGATTATGATTCTGCACTACTTTACATACAAATAATCCATGCTTATTTTTGGGAAAATGTAAGGTATATTCGACTAAATAGGCTTCAATGGAAAAACTTGGATTCAACTTCTCAAACTTGAGCTTGTAGTTGAGAATATATGAGCAGTGGGCAGCCGGTTGTACTGGCCAGCAGAGATAAGATCGGCTTTTCATTAGGTGGTTGTACTGGTCACCCCAAATGAACCTCAAAAGCTACAAAATAATTAAAGAAGACTTCAAGAGGGACGCGAAATGGTCCAAGCATCTTGTGACTGAACATGTCATTGTCCCAAACCTCCCCTTCGTCCTTCTTTTTCTTTTTCTTTGTTTTTCTTTTCCTTTTTGACATAAAATGAAGAACTTGGTTCGAAGCAGTATACATAGTACATTAACTGCATTATATAATCTATATGGATGGATAGATATTTTCTTTAATTTGCTACTCGAATTAGGTGGTCCAATTCAGATAGAGATAAACACAGCATATAGGTCTTACAATAGGGTCCAAGCTGTCCAGTACTTAATACAAGTAATATTGAATGTTGTGGGATCTATATGTTACTTCTATCTTTCTCCGAATTGAACTACTTAATTGGAGTAGTAAATTAGAGAGAATTCATCGTTAGCTAATTTAATCTTCGAAAATTTTCAACCCTTTTCTTTTTTTTAAGATACAGTGATATTGAAACAAAGTGTGTTCTTATAAGATGGAAGACATGAAAGAGGATGAAAGAAACTGGATACATAGTGTGAGCCTCAATCTGCCCCTGCCATGCACTGCATTGGGGTTCATGGAATAGCACTGGCGTGGAACATTCCCACTCGTGCATTATTATGTTCTAAGACCCACACGCATTAAATGTTGCGAAAAGTACACCGATTCGATGAGATCCTTTAGTTGTTGTGAGGTCGCTTAAATGGGAAAAGTGTGTCACAAGTAAAAATGTAAGCTGAATTGTGACCGGCCCCATTTGAGGTGGGAAGTTGAGAATATGGCTGGCTCAGTTTTTTTGGTTTTGTTTTTGTTTTTTATATATATTTTTTCTAGCGTTATGTTTAAGACAACGTGTTTGGTATTTGGAGATTTTCAATGATTTTTATTATCTGAGATTAATTAGTAATCTTTAAGCATCGAACGTACCAGTATTTTACTTTATCTTATCGAGATGCACTTAATGAACTTTTAGTTGGATAGGTCAATTTGTACAACATACCTAGTATATAATAAACTAGAAATTTTGTGTTCTCACATAAATGGTGAATAAATTATTAAATTCTATATAATTACCTGAATTGTACAATACAATTCCACTAGAAATGTGCTTCGTGAGAATTATGCATATAAAAAATTTATTACCTACACTACTGCTCAGAACTTCATATTACAACATTAAATGTTGTAAAAGTTAATATTCGTTATTTAAAATTTGAAGAGAGAAATTAAAAAAAAAAAAAAAAGTTTTCATGACTTAGATTATTATGGTACCCAAATGTTTGGTAATGCCGGCCGACAATATTAGGGCAGCTAAGATGAACATTTATTAAGTTAATAAGGAAATATCTTATGATAATTACGTAAAAGGTCACGAGCTATCTCTCTTTCTTTTACATATCACATTATTTAATATAAACAAATTCAATTAAAAAAAATATATTGTTCGACTACTAACGCCTTGTTCGTTTTTTCTGCATTCTAAGAATTTTTTGAATCTTAGAATACACAAACCGAATATGTTTTTTAACATCACCTAAAAATAACACAGCACGCATTCCAATAAAGTTAACATCACCTAGAAATTTTTTAAACACTAAAAGTTCTCAAAAAACACACTAACCGAACATCTTGTAAGACTTTAGGTGTATAATTTGTAGGGCAACAATATAGTGGAGCCTTAAGTGGTGTGTCTCTTGGAAGTATATGAGATTTAAACTTCATTTAAATAATATGAAGATAAGACCATTTAGTGAGTCCCAATTGAATTTCGTACCTCAGCAATCATTTTTTTTTAATAGGAAAAATTTAAAGAAAGAATTGGTAATTTCACCCCGGGATGTTAAGCCATCATCCAGCCATCATCTAAATTTCACTTATCTAGTGAACGAAAAGTCAATTTGTCACTCGGAATCTTGAAGGGATCCAAAAAAAAAAAAGGCAAAAAAAAGGCAAAAAGAAATGCCCGACATGGTATGCACTGCAATACTTAACTCGAGAGTTTTTTTTAAAAAAAAAAGACAGAAAAACAAAATAAAAAAGAATTGGAAGTGCATAATTTTTAGGTACCGAGAGAAATTTATTGCAATTGCCCTTCTTTCGTACTGTACGGATGGACCTAGTATCGCTGGAAAATAACCTAATTGAAGTGCAACTGTAAATTTTAGACACTTAAATTGACTTTTTACTGTCCATATATCATTTAAGTAAAGATTTGCTGGCAGACTATAGGATCTGAACTTATGCTCGTCCACTAAATACATTTTCTCTTAAAGTGAGAGTTCGTCCATCAAACTATTGAACTATCGCTCTTGAGAGTTACCGATAATACCTTCAATGTAAATAAAAGTTAGATACATGCAAAACTTTGTTTTATATCCCAAAAGTATTATAGGCTGATTTTGATATATACTAAATCCTTCCAACATGTGAAGAGGCATAATACAGTCAGAGTTGGGAATCAAACCACACAAAACTCTTATTGTTAAAAGGAAAAAAAATGCTTCATTAAAAAGAAAAAAATACCTACCATTATTTTATTTGGACTTGAGTAGAGAGAGTAATTATATATATATATAAACCCTCTCTCTTTTGTCTCCTCTCTCAAAAAAAAGAAGAAGAATATTATAATATCACTTGCATGTTTTTTTCCCTTTCTTTTAAACAAGAATTAATCTTTTTTTATTTCTACTTGTTTAAAATAATTAATGAGGACCAATTATACCTTGGACATAGCTCATAGCCAGTGGCCTTTATTTATATATACATACCCTTAACTTTTGTAAAATGATATTGGAAGTTGGATTTTTAAAAAGTTCTTTGTTCACTTACATACATTCCATTTTGGATCCAACCCTATCAACCATTAAACCCCATGTAGGAAATGAGTGCAGAAGCCAAGAAGTTGGTAACTCTTGGTACTAACTATATGGGTTTTGGAAAATAAGGAATTAGTATAAAAAATAATAATATTTAACTACATAACCACTCTTTAGAAAAAAGATTAAAAGAATTAGATAGCTTCATCTAAAATGGTACATTAATATTATCCAAAATCAGAAGTCTTATAACTAAAGTCATTGCTGTTCCTTGCCTGCCTAATGTAGCTGCAAAATTCTTGTCCTTAGGTTTCACTTCTGGAGACAAATGGCATCCACTTTTGAATTTTTGCTTTGACAATTTTTCACTTGTTAGATCCACACATTCGGTTTTAACAAAAAAACCAGCTAAGCTCTAGGAGAGCTCAGAGCAAAGCTCACTTCTGAATCTCCTTGATTTACCATTCTGCCCTTATGTTTTCAATTTTTCTTTAGATGCCTATCTCAGTTTTAGTTTTACACTACAGATAGTCACACAAACAGACTACAGAGCCAATCAACAAATATCTCTTCGGCGCTCTCTCTCTCTCTTTATCTCTCTCTCGCTCGCTCTCTTGCTTCGCTGTTTCATTTGGCTAATTCTTTGGGGGCGAACGTGCTTTACCTCATATGCTGATCTTTAATCTAGTCGAATCTCAATGTTTTTTGATCTGGGTATCCAAAATTTCAACCTCAGATCATAGTTTTTAGCATTAAAAATCCTTAATTTTTTTTTCAGCTTTCACTGCAAGGAATCCATCTGGTCTGGCGCCCTTCTAAGTTTGTGTATGGGTGCTTTAACAGATTCAGAGTAATGGGTTTCGTGTTCAAGGTGTAAATAAGCTTCTTGCCGCACCTGGTTAGTATTACTTCCTCTCTCCTCTATATGTATGGATTTCTTATACTTCCACATATTGCTTTTGGTTGTGGTATTTCAGGGTTTTAAAGTTTGAAGCCCGTTGTATTGTATTTGATTTGTTTGAGTTCTATCATGTTCATGCTTTGTTTTGGATCTTGATTTTCTGCTTTAGGAGCTTGTTCTTTTGTCATAAAAGCTTATTTTCATATACTTTGATCTCCGAGATGTAATCTTTTCTTGTGTTCATGTTGCCGACTACGCCACTTTAGATTTCACGGGATGTTACTTTTATGAAGATTTTAGCTTCCGCAATTTCTATGATGGTGCGCTTTATTTCTTTCAGGGCAAACTGAGAGAAATTTTGTAGTTTGAGGCTGAAGCAGAACTTTGGTTACTCGTTCATTTTCTAGTTGACTTTTGTGAGAGGCAAATCTTCTGGAATTGGAAGTTGGGGTTGGCTTTATGCAATTCTTATAGAAAAACAAACTGAAACTGATGATCAATATTCGAAATTTCCTAATTTTGGACCTCAGAAAAAACAGGTTCTTGCGAGTTCGAAACACGCTGTTAAGCTTTGTGAAGTTCATCCTTTTGGGGAAGGGAAAAGCAACGGAAAACCGTGATTTTAACAGCCGTTTTGCAATATTTTTCTCACTGAGACTAAAGTTTCTTCAACAAGATGTTTATATTTAGATACTTCATATGCGGTTCATTCAATTTCTCATGAAAATCAAACCAGAGTGGCACATATCCAGGTTAAAGCGTGAGGTGATGTAAGCGCCTCTTCTTTATGGATAAGTTTTGTATCATTTAAAGCCTTAGCAAACTAGAAAAGGAAAGGCACCAAACATTTTCTTTCCTCAACATACGTCCATTTCGAAATCTCAATCCACTTTATATGGTTAGTTGTGTGCAACAACTAGCTGCCTCTCTACTAGTAGGGCACACTATTCTGCTACATTTAGTTCTAACTACCCGCTTAGGGTTATCTGGCTGCGCCTTTGCACATGCATATGTTGAGAATAAACCCGCTACCTCACCCTTCCCCCTATTGTATGAGTGGAGGAGTTTCTCTGGCTCAGAAAGTCATCACCTTAAACTTCATTCTTATGGAAGAGAAGTTAACACCATAATCTTCTGGATTACTAAAAGTAGTGTTTTATGCATCTGATTAATTGTAAATGCATGAAAGACAATATGGATTCATTTGACAGGTGTCATACTATTTAGTGTTTCCTAGATATGATATTTCTGAATGTATCGCAGGTCCTTGTTTATTGAAAACTAGTTGCTATTTGGTATATAACATTGCACATTAATGGGATCTGCTATTATGCTTGACGTTTTTCTTTTTCCTACTTTAATGGTGTTCGTTCTGTAGGCTTGCCTCGTAAATAGAACTTGATGAACGAGAATATTATTCTATTTTATGGAGATAGCTGTATTTGTCAAAGTCTACACAATCATAGATTAGACTCTTGATCCCTGTTGAAATTAATCTCAGGATATATGACTCCTTTTTAATGCATTTTCTGTCTGGCAGGAATCTTCTTCATTTGCATGAGGTGATTCTCTTGTGGAGTTGTAAGATGGGTAGAGGTAGAGGAAAGGGGAAGAAGTTAACTGTTACCAATCACGACGATCCTGGAAGTGGTGAGGAAGAGAAGATTCCTGCACAGAAGAGAAGAGGAAGACCTCAAAAACCTCTGAAGGATGAGATTGATGAAGAAATAGTAGAAAAGATTGAAGACGAAGACAGTGAGAATGCAAAATCTGGTACTCCAAGCAAAGAGACAAAAAGTCCTCCTGCAACAGAAAATGGGAAGAAGAGGAAGCGAAACTTGCAGGTAAAAGAGAAGCCAGATTCCATCAAGGAGGAAAATGGTAATGGCACCCGATCAAGCACTGATGATTCCATCAAGTCTAATGGATTTCGGCATAATGGAAGCAGGCGAAAAAGCAAGCCCCGTCGAGCTGCCGAGGCAGGTGTTGAGTGCAGGTGAATTATTGCTTGTTATGCTCAAAAACCAAATGATCGCTTGTTATCAGTGTGGATACACACATTTCACACTACCGGAGTGCGGGATAGAAAGTGTGACCTAGTAAACCTCTAGTTTCATATTGCTTTGTTTTTTTTTTTTTTTCTCCTTTCCGGTTTTGTTCCTTCTCCATTTTGGTAGTTCCTTATCATTCCTTTTCAATTTTGAATTGTGAGATTTGGAATTGATTCTGTTGGTTGTAATTTCCCATAATGCTATTATATTTCATGGTTTTATCAGTTTTTGTATAAATGTGTATGGCAATGCTTGACTTGTTTCTATTTTTTTTTTTTTTTTTTATCATAGTTTGAAATGATTTTTATTTTGGCTATATCAATGTAAGGAGATCTCTGCACTGTGCTCTGCAATTTATATCTCAGTACAGTCAACGACTTAGTTTTCCACAAAGTTGGGATTTCCTTTCTTCTTGTCAAGTGCTTTGAGAAAGTGTTTCTCCCTTCCTTATTTTCTTGGATTTGAGATGTCAATATTTTGCTTCCTTCGTAGTCTGGAAACGATTGAGAACGGGTTGAACTCAAGCAATGTTATTTGAGTTCGTATAGCCTTACTTGTTGGCTCTCATGCATGATCATTCATTCATACCTCCATAAAGTCCTTTAACAACTGCATCTAGCTCGACTCCGGAAGAGTGTTTACGCCATGTTAAATATGATTGGTGACTTATAAATCTTGCACTGTTGGGAATGTTACTGCGTTTGTCGATAACTGAAGTTTCTTATTAACATGTGTAACCCTGCTCTGGAGGAATCAACAAAAGTCTAAAAGAAAAAGATTGGTGGATAATCTTCGAGCAAAGCCTCTAAAGAACATGTTCCCTTCATGCACCTGCTTGAGTTGGTGAAGAGAACCGTAACGTGTAAGGGAAGATATGAACAGCATGAGATTATACTAACTATGTTTGATTACTTGATGTAGAAATCTGGGACTATTACCAGAGTTTCTGCCCTCTAGGCAGAGCCTGATTTTCGTTTACCAGAAGATGTCTCCACTCTCCACGTGGTCATCTGATTCTTGTGTACTCTGTAATGGTTGTGGGATAATTTAAATTCCATGGAGAGTTAATACGATGTTTAGTTTCTTCAATGTGTGTGTTAGATTTGCTGTGTTCTGTGTTGTCAAACAAAGATTCTTTGATGAAGGGGTAATCAAGAGAAATAGCAAGGGAGGAAGCGGAAGAAGGTATCCGAATATGGATTCTGAAAATCTCCGCGTACCAGGTGTTTTAGTGTTTCAGAGCCAAATCCTTACAAGGCATCTACATCCTCTATTTCCAACTATGTGCGAAGTCATGTTCGATATGCTTATTGAAATCCAAGCTTGAGACTTTGAAGCTTAGATTAAATGAGTATTCGGCAGTATAAACTGCGGATTATGAACAAAAATCGAAGAAAGTTGGCAAATACAGCTTTGAGTGGCTCTTAATTGTAAGAATCTGTCTCAGAACTTTCCAATATTGCATGCACATGGATGGATAAGTGGCAATTCTCTTTTGGGCCTGCGAACGGCGGTCCAAGGCCATGGGCCAGAGCTTTCGTATAACGTGCTGGGCTGATTCAAAGCTCGACAAATTATTCTAACCTCTTATTTTCAGGTGAATTCACGCAAAATTAGGATGTTCTTGGCTCCTCAAAATTTTCAAAAATGTCATTTCAAACCAGTTTTTAGTCTCTTAGAAATTTAAAATACAAATTTTAGTCTGGATAATTTAACAATAACTTATTATTTTTAGTTTGGACAAATTTTAAAAACACATTTAATAAGATAAAAAAATTCGAGATTCAATTTAAATCTTTTAAAAATTTAGAATTTTTCTTAAAACTCTGACTATTGAATAGTAAAAAATTTTGAAATTTAAAAAAATATATTTTTTTTAAAAATAGAGAATATGAGTGTTGTTTCTTCTTTTAGTATCTTCAAACTCTTCTTGTTTATATCTATTTTATATTATCTCTACTAGTGTCTTTACAACATGCTTAATTTTTAATTAATATAAACTTGCTATATATTTTTAAGTCAAGAAAACTCTCAGAATATTTTTCATAATTTGAGTTATAATTATACAAATTTTTTCATATTTGATATATAGCAAAGCATATAACATAAAAATAAAAAAATATTATAATATTATTTTGGCCTCCAAGATAAATTTCTAACTCTGCCACTGCATGTGAGAGCCACGTGTCGCCGGTGAAGGGCTGAACTAAAACAGACTGAAGCACGCGGGATCCATCTAGAAGGCGGTATCCTCCATCAATCAGCAGAAATGGCCCGAGCAAGGGATAAATGGGTTGGGCACTGAAACTTCAAGCACCGGCCGACCGGCACGGGGTTGGTGTAGAAATTACTGGGCGGAAGGTCTGACATAGACTAGTTAGGCGGCGCTGCTTCAGAAAGTCACCATGTGCGTGGAGATCTAGCTAGCCTCCATGTCTTGGAGCAAATATCAAGAAAACGAGTCCAGTGGTGAAAGTTTTGATGGATCCCGGTTACGTGGTTGTGCCCGGATTCCTAAATTGACAAACTGATGTGACAAATACTGTAGTTTGAATTTTTTAATTAAAATAATTGTACGAACCGCGGAGCAATATGATTCACAACCGGTGGTGTCTATGAGATTTGGGCAGTAAGTGCTTAATATAATAACAATGCGTGGGTCGGTTCCTATGTGCTCCGAAACCGTTGAGTTTTTAATCTCCATTGTTGCATTGAAGTGTTTAAATTAGAATAATCTTGTCGGCATGACCCTGAGGCACCGGGTGATCATGTTGCTTTATATATATATGATTAGGTGTTTGAAAAACAGACATTTGTCAAGTAAAGGATAGGTTCACCTAAGGAACCTCAAGGTTGTTTCAAATCTTTACTTCTGGTGGCGGTCTAGCTAGCTAGCTAGCTAGGGCGTCCCCAAATATCCAAACTGATCAGTGACCAAAAGTCAAATTTGTTCTTGTTCCAATTGGAACGATTTTCTTCCTCCTGCATTGATGTGTAGGTAAGGTGTCCATTATAAGCATGAAGCATATAGCGGCAGTGCCCGATGCAGCGAGCCGTTTTTAGTAAAGTCTAACTGATACAGGTGTGGTTAGCACAGAAGGTCGAGATTAAAATTAAAGTCTGGAATGATTTACGAAGGGTTTCTGTTCGAATTATGGCTTGTTGGAAAGATCTACGAGTCTAGTTTCCAATGCATCAAACGGCGTACAATTTGAATTTTTTAGACAAAGTTATGGTTAAATTACTCCAAGGAGGTCAGGCTGGCAGTTAATTCCGAGGTCTAGTGAATTTGGACGAGTTTGCTATTTTTAGCTTGTTCTTTTGGATTTTCAAAGTGTTTTTCATTTCCCTAAGAGTCTTTTTGTTCCCTAAGAAGATGTAATTTCGCATTTACTCATGCTTGGAGGGTTGTTCCAAGTTTTACTACTTAAACCCCTATCTAGTAGTGGAAAAGCAGAACAGAAATTTTTGAGTGTTTATACACCTTGAGCCTTAGGCTACTTTGAAGAAGGATTTCTTCTACAAACTCTTATCCTTCGGTGGATTCTGATAGGTGGCGAGTTCTTGCTTGTATCCCGTGTTGGATTACATTGGGTGGTGATTTCTGTATCCCTTTGTGTTCTTACTTGGGTGGTGAACTTATCTATCCATGTGTGTGAGTTAGAGTGTGTTTCTGAATGTTTCCCTACATTCCCACAAACATCCCGTGATACCCATATATTATCCCGACGTCTCATTACTATCTTGAGGTGTCTATCTATCCCGGGTTATGTCCTCATTACTATTCCGAGGTATTTATCTATCCTTGGTTATCAATTCTCGAGGTCCCCATTACTATTTCCAAGGTGTCCATTTCTCTCATTCCAACCATCCCAAAGTGCTCCTGAGGCGATTCCAAGGTGTCCCGCGCTTTCCCCGGTTAATCCGGGTATCAAGCGGTATCATAGCTTTTGGTTGTCATGGCGGGTCATCGTCGTCGTGGGCCAAATGTTGACTCACCTCCAGCTCGTGAAAAAGATCTCCATGAAGTTGAAATTGCAGATCTAAGAAGACAATTACACAACTTTCACAATGTCTTGACGCATTATGATCCTTTTGAGTTCTTCATCATGATTCGATGTAATCTTCTCATCATTGGAATGAGAATCCTTTCTATCGTGAACGAAGTGAAGCATCGTCGGCGGAACATATTCATCATCATCATCGACGTAATCAAAGAAACCCTGAAGTTCAACGAGATCAACTAAATGTGAGAGTTGATATCCCCGAGTTTGAAGGAAGGATGCAGCCGAATGAGTTTCTCTATTGGTTACATTCGGTGGAGCGGATCTTTGAATATAAGGAGGTGTCGGAAGAAAGAAATGTGAAGCCTGTTGCATTGAGATTGAAGAAATATACTTCTCTATGGTGAGAGAATTTAAAGAAGCGACTCAATCAACAAACACTAAACATAGCGGCTTCGAGGGAAGGAAGCAAGTCGTAATTGCTAATGGGAAAAGATGGAAAAAATTCTTAGCAAAAATTTTTGCCGGATAATTACCGACAAGATATTTTTCTTAAGTTCCATAATTTCAAGCAAAAAGATCTTTCGGTGGAAGAATATACTGTTGAGTTCGATCATCTCATAATGAAGTGTGATGTGGCGGAACCGGAAGAACAAACTATCGCTCACTATCTTGGTGGGATAAGATTTGAGATTGGCAATATTGTCTAATTACAACCGTATTGGACTTACAATGAAGTTGTGAAGCTAGCAATGAAGGTGGAAAAGCAACAAAAGGAGGCTCATGGAAGTCGACCATGATTTGGAGCAAAGGAAGGTCATTACAACCGAGGGAACTCTTTAGTTCCTAAAGTTTCAACACCAAAGTTTGCAGCAAACAAAGAGACTCCTCAACTCCCGAAGAATGAAGGAGGACCAAGTTCAATTCGCCAAAATCCTAATTCTCGCAAGTGCTTCAAATGCCAAGGATTTGGTCATATTGCCTCTGATTTTCCAAACCGCAAAGTGGTGACTCTTATTAAAGAAGAATGGATGGACGAAGGCAACGAAGAAGAACCAATGGAGGAAGATGCAGAAAAAAAAGGAAAACGAAGATGTCACTTATGCCGACATTAGAGAATCACTTGTCGTTCGAAGAAGTTTTAGTTCAGTCCATGAAGATTGTGATGAATGGCTACGGAGCAAACATCTTTCAAACAAGATGCACTTTCCATGGCAAAGTTTGTGAGAATGTGGTGGCTGAAGACATGGTGAAGAAGCTGAAACTTAAAACACAACCTCATCCTCAACCTTACAAGCTTACGTGGTTTCGAAAAGGAAACAAGGTGAAGGTAAACCAACGCACTCTTGTTCAATTTTCTATGGGCAAGAATTATAAAAATGAAGTATTATGTGATGTTGTACCTATGGATGCTTGCCATTTACTTCTCGGTAGACTATGGCAATATGATAGGAAAGCTATTCATAACGGTTTCAAGAATACCTATGAATTTTTCAAGGATGGAGTGAGGATCATTTTGGGTCCTTTACATTTGGAGAGAACTCCCAAACCTTACAAAGGAGAAGGAAATAATTTACTCTCTATATATAATGTTGAGAAGGAGTTGGTGTATTCTAACAAAGTTTGTGCTCTTGTCATGATGGAAGAAAATGAAGAAGTGAATAAACCACCTCTTATTATGCAATATCTTCTTGAGGAATTCCTTGATGTCATTCCCGAAGAAATTCCAGATGGTCTCCCTCCTATGAGAGACATTCAACATTGCATTGATCTTGTACCGGGTTCCATCATTCCAAAAAAAGCAGCCTACAGGATGTGTCCTAAGGAGAATGAAGAATTGCAAAGGCAAGTTGGGGAGCTTTTGGTTAAAGGTTTGGTGAAAGAAAGCATGAGTCCTTGTGCTGTTCCCACACTTCTTGTACCAAAGAATGATGGAACATGGCTGATGTGTGTTGATAGTAGAGCGATGAACAAGATTACCATCAAATATCGTTTTTCTATTCCTCGCCTTGATAATCTTCTTGACCAACTTCACGGCGCTTCTATCTTTTCGAAGATAGATCTTCAAAGTGGTTATCATCAAATCAGAATTAGAGAAGGTGATGAATGGAAGATAGCTTTTAAAAGCAAGGATGGTTTGTATGAGTGACTGGTTATGCTTTTTGCTTTCTAATGCTCAGTAACCTTCATGCCCTTATGCAATCCATGTCTCTTAAATCTTTTAATTGGTTTCCATTTTATTGTTGTCTACTTTGATGATATCTTGGTGTACATCAAGCATAAGGAACAACACTTGGAACATCTTTGGCAAGTGTTCACAACTCTACGGGAGCAAAAGTTGTTTACAAACTTGAAGAAATGTCATTTCTTTACTGAGAGCCTTATCATTTTAGGCTATGTGGTGTCTAGTGAAGGGATAAAAGTGGATCCTAGCAAGATTGAAGCAATCACGACTTGGCTTATACCAAGGTTTATTCATGATATTCGAAGCTTTCACGATCTTACATCCTTTTATCAAAGATTCATCAAAGGATTCAACTCTATCATTGCACCCATCACCAAGTGCTTGAAGGGAGGTATTTTCAAGTGGACTAGTGAAGCTGAGAAGAGTTTTGAAGTTATCAAGAGAAAGATGATAAAAGCTCCAATCCTGTCCTTGCCAAATTTTGAAATTTTGTTCAAAGTTGATTGTGACGCTTCTAATGTTGACATTGGTGCAGTAATCAGTCAAGAAGGAAAGCCTATTGCCTTATTTAATGAAAAGTTGAGTGAGTCTCGCAAGAAATACTCGACTTATGATAAAGAATTTTATGCTATTGTTCGGGCCTTGCATCATTGGAGTCATTTATCTCCTTCCTAAGGAGTTCATCTTGTTCTCGGATCATGAGGCCTTGAAGTATTTGAATAGTCAACAAAAACTCGATTCCCGACATGCCAAATGGAGTGAGTTTTTACAATCATTTTCCTTTGTTCTCAAGCATAAGGCAGGTGTTCAAAATCAAGTGGCTGATGCTTTGAGTCGTCGACATTCCTTTCTTTCTACTATGCAAGTTAATGTCTTGGGCTTTGAAGTGGTGAAAGAGCTTTACAAGGAGGATCCCTACTTTGCCAAGGTATGGGAAGAATGTTCTAAGGGTCCTTATCACTCATTTTTATTACAAAATGGTTATCTTTTCAAAGGCAATCAATTGTGTATTCCACAATGCTCTTTGAGGAATGCCATTATCATTGAAGCTCATGGTGGTGGACTTGCTGGTCACTTTGGTAGAGAAAAAACTCTTTCTCTTATCAAAGAAAATTTCTATTGGCCAAAAATAGAGCAAGATGTTATGAGACATGTGGAGCAATGTAGAATTTGTTACATTGCCAAGAGTCATGGCCAAAATACTGGGTTATACACTCCACTTCCAATTCCTAATTTACCTTGGGAAGATGTAAGTATGGATTTTGTTGTGGGTTTGCCAAAGACTCAAAGGAACAAAGATTCAGTTATGATGGTTGTTGATCGCTATTCAAAGATGGCGCATTTTGTTCCTTGTAGCAAGACTTTTGATGCTTCTCATGTGGTGGATCTCTATTTTCAAGAAGTTGTTAAGCTTGCATGGAATTCCAAAGACTATCACATCGGATCGAGATACGAAGTTCATGAGTCATTTTTGGCGTACTCTGTGGAGAAGCTTGGAACTAACCTGCAATTTAGTTCAACTTGTCATCCTCAAACCGATGGACAAACTGAAGTTGTCAATCGAAGCTTGGAAAATTTATTGCGGAGTTTTGTTGGTAAGAATATTCGTCAATGGGATTTAATTCTTGCACAAGCCGAGTTTGCTTATAATCGGTCCACCAGTCAAACTACGGGTTGTAGTCCATTTGAGATTGTCTATGGTCAAAATCCTATTAGTCCTTTGGACTTGGCTCCACTTCCTACTACTCATCAATTCAGTGGTGATGCCGAGGAGAGAGTGAAGAACATTAAGAAGTTGCATGAACAAGTTAGAGATCGAATTCTCAAGCAAACTGAGAAGTACAAGAAGCAAGCCAACAAGCACCGAAAGCAAGCAATTTTCAAAGAGGGTGATTTAGTGTGGATTCATCTAAGGAAAGAACGCTTCCTGGGAGGAAGACATGCTAAGCTTAGACCTAGAGCCATGGTCCATTCAAAGTGCTTCAACGCATTGGTGATAATGCGTATAAAATTGAACTTCCAGGGGAATATGGAGTTTCAGCAACCTTGAATATTTCTGACCTGTCCTCATATCATGAAGAAGAAGATGAAGAGTTAGCCTCGAGGTCGAGTCTTTTCCAACCAAGGGAGCATGACACAGGTGTGGTTAGCACAAAAGGCCAAGCTTAAAATTAAATTCTGGAATGATTCACGAAGGTTTTATGTTCGAGCTATGGCTTGTTGGAAAGCTCTACGAATCTAGTTTCCAACGCATCAAACGACGTACAATTTGGAGTTTTCTAGACGAAGTTATGGTTGAATTACTCCAAGGAGGTCAGGCTGGCAGCTAATTCCGAGGTCCAGCGAATTTTGGACGAGTTTGCTATTTTTAGCTTGTTCTTTTGGATTTTCAACATGTCTTTTCATTTCCTTAAGAGTCTTTTATGTCTCAATTAATATTTTGGAAGATGTAATTTTCATTTACTCATGCTTGGAGGGTTGTTCCAAGCTTTGCTATTTAAACCCTTCTCTAGTAGTGGAAAGAGGAGAACAGAGATTTTTGAGTGTTTATACAATTTGAGCCTTAGGCTACTTTGAAGAAGATTTCTTCTAACAACTCTTATCCTTCAGTGGATTCCGATAGGTGGTGAGTTTCTTGCTCTGTATCCTGTGTTGGATTACATTGGGTGGTGATTTTTGTATCCCTTTGTGTTCTACTTGGGTGGTGAGCTTATCTATCTGAGTGTGTGAGTTAGTGTGTTCCTGAGTGTTTCCCGACATTCCCACAAACATCCCGAGATACCCATATATTATCCCAAGGTCTTCATTACTATTCCGAGGTATCTATCTATCCCGGTTATCACTTCCCGAGGTCCCCATTACTATTTCTGAGGTGTTCCGAGGTGTCCATTTCTCTCATTCCAACCATCCCGAGGTGTCCTGCGCTTTCCCCGGTTAATCCCAGTATCATATTGAAGAACAATCTAAGGTGAATACTGGGTGGTGATTTCTGTATCCCTTTGTGTTCTACTTGGATGGTGAGCTTATCTATCCGAGTGTGTGAGTTAGTGTGTTCCAGAGTGTTTCCCGACGTTCCCACAAACATCCCGAGATACCCATATATTATCCCGAGGTCCTCATTACTATTCTAAGGTATCTATCTATCCTTGGTTATCATTTCCTGAGGTCCCCATTACTATTTCGAGGTGTCCATTTCTCTCATTCCAACCATCCCGAGGTATTCCAAGGTGATTCCGAGGTGTCACACGCTTTCCCCAGTTAATCCCGGTATCATATTGAAGAACAATCTAAGGTGAATACTGCACGCAGCAGGTCTAAGCAAGGACACTGGAATTATTACATCAAGGTTGTCAAAGTCAGCAATTGGGGTTGCCCATGTTTGAATCCCTGTATATAAGGATTTCTTCCTAGTTTGGGTATTCGTACTTGGGCTAATTAACTCTCGTATGAATGTTCTTGTAGTTCTAACGATTGATAATCCTTCACCATGTTCTTTGTTCTTCATAAAAAAATCTCGAGTAATTGTGTTAGATCCAATTCTTTCAGCTTGCATGTTGCCTAAAACGATTTAGGAGGATCGATTAGCGTGATCTTATTTGAATCACCTGACAGGAGGTGGAATTGTTAAGGTTGCTTAGACTCGGGTCCTTAACACGGTCGCCCTACACGACTGATGCTTCAAAAGGCAAAACTCTCATCATAGTTTGGCGACCTATGGCGCAGTGGCTGACGGAGGGGAGGCAAGCCAGGGCGGCCGCCCCCTTCTATTCTGTCTTTTTTTTTTTTGAATGAAATAGTTAAGAATTTTCAATGCAATTTCTGCGCAATCTTTGCGTTTTTAACTAAGAAAGTGAGGGAGAAGATATGTATTAAGATGTTTTGGGTTTCTCATGTTTCTGATTCTAAAAGATAGGAAATTTCTAGACCAACCAAATAATTGTACTCGAAATAAGGTGCTAAGTGGATTTCTTTTTCAGCAAAAAAATGATACTTTTTTACAAACACAATTCTCAGGTCCTTAGCAAAGAAATGTGTTATGACTTATGAGAAAGTTGAGTCTTTGACTTTGAAATTTTTTTGAAAATTGAGTCGATTATTTATTTCTAAACATATTTATTTATAGGTGTTGATGTTGTGTATATTAAGTAGATCTCATCGTAATTGTTATTTTCATCAATTGACTCCCCATGTCAAAGCCATGAAGACATTTTGTGAACTTAAGCTACAAATTTCTGCTCAATCAAATCTATGTTGAATTAGATTTTGGATTGTTTATTCACACATAGTCAATTATGATTTGTTGAAGGTTATTATTCTTAATTTTGATTAGTGAATTGGTTGATAAATTTTTGTTTTGTTTAGATAATGAATAAGTTTTTGATAAAAAAAACTCAGCCAGCGTGGAGTCGTCTAATACTCCTAACATAGGAAAATTTTTTTAACTCCAAAACACTTTTTGCATTACATAGAAAGAAAAAAAAATTTGTTATTTCACCTTACAAGTTTGCCCCTTCAACTTGAGTCCTAGTTTCGTTACTGCTATGGGGCGGACATCTTTTGTTATCTAAAGGCAAAGACTCTAAAGCAGGCAAACACTCGGCCCAGCGGGTGAACATGCACAATAAAGCAGTGCGTTAGGAAAGAAAGAGGAGCAGAGGGGGTTGATACCCAGCTAGAAAACTGAAAAGCACAGAAAGAAAAAAGGATGGTCATGTCTTCAAGGGTACCAGGTCAGCCATAGCTTCTTTGGTGGACATTTGGGAAAGTCGGGCTCATCGGGTGTCTTCATTCAAGCGACGATACAGAAGAAGAATGAAACGAAATGAGAGGCCGGGGCCGGTGGCAGGGAAAAGAGTCTAGTCGATGTTTAGCAGAAATTGTCAATCTTTCCTTAAAATGAGTGTCTTAGCCCACTATTACTTATTTATTTATTCCGAGTTGCTGATTTTCTTCTAACGGTCGATTTTGATGGAACGAGTCCTTTGTTGTGACGTGGCTCCACAGGCATCTCAGAAACTCGACCATAAAGTGGGGGGTTTTGATTGCAAGTGTTTTGGACCATGGATGTTAACGCACAGGCCCTAAGTAGAGGCCGCCAAAGCTGACACGTAGATCACGTCATTGGCAGTGAACACTGAACAGATAAGGAAAATAGATAGAGAAGTCCTTCCCTACCCCGCTTCTGATTGTAATGCAGCAGAATGCAAGCTCATAGCCTGGCAGTAACTGGGTTGCTTGCAGCTGCTGCGGTGATAACTTCAACAGTAGCACTAGCAATTGAGTCACCCCCGGAAGCAGAGACTCTCGCCAATATTCCACAGACACTCTCAGGTGAGTGTGCTTCCCCCAAGGATTGCAAGAGAGCTCGGATACAAAGGCCCAAGTCAAGGAAAGCAGAATCCTGCACTATCAGGTGTGTCACCACTTGCATCAGGGGTGGTGAAGGCTCTCCTGGTGAAGGTCCACTTAATATCAGAAGGTACAAATAATTTTCACAATAAGAAGGCCGGGAAGACTCTGTTTTGCTTTCTTTTTTTCTTTTATTTTTCTTTTTATTTTATTTTCGCTCAGCCTGTAATGTTTATGTATGTTTTTATTCCAGTACTAATTAATAATTCTCTGCAGACCTTTGGTTGTTTTCAAGCAAGGATTTCGAAGTCGTCAATACTGGTAATCGAGTACTATTGTAATTACCTTAACGTCCATTACTAATTAATTATGCTAATAAGAGTCATCCTTAGCCTAGGAAGCCAATTATAATCAACTTCAACCAAAAAAAAAAAGTAATAAAAAAGTTACAATGCAGACTTGGTCACTATGATTCACCCTCTAAAAAAAATATTTTATTTCCATGAATACTTTGTTTTAAAAATTTTCTATGTGATTTTTGTTTTGTGCAGTTTGGTCGAGTGTTCAGATATCTGTAATTTAATCGGAGATGGTAGTGATGGACCCTAAGTTGTATGTGCTTTCTCTCGGCGTCAAGACAATCTGATGTACGTTTTTTCTGCTTATCACACTTATTAATTAAGTCGTGGTATTCTTGTTGTTATGGAGATTGGAATGGAATTTGAAAAGCATTAACCCCTTACCATTTCGCCCGCAGTACTCCGAGATGCGAGAATTGAGATTCGCGAAGATAGTTTAAATATGAGAAAGAGACACAACACATATAACACCTAGCTACAACAACTAATGATAGTACCTGCGTGATACTCTTGGGAACACGTACGTAGATAGACCCTATATATAAACTGAAAAAAAAAAAAAGCTACAGCGGGGCCGGAAACACTGTTAAAGGTAAAAAAATCGCTGCTAAAGGTCAAAAAAACGCTGCTGGTTATAAGATAATCCTAATTCATGAACATGTAAGTTATAAGAAATACAGAAGTTATTCAAGTGAAACTATTTTTTCTTTTGTTGGTTAATCAACATGTTCTTTGCCGAAGCGTACATAGATAAGAGAAATTTGAATGAGTTTTTGTTATACGTACCCGTGTTTGAAGTTACTGGGTATTTATATAGCTACTAAAGATGAGGCTAATGACAAAATGAAAACCCTTTGTTTTTGTGTTTTTGTTTAAAAAAAAAAAAAGGTGATAAAATATGTAGAAAAATAAGTTCTGAGAAGACTTGTAGAAGAGTTGAGCAAGAAAAACGGGTTTTGGATAAGATTTGAGAAAGAGGGGCACGGGAGAGTCGAATGGATGAAGAGTGTTTGTGGAAACAATAAATAGCATGTCAAAAAGCATTTAAATTTAACAACTCAATATCTCATCTAAGATCACAAAATTTGTCATTGCTCAAGGGTTTCGTAAAATATAAGGCAATTGATGCTCAGTCCTCTAATGAATTCAAGTGAGATGTCACATTTTTTGTATATGATTTCTCAAAAAGTGATGTCTCACCTTAATATGATTGGTACGAGAGTGTTGAATGGAATTATTGGACAAATTGATAGCACTAGTGTTGTCAGATTTGATTGATATGATATCAAACGCTTGTCCAAAATCTTTGAGAGTTTGTTTCATCCACAACACTTGAGCAAAATTGATTGAGCAAAAATATTATATGAATAGTACATCTAAAACTATTATATATATTAAATATTTAACATTTCAAATATTAGTTTTAGATGAAAAAATAGTTAAGAGGCATAAATCTAAGTTGTTCATTTACCTATTGAATTTCTATGATTTTAGATTTATTTTATTGCACAAGCAATTTTTATCCATCTTTGACTTGCTATACTTAAGTCATACCATGTCTAATCATTCTAAAATTACTTTTTCTTTTATTGTCATTTGTACTATGATTGTAGGCATTGTAATTATTTTATCAATTGAATTTCATCATATGATGTCATAAGCTAATTAAGTATTTTTGTACAGGGTGATAAAATTAATTACTTTCAAGACTAGTAAAGGACAAGGGACACTCAAGTATGACACATGGCAGTGCAAGTGAGCCTCATTAATGGCAATGCTATAATTAACCTAGCAAACCCTATATCATATTCTCTTCCTTCCTATTTTTTCTAAGCTAGCCACCTTTTTTTCCTACTTTCTTTATCTCCTTTTCTCTACTCTCTTTGGCCGACTCTTCTCTCTATTTTTTCTCTCTCTCTTTATTTTCTAGCCATACCTTTCAAAACTCTCAATCATTTTTTTTCTAGTTTTTAGATTTGTTTCTTTTATGTTTTATTATTTCAATGTCATTTATTTCAATTCATAAGATTTAGATTTAAATTCTCGCTTTCTAATTTTCTGTAATTTCTATTTCAATTTTGGATTATGTTTTTGTTTTTTTTTCTTTTAACTTGAATCTTGGTTTGTAATAAGACAATATTATTTAATTTAAGAATCTTCTACATTCTTTTTTACTATTCTATGTCATTTATTTTCTGACATTTACTTTCCGTCATTTACTTACCGTTTTTTATTTTCGTCATTTACTTTAATGCAAGTTGTATTCTTAGTTTACATTTTGTATTGTTTTAATTTTATTCCAGCTCTCCAAAATTCAAAAATATGAATCTGAACTGTGTTCAGTAAACATCTTAATATTCTCCTTGTTTTTACGCGAGTTTGAAATTAATCTATTTTCCATGAAGACATGATCTAGCCTTTTGGGCTATTTATTACACGACATAACTCCTATACTTGAGATAGCCTTTGTACTATGTGCTACTTATTTTAGAGTGAGTCAAGTTTTTGGCGCCGATGTGAGAGGATTTAGATTTATTTTCAAACTTGTGATTTTCTTTTATTTTAATTTTGGGAAATTCAATTTTTGGCCCCTAAGTTTGCCACCTTTTACGAATTAGTCACTAGGTTTAATTTTTTCAGTTTTCAGTCACTGAGTTTATGTCCTTGAAAATAATTGGTCCTTCTATCAGTTGACCGTTATTTTGACTAACGGAACTTTGTCCACGTGTGCTGCCTTGCTTTATCACCCAATTTTTTTTCACGTCACTTTCTCCCTCCGTACTCACAAAATGACAAATCCTATTTGTTTCCTCACCGTCATTTATGCAAGCTTGCCGACAACATTTGTTTCTGGAGACCTCATAGCATTCAAAGAAGCAGTAGAATTTCAAAATGAGCGGGAATGTCTCCTAACCGAAACGGTTATCCACGTCGCCATGACCTGGGACGAAACCTACATGCAGGGCTCTATAGCGGGGGTGTCCTCGGTCCTCCAGCACGCGTCTTGCCCAGAGAACATAGTGTTCCACTTCATCTCCACCCACCGCCACACCGAACACCTCCGCCGCATTATCACCATGACCTTCCCTTACTTGAGCTTCAACCTCTACCGATTCGACTCTAACCTCATCAAGGACAAGATCTCTTACTCTATCCGTCAAGCCCTTGACTAGCCCCTCAATAATGTGCGAATCTACCTGGCCGATCTTCTCCCCGCCAACGTCCGATGCATAATCTACTTCGACTCCGGCATTATTGTTGTGGGCGATGTGGCGAAGCTCTGGGCGATTGATCTAGGGAAGTATGTGTTAGGCGCGGCAGTATTGCCACGCGAACTTTACCAACTACTTCATTCCGCAGTTCTGGGCGAAGTTCCATCACATGCACAAGTAAATGGGTTGAAACTAAGGGGACTATGGAGACTGGAGTGCTGATATATGAAACCAAACTAGTGGGCAGACAGTGGGGAAAGCAAATGTTTGAAATACTTAGCCACTTGCTTTGCTGTAAGCCATATCTATTACATCCCACCGCATTGGACATGTGAAGAAATAGCTTATTTGCACGAGGTCGACTACCGGGTGCTCTCTTAAGAATAGAGCTGATTTCCCAGTTACGTGTCCCAGGGACAATGAGGGACATCCGGTCTTTTCTTGGCCACGCTAGCTCTTATAAGCGCTTCATTCAAGGTTTTAATAGTATTTCTAAACCATTGTAATGCTTTATTGCAAAATGATACTGTTTTCTTGTGGATGAGTGTCAACATGCCATTGAGACCCTGAAGAAACACTTGACAGTTGCACCCATTATACAACCTCCTCAGTAGGGTTTGTCATTTACCTGTTGAAATTCAGCATCAAGCTTTATGAGCTATAAATTAAATTAACTTTTCACTTGATGCTGTCAAAGATTGAAGAAAGTTGAATTGCAACTAGAGCTTGATAAAGCAATAAGAGAAGCCCACGACAATGCCCGCTTGGCAAAGGAGCAGATGAAGTTTTTGCATGACAAGAAAATTCAAGACAAACAACCTGTCCCTGATCATCGAGTTCTTCTCTAATCCAGACTGCATCTTTATCCCAGGAAGCTGATGTCCAGATAGAGTGGCTCATACATTATCAAAGAAGTCCATTCTCATGGCGTGGCACATGGACATTGACGATACAAATAATGACAATAGCTTCACGGTCAATGGACAATGTCTCAAGCCATTTAGGACTCCCTTCGAGCCAAATGAAGAGATCTTGCTTGTGCAAGACCTCAGGGGCGTCCTTTGACCTTTCCTTTTTCGTGGCTTTATTTTCATTTTCATTTTCATTTATTTATTTATTTTAATTTTTTTTTCGTTCTTTTGCACATGTTGACTGTGATTTTCTGTTTCTTTTCTATTGGTTTGCTTCTCTCTGTGCGTATCTTTTTTGTTTTCCTTTATGCTTTCACATTGAGGACAATGTTTTATTCAGTTGGGGGAGCGAATTCTATCAAACTCACGTGTTGTACTAATCCTAAGGCTTGTCACTCCTGTGATGTCATTCATTCTTTTATCTTGAGTATTTCCTTGCACATACACTTAGAACTGATATCTTTATCTATATGAAATGCTTGTCTACTTGAGAAGAACTATTTGAAAAGGTAAGTGTGTCTAAAAATCTGTTTCCTTATTTCATAATAAGTTGCGGCATCTAAGTTTGAATGGTAGTTATGTTAGTTGAGCTTTTTTTCCTTAGATGTGTCTAGCTCATTGTTTTTCACTTTCTTTACTAAGAAACTAGCAAAAAGTTTGTTAGGGGTGTGGTTGAGCTAGAATATTCCATGAATAGTACATTTAAAACTAATATAATATTAATTAATTAATTTACATTTTAAATATTAGTTTTATATAAAAAAAATGGTTAAGAGGCATAAATCCAAGTTGTACATTTAATTGTTGAATTTCTATGACTTTAGATTCAAGGGTTAAATACACTTTATACATCTTGGTGGTAGATCATTGAGATAGGGTATTTAGAAGCTAGATCCATAGCATGCAACAACACTAGTAGTTAGGGTTTGACATTGAAAATGGCCACTGTCCAAAACGAACCCATGAAATTCTTGAAATTTTCGTGTGAAACTTTTCATATAGGTAGTGTAGGTACTCAGGACATCACCGTAAAAATTTCAGCAAAAAATGATACACGTAAAATAAAAATGCCCCTGGAGGTCTCTAAGGGCAATTTCGACATTTCTATGTAAACGAAAAGGTAAAAGATTCCAAATAGAAAAACTGGGCTTATGGCCTTGTAGAGTAATATATATATATATGTGTGTGTGTGTGTGTGTGTGTGTGTGTGTGTGTAAAAATTTGAGCCCAGACCGACCTGTTTAGAGGGCCCAAATCACACAGCCCGTTAAGGTTCACAAACGGAACTTTGAGTCCAACAACCCTAAATGGCCTTGGGAGTCTTTTGAGTTAGTAATCTAACTCATTAGGGTCCAGTAGGGCCCAGAAGGCCCGAACAGTGCACAATTAGTGAATTTCTACTTCTTTTAACTTATTTTATGATAATTTATTAAGTAAGTTTTAAAGAAAAGGGAAAATGAGTTAATTATAGGTTTAATTGTGTTGTAAAAATACAATAATTCAAGAAAAGAATTAAATACATAATATACTAAAGAGAAGCTGAGCTAATAAATCAAGGGAAAATAAAAGAAACATTAAGAGTAATAAAGGGGAATTACTTATTTTCTTACACTTAAGTAGAAATAAATTCCACTTACCTTATTCTCTTAAGTATTATTGTGTTGATGTTTGAACTTTATTTCAATTAATGATTTGAGCATTCATATACATACATAACATGTGAGAGAAAACCAAGAAAAGGAAATCGAAATCGAAATTACCCAAGGTGTCTTCCGTAATTATGGGTGACAATACCGTTCACTAAGGGGAGAGTGCAACCCACCACTGAGTAAGGATGA
This sequence comes from Morella rubra, assembly GCA_003952965.2. Classification (NCBI taxonomy): domain Eukaryota; kingdom Viridiplantae; phylum Streptophyta; class Magnoliopsida; order Fagales; family Myricaceae; genus Morella; species Morella rubra. The sequence goes on from CM025851.1 coordinate 35,628,058, forward strand.
GCTCCTAATGGGGCAAAGCGCCTACTATGAAAGGGTTTCTCTTGTCGGAGGCACATGATAAGTTCTGGGGGAGAGAAGGGACGCATAACCTAACTCTGGGGTGAACATAGCAAACGGCGAAAACACCTCAACCCCAAAGAAATGGATTGCAATGCATCTTCGCATTGCATGTGCATCAATACTATTTTGATTATATGAAGGTATGCATACTCTATCACTTGTCACATGTCTTATTTATTGTGTTAATGCCATATCCTCTCCTCGACCTTACTGAGTTAATAGGACTCACCTTTTTTATTTTATTTGCGTTTGTCTTTTTATTGTTAAGCAGGATATTAGGTTATTACGAGCAGAAGAGATTTTAGACTATTCTTTTGTAGTCCTCACGAAGTGTGATACCCCTAACATTTTGAGCTACTTATGAGATTCTTGTGTTAAGGTTTTCCTTTCAATATCTTTAGGAATTGTGGCCTTTTCCTTAGTATGTGCTTTATTTTCTAAATTTATGCCTTGTTTAATATTTACGGTTTAATTAATTGCTTATAGAATTTCTTTCCTTTAATTTTTAATCTTTGAATTACAATCACTATTTTTATTTTGTTTAAATTTTCTAATTGATTTTATTTTATTTCCTCTAATATTTTAGAGTAATTTGATTAATTTTTAATATATGGCCAAATCTCCCTTACTTGGTTTAAATATTATATTTTTAACCTTGGTTTTAATAAATTCTCTTTTTATATTAATGTGCTTGTCTAATTTGATTTTATTATTTCAGGTATTTGATTTTATTTGAGCTTAATTATTTTAAAATGCTTGTTTAATTGCATTTAAATTTCAATTGGGCCTAGGGTTGTTAAATTATGGACTTGGGCCTATGGAAATGAGTTGAGCCGAAGCTCATTAGTGCATGGAAACCCAAAACCCTCCTAAGCCACTCTACATATTCTTGATCGGCTAACTTAGTGAAGATTTTACAAATTTTACCTTGTTGGCCATGTGTCCAAAACTCTTTCTCCTATGAGTAAAGATTCATTGAATGTAATTAATTTCTTGTCTCCATAATCATTATGTCCCCCTAATTATAGCATGCCCCTAATTAAGTAAGTAGAATAAAGACAAAAACAAAGATGTAAAAGCACATGAAACTCACAGAAATGCTCATTGCCGTGAGTCAAGAGAGAGAAAAGGGGGGAGAGATGAAAATGAAGAGAGAAGTTATGGAGAGAGAGAGAGAGAGAGAGAGAGAGAGAGAGAGGAAAGAGAAGAGAGAAGTAATGAAAAGAGAGACAAGGAATTTAAGCCTTTTATGCAACTCATAGACAACAATTTGTGTTTTAGCCGTGTATAAGAGAGAGAGAGAGAGAGAGAGAGAGAGAGATAGAAAGAAAAGAAAAGGAGATAAAAGAAGTGAGAAAATGGAGGATCAACCAAGAAAGAAAAGAGGGAAATGAAGAGAAAGAAGAAGAAAATGAAAGAGGAGAAGAATTGTATTCAAGTATAGGTAAGGGCTAGTTTTATGCATATTTGGTTGGAAAAATGTGGGATTGAGCTTGTTTTAGTTGCTGTCAATGTGAAATCTTTGTTATACATGTTAGTTTCAATGAAAAATATGTTCAACTTAGTTTTTATCATGATACAAAGTGTAGATGATAGTTGCATGTAAATATTATAATGATTTTTACATGCTTTGGTTGAAAAACTTTGTGATGAAAGGATTATAATGTTAGCCGAATGGCAAAAGATGAATTTTATGGCAAATTAAGGCCATGGAAATGAAGCCAAGAGGGCCTAAGATGAAGTTCTGAAGCAAAATGTCCATGCATGTGTTGTTTTGATGATTTTGAAGAAAGTTTTAATGTTGCATGTGATTTTTCATTGCTGATCTATATTTTAATGCATTCTGTGATTATATTGTTTCAGTTATAATGACTTAAATTATTAGATCTAAGGATTATAGTACATGAACATCACATGAAATGAAAAAATTAGGACTTTTTAGTGAAAAACCCTTTCTGTCCAAAACGTCCCCATGAAATCCTTGGATTTTTTGCATGAAAATTGGTAGACCTATAGTTTAGGTCATAGTACGTCCCAGTAAAAATTTCAGCTGAATCGAAGGTCGGGAATGCCCCTGGAGGTCTCTAAGGGTAATTTGGCATTTCACACAAAATGTTAGGGTAAAAAGGTCCAAAGTAGGAAAATAAATTTATGACTCTATAGAGCATGAAAAATAGAGGGGGAATCCCAAATTTGAGTCCAAACCGAGTAGAATTAAGGGCTCAAATCACAAAACCCGTTTAGCTGCCTAAATGGACTTTAGGCCCGTTAACCCTAAACAAGTCTAGAACACTTTGAAACTTTAGGGATAGACCCAGTAGGGTCTAAGAAGGCCCAAGAAGCCTTCATTTGAAGATTTAGGGCAGATTTAACATTTAATTATAAATTCCATGTTTAATTCTTTAATTATTATTATAAAAGAAATAAAGTTTATTAATTCTTTATTTAAGGAAAAAGGTCTAATAATTTGAACCATATGACATAGAAACTGATTGAGTATTTTAAATTCAGTTTGTGGATTTAATTTCTAGAATTTGCATTTTTAATTATCCATGGATTGAAATTACAAGTACTTTACTTGTTTTTGTTTTCAAGTCATATCATTAGATGTTTGGATGTGTATTTTTCATATGAATGATATACGTGCATTAATTGCATTACATCATGAGAGGGAAAACAAATGTGAGGAATTCCCAAGCTTACGAGTTGATTCCCGAAGAAAGAGTGATGGTACTGGGCACATGAGAAGAGTGCAACCCCCCACTATAGGGAGTGGGTGGGCTCTTTCTGGATTTTATGGCGTCGTTTTTCAAGGTCTTGGTGTAGGTGGTACAAGACAGTCCCACGAGGAGAGAAGGGATGCACAACCCGACTCTCAGAGTAAACAGAGCAAATACCGAGACTACCTCAAAGAACTATATGATGAGCGAATGCATTTCAATTGTATTGCATGCATTCTCTATATTGTTTCTATGACTTGTATGACTTTAAATCATTGCACTGATACTATTTATTCTAAAGCATGAATTATAATTGTATGAGCATGCTCCTTCCCCGACCTTACTGAATCAGTAGGACTCACCCCTATTATGTTTGTTTGCCTTTTCATTGTTAAGCAGGATCTTGGATCATTTCAAGGCTAAAGAGATTCTAGACACAGGGTATGTTTTGTAACCTCTTCATTATTTCCTTCATTTTCTTTCGATGGTAGTGTTTCAAAACTATTTTTGGACTCTTGAAACGTGGTTCTATAGTGTAGTTGGACTATAGGAAGCTCACATTTTTGTATAACCTAGGCCTATTCTTTTGTAACCCTCCCGAAGGCCCCTTTTGTACCAAACCGTATTCGTTTAAAGGAAAGTCTGTATTTCTCTATGTTGATTTCTTTCTACAAGGTTTATCACTTTCCTTTAACCTCGTTTTAATCTTTTTGCGGTACCAATCAATTTTCAACCCAATTGTTACTAAGGTTTTTCCTAAGTAAAGTACAAATATATTGATTTAATATTTTGTGCGATTTCACTTCTTTCGTTCAAGTTCTAAACCGGATTATGACCTTCCTTTTAATCAATAACGTTTTAAAACAAGTTTTCTACTAAGTAAATTCAAGGGCATTTAAGCAATCATAAGAGTTTTTATTGTGCGGTAATCCTCGAATTTTGTGTATCCGATTCCTATACGCGAGCCGAGGGGGTAAGTATCAATACGGGGCGTGACATAGAGGACCCTTTTGTACTAAACTGTGTTCAGTTAAATAAAAGTGTGTATTTTCTCTATGTTGATTTCTTTCTACAAGGTTCATCAATTTTCTTTAATCTCGCTTTGGTTTTTTTGCGATACCAATTAGTTTTCAACCTAATTTATGAATGAGATTTTCCTAAATAAGTACATATTATTTCAATACGATAATTTACACGATTTTTCCATTTTCGTTATAGTCCTTAAATCAGTTAACAACTTTTATATCCATAACGATTTCTTTTTTCAAATGTACCCGTTTTAATCATAAGTCTTCCGCTAAGTAAATTCAAGTGCATTTAGCGATCATAAAAGTTTTTATCGTACTATAATCTCCACTTGTGTGCATACGATTACTATACGCGAGCCTATGAGATAAGTACAAGCACAAGGTGTGACACAAACAGTGAATTTTGAGTAAGTGTGGACATTCAGGTTGGGTCGAGCCGGGTCAGCGAGTCGGATCAGGCAATTTCTGCCCAACCTTAGCAGCAGAAGCCAGATGTGGTTATTTTCCGTATTTTTTATTAGTAACATTTTGTGTCATGAACAACTGCATTTCATATCTCTTAATTCCTACATACTTATCATATTCCTTGTCTATTTGTAATTTAAATATATTTTATTTATTTTTAAATAAAAATTGTTGAAAAAATAGCTAATGGTTTACATTCAAATGCACTTGCGGGACAACATTTTCTTCCCGTCCCAAAATCTGTTGGCATGTTCAAACCTTTTGATTTCATTCAAACGACGTCTTTTTGGACGTAATCCCGAATTGGGGACTGTTTGTAACAGCGACGGGGACACAGAAATCTGTCCCAAAAAGCATCAAACTTTTCGGAACAAGTTTTCCAACCGTCCTAAAAAACAACAGTCAATTTTTGGGATAGGTTCTTGGACGGATATTTCTATCCCAAAAAACAGTTATTATTATAGTGATATCCCTTTATTACATCAAATGTCATAAACAAATATTTTTGAAATTGAATAAATAAATATTTCTTATTAATAAAATAAAAGAAAATTTTAAAAATTAGAATTTGTCTGAGATTTTAACATGTGGTTTTTAGAATTGACAAATTACTACGTGGGTTTAGACCACATTTGCAATATCACTCCATCTCTTATATTTTTGTCTATATTTTTAACGAATTTGATGACATGACACACCACGTAGCAGTATTTGATCATGTGATCATGCAACATGTCTTAAAAATAAGTTATAGTTATAATTATAACAATAGATTGAATAAAAAAAAGCTAAAAGTCATAAATTAAATGTAAAATGACATTATCATTTTTTATTTAATTTTAAGACATATAGCATATCACATGATCATATATTGTCATTTTACGTATCACATCATTAATTTTGTTAGAAATCTAAACAAAAAAGTGACAAAAAATCTAAAGAAAAATGCGAAGAGAGTGATTTTACAAGTGTAGACTAAACCTAAGTAGTAATTTGACAATTCTAGAAATTTCAGCAGTTTTTAAAAATCTCATAAAAACTCAAACAATAATTTTTAAATTTCCCTAAATAAAATTCATAAACTAGTTCTCACGGGCAAACATCCAAGTATTTTGTTCCACTAGAAACAGGTAACAGCCCACTGATTGATTCAACAATATTATTATTAAAACGTCAATATTGATATATAAACTCTGCTTAATACTTCAATATCATCCCAACATCTTTCTTGGCTAACCTCACAAAGCTAAAGTAATTTTATGAGGTGATTACGTGTTATGTGGTCATCAGATCCCATCTCACGGAAAAAAATAAAAATAAAAACTCTAGCGTCTGATCTAAATTCTAAAAGCAGGAAAAAAAGCCAACACATTATAAAAAGAAAAGATAAAAATACGAAAAAGGTTGGGGAAATTAATATAGAGACAGGGTTTAAAGAGTAAAAGAGAGACACAGAGAGCTTAGAGGGAAAAAAAAAAAAAAAAGAACAAAAAAACTTGAAAAAAAAAAACTTAAAAAAAAAAAAAACGATTGAGAGAGAGAGAGAGAGACCCCTCACAAAAGAAGGGTTTTCGGTTGCTAATCTCTAAAACCCTTGAAGCTACGCCCATTTTTGGCCAAAGAAAAAAGGCAGGGTCGTGACCCCCCTTGCGACTCTCTCTCGGTCTCTCCCCTCCCTCTCCTAAAATCGCACAGCCACGCTCCCGCAGGATACTCTCCCCACGCCGGCCGAGCCTACCTTGACCGACCTCCACAGCTACTCTCCCATCACGTGTCTAATCTCTTCTTCTTTCCTCTGCCACATCTCTCTCTCACCGAGCCATTTGGGTATGTTGTTCAACAATCAATCGGTGTTGAATAATTGAGCACTGCTTCAGTTTATTTGTCCTTATTTGGTTGCTTACAGGCTCTGTTGTGCTTTTATGATGGCGTTTTTTTCTTGTTTCTAGAACTTGGATGATACTGACACATGGCTTCAAAATGAACTATATACTGTATATTATTTCTTCATCTTTGATGTTCTCGAGAGATTGATCCCATTTCATTATTCTAGGTAGAAGAAACGAAAGCTTTTTTTCTGGCCTCAGTAGATGCCTCTGCGGGAATATAACACTAGTGTCAATGTGACCAGATGGTCTCCTTGATGATAAATATACTGGAGGGACCAAAAAGAAAAGGGGGGGGGGGGGGGGGGGGGGTTGATTTTATTATTTTCTGTTTCTTTTTCTTTTTCTCCTCTGCTTGGGCTTCATTTGTTAGACATAAACTATGGACACCGATTGATTTTAACTACTAATGAACAATCCATTAATTACAAGAACTGCGGTCTTTTGCTAGTTTTTATGTATGGATTTTGATTTCTATTCGATCTGGTATTACTTTGTTTTTTCCTGAGCTTATGTCTGGTACTACTTAGCTAATTTTCAAAATGTGCTCAATGGCATTACATCTAAATTTGCACCAACATGACCCAAAATGGGCCTCGATGTGGGCTCAATGGACCAAAAAAATAAAAGAGGAAAAAAACAATTGGGTCAAGTGAGTAAAAGGCTCAAAAAGAAAAAGTAGCCAAATATAAATGCCGGTACCCGGTTTAACCAATATCGCTAAAACCGGTACTGCATTTGGCTGGTTTTAGCAGTTAGCTGTGGTGTTGATGGCGGTAGCCAATATTTGGAAATTGGCCCATCAGGTGGAGGTGGTGATTATGGCAATAACTGCCACCCCTACCAAACTTGAACAGCCCTAAGTGTGACTGCCTTAGTGCTTGCTCATATTAGATGGGTTGGGGGGTGATTGACCATGATACTGAATTGGGTGGGCATGTTTTGTTTGTGTATGGGCAGCAAAGAAAGAAGGAAAGATGAACAAGGACAAGATATTCAAGCTTGCAAAGGGGTTCAGAGGCAGGGCCAAGAATTGTATACGGATAGCCAGAGAGAGAGTAGAGAAGGCATTGCAGTATTCCTACAGGGACCGCCGCAACAAGAAGCGCGACATGCGCTCCCTTTGGATCCAACGCATCAATGCCGGCACCCGCCAACATGGCGTATGCATATCTTTATTCTTAGTTGTCATTCATGTTTGTTTTGTTGGTTCTATTCATTTAATTTATTGTTTGTATTGTTTTTATGTGGAAATGAATATGTGGGTTTTTGAGCTGCTAGCATTGACCTTAAGTAATCTGGAAAACCGATCATTGCATTGTGTGAACAGGAATTGGATTGGGAACTTGATATAGCACTTTTCCTGAAGATATAACAATTGCATTAGCCTTATAAACAGCTTCATTGATTGTTTCACCAAAAGTTGGCACATGAGAAGCTAGACTTATAGTAAAGTTTTGAAAAGTTTGGCCTGTTTATGCCAATGAAGTTCATGAACCCCTAATCCATCTAACAGAGCGACCTTACCATCTATGTTGTATTTACAATGTGATGCATGAAAGACTGAAAAGGGAGGGTTCATGTAGACTTACATCAAAGTTTGAAAAATTTTGTCCTGTTTATGCCAAGGAAGTTCATGATCCCCATAATCCATCTAACTGAATGACCTTACATTAAAGTGGTGCATGAAGAATTGAAAAGGCTGGATTGTTCACCAAATTTAGTTTCAAATTTGGGAAGAAATGGCCACTTCTTTGATTTATTGATCCATCTGCTAGAGTAGAAGTGTTTGAAAAGTTTCATATGAGCTCCTAGATAACTTTTATGACTTCGGTTCATGCAATGAGAATGTCTAGACTTCAGTGTAAAATGTTGTACTTTCACATCTTCTATTTAATTAAGCGTTTATATAAGTCAGTGAACAATTTAAGTGGAATATAAATGTATGTTGGTATTTAATTTGTATTTTTCTATTAAACGCCTATGGAACTTGTATATCCACCCTATGAATTAGCACCTCACAATGAAGTTGGCTATAGTCTTTGACATAATTGTGTGCTTTAATTGGTGAAATGGGTCCATATCTTGCTTTCTCTAGAATAAGAACAAGGAAAACACAAAAATCATTTATGGATAGATACTGGATCATGACTGTCTAATTGCATAGGAAGGATTAAATCCCAGTAATATAAAGTGTTGTTGTAGATTCATGGCAGTGTTCGCAGCAGTGCCTAGATTGTTTTCTCATCAAATTGTCAGAGCAAGAAAACCTTTATGTTGGTGTGTCTTTGGGGATAGATTTTTTATGATATAACCCAATTGCGAGGGTGATCAGAACATTTGGGCCAAAAATCAAGTCGTTGCTGCAGTTTAGATTATGCAATTAAAATCTGTGTAGACTTTTAACAAATGAATGTCTCTATGTCAATGACGTCACGCATGGATGACTTATGCTTAATTTGTAAATATAAACTTTGTTTTAAAAGAAAATACAATCTGAAGATTATTTTGCCCATGGTAGATTCAATATTATGTTTTTGGATGTATAGGAAAGTCGCCAATAGTTTGCTGGTACTAAGAGTATTGGTAGATTTGTTAGTTTACCTCGGATGTGATTAAGAGGGATGTTATATCTACGTTTAATGAGTTTGCTCGACATGGAAAATTTGTTAGAAGTTTGAATGCCTCCTTCGTTGCTATTATTCCAAAGAAGACAAGAGCGGTTGAGTTGAAGAATTTCCGCTTTATTAGTCTTGTGGGTGGTGTTTATAAGATTTTAGTGAATGTGTTGACTAATAGGTTAAAATTTTTTTTTTCTTTTTTATATATATGGAAATTTTATAAAAAAAGGTGAAAACAGTACAAGAAGCTGTACTAAAATCACTTAAAGCATATAAGCAAAAAAGTTAAGCAAATCATTAAAATATAAGGCTAAATTACTCTGTGCGTCCTTGGGGTTTGACCTTTTCCCAGTTTGGTCCTCAGGGTTCGATTTTCCCTAAAAACATCCCTGGGGTGAGGATTCATTACCAAATAGATCCTACCGTCGACTCATTGGACGGAAATGCACACATGACTAACGGCTTACAAGTGGGAACTAACAGCTGGATTTTTAAAAAAATCTCGCCCAATCGCAATGTGACACGTGTCAGTAAAATAAATAAATAAATAAAAAATAAAAAAAAAAAAAAAAAATCTTTTTTAAAAAAAAAAAAAAACCGGATCGAGGGTCTTTTTTTAATAAATTTAGATTTATTTTTTTTAAAAAAAATATTTTTTTTATTTATTTTACTGACACGTGTCACATTGTGATTGGCGAGATTTTTAAATCTAGCTGTCAATTCCCACGTAAGTGTTAGCCACGTGTGTATTTCCGTCCAATGAGTTGACGGCAGGATCTATTTGGTAATGGGTCCTCACCCTAGGGATGTTTTTAAGGAAAATCAAACCCTGAGAACCAAACTGGGAAAAAGTTAAACCCCAGGGACGTGCGGAGTAATTTAGCCAAAATATAAAAAAGGACCCCTAACACTGCATTTGCCTAGAAAAAAAAGGGATTGCATCAAATATCCTTGCAATCGATCCATTGACAAAGCTGAATCCTCAAAGCACCTACTATTACGCTCCCTCAATAGGCACTACCAAATACAAGGAGAGATCATTTTCCATATAGCCTTGGCCAAAGGCTCCATAAACTTCCTTCTCCAACTCAACAACACATCCACCACCCGCTCAGGCATAACCAAGTGATAATTCAAAATACCAAGCACATGCATCAATAACCCTCTAGGCACCGAACAAGGTAATAACATATGATCAACCGATTCCCCATCGCTTCTGCACAGATAGCACCAATCGATGACACAAACATCCCTTCTTAAATTATCAAAAGGCAAAATTTTACCATGAGTAGCCTCCCACACGAAGAAAGAAATTCTTGTAGGAACCTTGGACCTCCAAACCCAACGCCTCGAGAAGATCCCGGGAGTACCGCTAGAAATAAAACCGTAAAAGACTTGACAAAAAAGACGCCATCTTTAGAACTCAACTATTGCAACTTGTCTTCGTTCCCTCTACATATCACCTTCTCATAAAGAGTAGAGAAAAAGGCCGAAAACGCTTCCACTTCCCAATTATTAGCAAGTCTAGTGAACTAGACATTCCAAACTAAGTTATCGGAACCATCATCCATAAAATTCACCACCACATCATATGGACAACGAGACAGACAAACCACCAAGGGGAAAGAGCACCTCAAAGGTCCATCACCACACCAACAATAATGCTAGAAACTAACTCAATGGCCATTATCCACCACAAGCGGAATGTGCTATCTAAAATAATCCAAACCCGTACTAATATGCTTTCAAAGACTCGCACCATAAGAACCATGGAAGGACAAAGTGCTCCAACCACACACCGTAATACCATATTTTTCCACAATAATATTCCTCCATAATCTATCACTTTTAGTAGTGAAACACCATAGCCACTTATCTAACAAAGCTCTGTTAAACAAGGAAAGTCTCCAAAGCCCCAGCCCCCTGCTTTGGGTAGGAGAGCAAACCTTGTCCCAATTAACAAGATGAAACTTATGAACTCCCACATCACTGCCCCACAGAAAATCTCTTTGTAGCTTTTCCAATTTATTCGCCCCTTAGATAAATCCATACGTTTCTACCCCGCTAACCTTCTCTCCATCCATCCCATAATACCATCCCATATGCGAACACTTTTATATCTAGCGCCCAAAGGAAGCCCGAGATAAGTCATAGACAAGGAAGGCACCCTACAACCTAAAATAGAAGCCAACTCCTGAACATTCTCAACACAACCAATTGGGATCACCTCTGATTTAGAAAGATTAATTTTTAATCTAGAAATCGCCTCGAAGCATAAAAAGCATGCATCGGATCCTACAAAATCGATTCACGTCTACCCCGACACAAAATGAGTGTATCATCTGCAAATAACTGGTGTGACACACGAGTCCCCTCACCACTACCACCTCCAACCTTAAAACCTACAACAGAGCCATTTGAAGCTAACTTCAACATCATTATACTAAAAAAAAAATCTTCAATGACAATAACAAACAAGAAGGGGTGAAAGAGGATCACCTTGACGCAGTCCACATTAAATCTAATAGAAAAAGCATCATTCTACTAAAAGCTTCCTTTGAGTGCTAGATTTAAAAGTGTTAACATTTGGGATGGAATTATTGAACGGATGGAGAGAAGGTTGGCGGGGTGGAATTGTATGTATGATGTATCTATCTAAAAGAGGAAGGATTAATTTGATCAAATCCATGCTCTCAAGTCATTCAACTTATTTTTTTTATCCATTTTTCCAATCTCGATTGTGGTGGCGAATAGATTGGAGAAACTTCAAATGAATTTTTTGTGGAGAAGTGATGCTATAAGTTTCATCTTATTAATTGGGGTTATGTATCCATTTAGTCCCTAGGTTTTGACCTCTTTTAACAATCGTCCTTCAGTTTTTAAATTGAAGGTCCCTGAATTTATAATTTTCATCAAAGAAGTCCTCTTAAAATTTTATTCTCAAAGTTAATGGTTCACACGCCTGCTCTAATCATACTTTTAACATGTCACCTACAATTAAAATCATTTGACGTATAATTTTTTTTAACATTTTTTGTTTTTTTTTAAATAAAACAAACTACATTATTTAAATTATTTTTAAAAACAAAATCATAAGTCAGATGATTTTAATTTTGGGTAACACGTATCAAATTTATGATTGGAGCTAACGTGTGAACCATTAACTTTAAGAATGAAATTTTAAGAAGATTTCTTTGACAAGAATTATAAACTCAAGGACCTCTAATAAATTTGAAAAATGAAGGACGATTTGTTAAAAGGGGTCAAAACCTTGGGCGAAATAGGTACTTAACAGTTAACCCTATTAATTTGGCTAAGGTATGCGTTAGGGAGACTGGATGCCTCCTCACAAAGGGGGTTGCGTTGACTTGGCTCTGGTAGTCACTGTGTTCCTGGAATGAATTCTCTAAGCAGTTGAGAGGGTTGGCCAGGTTTAAGCTAGGTTATATGTGCATTCTAACTGATTTGCATTCATCATGTGGTAGTTTAACAACAAGAAAACTGAAATTCCGAATCTTCTGGTGGATGTTTGGTGTTTAGTCAGTTTGATGCTTCAAAAGGGAGCAGAATCTTCTTACCTTTTTCTGGTGGGTAACGTCAGTAAGCCCAAGGATCATATTGTGCATGCAGCACGGTATCAATAAACTTGGAATATTTATGTGATGTGTTCTTTGTATTAAGGGTCTGTTATTGCTATTGCTTGGGTTTTCACTTCCTTCTTGTCATAATGTAGTGGACAACTTTTTTTCTGAAGCTGTTTACATTTTTTCAGTGGGTGAATATATGCATAGACGTTTACCAAAAGGGTATATATATATACACACACACATATACTCATGCATAAACAGTGTTTTTACGGGTTCCTTTTCGTATATATTTTCAGGCAAGATGGTGATGTTTTCGCTGTTTGTGTTTATCAGGTTAGTTATGGCAACTTCATGCATGGGCTGATGAAAGAGAACATCCAACTGAACAGGAAAGTTTTGTCAGAACTTTCTATGCACGAGCCATATAGCTTCAAGTCCCTGGTAGAAATCTCTCGGAGTGCTTTCCCTGGAAACAAGAACGTGGTGCTTCCTCCCAAAAAGGAGGGCATTTCTATTGTTGTGTAATTGGTGATTTGGATCACTCATCCTTCTCATCGCCGTTTTAAGAAAACTGACTACTAAAGATCAGGGACTTTCCTGTTTTTAGATAATCGTCTCCTAAGTTTATTTACATTGTTTCCTCTTTTGTTGGTTCCTTCTGCGGGACCCTCATTCTCCTGCGTTCATGTAAAATTTGCACCGCTGTTTTAGAAGAGCTCAAGATACATGTAGCAATCAAAAGTTTTTAGGTCTTTGCTTCCGAGGAGTTGGCAGCCAAATTCCAGCATCCTTGGTGGTCAGTGAAGGGCATGCTGACACGCTTCGAACGGCTGGACTCAGCGGCTTTCTGCAGTCATTTCGATCCTGACTGGCGTCGGACTAGCTGCCACGTGAAGATCCATGTGCGTGCATCTTAGGCACCTGACCATTTTCTCCTCATGTTGCTTCTGTTCCCTCCCTCCTCTCAGGCATTGTCATGGTCAACATAGATCTTCTCGGTGTTTGCCTGGAGCTGCTGCTCTGTGCTCTCTTTCTGCAATTTTTTTCAGCTTTCGAGTTTGGGTCTCTGTACACTGTACAACCTTTTGGCCCTGTTGCTCGTTGTGTCGTCAGGCTCTATGACTGAGGACTTACTTCCCTCACCCTACGAGCTTGTGTATGAGAGCTATGATTCTTCTCCTAGGCTTTTATCTAGTAAAGAGATAACAAAGTTTGTCTCAATGAGATTGGCCAGATTAAGACAAACTTTTTGGGCAAAATAATAAGGAAGGCCAGCAATAATATTTTTTTTTTCCAATAAGATTGGTTGCAATTATCGCGATGTAATACCTTAGAAAGGAAAACATCTTTATACCAACAAAAATTAGGAGTAAGACATTTTAAATTAACAAGAAAATCAGAAGTTCGATCTTTATAAGAAAAGGGATCACCAATAAAATTTTTGGTAATTGTATAAAGGAGGGAATTGACAGCATTAGGAATGGATTGATTAGTTTGCATAATTGTGTCGCCATTAGAATCGATTTTGACAGCAGTAAGGATCTTATTTTTCTCCTATTGAGATAAATAATGATCCCACCAATTTTTTAACTGACCGGTAAAACCAATGATTAAACAATTAACGACTTGACTATCAGATCGATTGGGGTTTTTTAAAACATTAGAGTACATAGTCATTTCATGTAAATATTGAGAATTTCATATTCAGAAATCCGTCGATATTCCATTTATAAAGAAGGTCAAATGCAAATGCAGTTGTAAAAGTAATATGACGTTCTTCAAATTGAAGATTAGGGGGTGTAGGACGAGGATTATAATTGCGCGAAGTGCCTAGTGTCTCTTTTGAAGGTATTCGAGTGGAAGATTTAACGATTTTGTTAAGATTTAAATCTTGAAATTGGTTTTCTAAATCGAACATAAAAAGTTTATCAGAAGAAGAGGCTGAGGTGCCATGGTTGAGTACATGAATATTTTTAGTAGAATTAGAATTAATAGTAATTTTGGAAAGCATATCTTCAATTTTATTTAAAACAGTTTCAGTTCTTGAGAGGAAGATTTTGCAAAAGGAGCCATTTTTGGAAGTTCATGAGGAATAAAAAAAGTAAAAGATGTAGAAGAAGTTGCAAGAGGGGGAAGTTTTATTAAATGTTCTAGTTTAGACAAATGGATTCCCACTTTGTGTAAAAAGGTATTTTTATAATTATTTTGTTGAATAATATTATCAAGATTTTTATCACTATTAGAAAGACAATTATTTTTAAAAGGAGTAGCTAAATAATTACGAGAATTATTACTAAAACTGATAGTATCCATAGGAGGATAAAATTCAAATATTTTTTTGTGATCATGAGTGATCCAAGGAATATCTTTAGTAAAACATTTAATGAAGAAATATTCTTTCAAACCAAGAGAAAAAAGGAATATGTTGTTGAACATGGAGCATATAATTATAATAATTACTGCGCATATGAGCTTGGTCCTTAGAAGAGTATTTGTTTAAAAACCAAATACGTTTGACTAAATTTGGTGCCATGATTTATATGGAAATGAGAAGTTATGCTTAATTAGGTCAAAACTAGCCTAGTTTAGCTTATTTCTTGATGACAGTGTGTTAAGGCATGTTTATTTTATAGCATACGACCTTATTTTGATCTGACATTTTGAGACATGAACCTAGACATCCTTAGGAGCCCCAGTTTAAATTTCATGATTTTTGGAGTTGAAATGAATTTGATATGCATTTTTTCAAGATGCATATAAAAACTATGTTTTTCTTAAAATGAATCTAATTGAATAATTTCGAAATGGACCTATATGGAAATTAGAAGTTATGCTTAATTAGGTCAAAACTAGCCTAGTTTAGCTTATTTCTTGATGACAGTGTGTTAAGGCATGTTTATTTTATAGCATACGACCTTATTTTGATCTGACATTTTGAGACATGAACCTAGACATCCTTAGGAGCCCCCAGTTTAAATTTCATGATTTTTGGAGTTGAAATGAATTTGATATGATTTTTTCAAGATGCATATAAAAACTATGTTTTTCTTAAAACGAATCTAATTGAATAATTTCGAAATGGACCTATTTGTATGACTTTTATGTTGTTTTCACGGGCTTATTGGCTGGTGTTTTGGCCAAGCTTTGGGCTTGAATGGGGAGATCCAAAGTTTGACACATAAAAACCCTTTAAGCCCTATTTTTAAGGCCCACATGTTGGACCTTTTTTAGTTCTTTTTGAACCGGTCTAGTGGCCCATTATAGCCACTAATCACTTAAGAAAATGGGCTTGTCAACAAGCCCAAGGTGCAAGTCCACATTGGACTTGAATTGTTGACATTTGACCTTTGACCTTGAATTGACTAATGAAGATTAGTTCACTTAATTCCTTAATTTTGGAAAGATAATTTCAGATTCATATATTTGGTATTTATTCAGGGAATAAATACATATTTATAGAGTATTTTGTAAGAGGACATGGAAAAATGGAAAGGATATATTCTTGGAGAATATATCGAGTTATAGAGTTTTGGATGAATGGATGTCATATTGCATTTGCATCAAAAATATTAACAGAATGACCTCATTTTATTGTAATGTTTATATGGGGGTGACGGTACCGTTCACCGGGGAGTGCAACCATCTCTACAAGGTAGGATGGCCCCGGAATAGAGGGTAGTTGGGCCTTTACTCGTGTCCTAGGACAGCGGAATGTCTAGGACTATCCTAAAGTGCAGGATAGATTGTGTGAGACCCCGACTTTTAGGTTTCCTTCAATGTCAATTTATTTTTTAACTTTTTGACTATTTAAGTTTTTGCACTACCCTAATTATTGAGAAAAGACATGTATGGGCTGACTTGATTTAAAATTATGCCTAAGATGAGATTTTCCTTTAGCACTTTTTCTTGCATCCTTATTAATAATTTGCATGTTATATTTGTTTGCAAATTTTTAATAGTGTTAAATTGCAATATTCGGAAGAGTTTGAGTTAGGGGCTTTGATTTTTGAAAAGTGTATGTTTGGTTTTTTGAGATAATTTAGGGTAGTGCAAAAACTTAAATAGTCAAAAAGTTAAAAAATAAATTGACATTGAAGGAAACCTAAAAGTCGGGGTCTCACACAATCTATCCTGCACTTTAGGATAGTCCTAGACATTTCGCTGTCCTAGGACACGAGTAAAGGCCCAACTACCCTCTATTCCGGGGCCATCCTACCTTGTAGAGATGGTTGCACTCCCCGGTGAACGGTACCGTCACCCCCATATAAACATTACAATAAAATGAGGTCATTCTGTTAATATTTTGATGCAAATGCAATATGACATCCATCATCCAAAACTCTATAACTCGATATATTCTCCAAGAATATATCCTTTCCATTTTTCCATGTCCTCTTACAAAATACTCTATAAATATGTATTTATTCCCTGAATAAATACCAAATATATGAATCTGAAATTATCTTTCCAAAATTAAGGAATTAAGTGAACTAATCTTCATTAGTCAATTCAAGGTCAAAGGTCAAATGTCAACAATTCAAGTCCAATGTGGACTTGCACCTTGGGCTTGTTGACAAGCCCATTTTCTTAAGTGATCAGTGGCTATAATGGGCCACTAGACCGGTTCAAAAAGAACTAAAAAGAGGTCCAACATGTGGGCCTTAAAAATAGGGCTTAAAGGGTTTTTATGTGTCAAACTTTGGATCTCCCCATTCAAGCCCAAAGCTTGGCCAAAACACCAGCCAATAAGCCCGTGAAAACAACATAAAAGTCATACAAATAGGCCATTTCGAAATTATTCAATTAGATTCATTTTAAGAAAAACATAGTTTTTATATGCATCTTGAAAAAATGCATATCAAATTCATTTCAACTCCAAAAATCATGAAATTTAAACTGGGGGCTCCTAAGGATGTCTAGGTTCATGTCTCAAAATGTCAGATCAAAATAAGGTCGTATGCTATAATAAACATGCCTTAACACACTGTCATCAAGAAATAAGCTAAACTAGGCTAGTTTTGACCTAATTAAGCATAACTTCTAATTTCCATATAGGTCCATTTCGAAATTATTCAATTAGATTCATTTTAAGAAAAACATAGTTTTTATATGCATCTTGAAAAAATGCATATCAAATTCATTTCAACTCCAAAAATCATGAAATTTAAACTGGGGCTCCTAAGGATGTCTAGGTTCATGTCTCAAAATGTCAGATCAAAATAAGGTCGTATGCTATAAAATAAACATGCCTTAACACACTGTCATCAAGAAATAAGCTAAACTAGGCTAGTTTTGACCTAATTAAGCATAACTTCTCATTTCCATATAAATCATGGCACCAAATTTAGTCAAACGTATTTGGTTTTTAAACAAATACTCTTCTAAGGACCAAGCTCATATGCGCAGTAATTATTATAATTATATGCTCCATGTTCAACAACATATTCCTTTTTTCTCTTGGTTTGAAAAGAATCTTTCTTCATTAAATGTTTTACTAAAGATATTCCTTGGATCACTCATGATCACAAAAAAAATATTTGAATTTTATCCTCCTATGGATACTATCAGTTTTAGTAATAATTCTCGTAATTATTTAGCTACTCCTTTTAAAAATAATTGTCTTTCTAATAGTGATAAAAATCTTGATAATATTATTCAACAAAATAATTATAAAAATACCTTTTTACACAAAGTGGGAATCCATTTGTCTAAACTAGAACATTTAATAAAACTTCCCCCTCTTGCAACTTCTTCTACATCTTTTACTTTTTTTATTCCTCATGAACTTCCAAAAATGGCTCCTTTTGCAAAATCTTCCTCTCAAGAACTGAAACTGTTTTAAATAAAATTGAAGATATGCTTTCCAAAATTACTATTAATTCTAATTCTACTAAAAATATTCATGTACTCAACCATGGCACCTCAGCCTCTTCTTCTGATAAACTTTTTATGTTCGATTTAGAAAACCAATTTCAAGATTTAAATCTTAACAAAATCGTTAAATCTTCCACTCGAATACCTTCAAAAGAGACACTAGGCACTTCGCGCAATTATAATCCTCGTCCTACACCCCCTAATCTTCAATTTGAAGAACGTCATATTACTTTTACAACTGCATTTGCATTTGACCTTCTTTATAAATGGAATATCGACGGATTTCTGAATATGAAATTCTCAATATTTACATGAAATGACTATGTACTCTAATGTTTTAAAAAACCCCAATCGATCTGATAGTCAAGTCGTTAATTGTTTAATCATTGGTTTTACCGGTCAGTTAAAAAATTGGTGGGATCATTATTTATCTCAATAGGAGAAAAATAAGATCCTTACTGCTGTCAAAATCGATTCTAATGGCGACACAATTATGCAAACTAATCAATCCATTCCTAATGCTGTCAATTCCCTCCTTTATACAATTACCAAAAATTTTATTGGTGATCCCTTTTCTTATAAAGATCGAACTTCTGATTTTCTTGTTAATTTAAAATGTCTTACTCCTAATTTTTGTTGGTATAAAGATGTTTTCCTTTCTAAGGTATTACATCGCGATAATTGCAACCAATCTTATTGGAAAAAAAAAATATTATTGCTGGCCTTCCTTATTATTTTGCCCAAAAAGTTTGTCTTAATCTGGCCAATCTCATTGAGACAAACTTTGTTATCTCTTTACTAGATAAAAGCCTAGGAGAAGAATCATAGCTCTCATACACAAGCTCGTAGGGTGAGGGAAGTAAGTCCTCAGTCATAGAGCCTGACGACACAACGAGCAACAGGGCCAAAAGGTTGTACAGTGTACAGAGACCCAAACTCGAAAGCTGAAAAAAATTGCAGAAAGAGAGCACAGAGCAGCAGCTCCAGGCAAACACCGAGAAGATCTATGTTGACCATGACAATGCCTGAGAGGAGGGAGGGAACAGAAGCAACATGAGGAGAAAATGGTCAGGTGCCTAAGATGCACGCACATGGATCTTCACGTGGCAGCTAGTCCGACGCCAGTCAGGATCGAAATGACTGCAGAAAGCCGCTGAGTCCAGCCGTTCGAAGCGTGTCAGCATGCCCTTCACTGACCACCAAGGATGCTGGAATTTGGCTGCCAACTCCTCGGAAGCAAAGACCTAAAAACTTTTGATTGCTACATGTATCTTGAGCTCTTCTAAAACAGCGGTGCAAATTTTACATGAACGCAGGAGAATGAGGGTCCCGCAGAAGGAACCAACAAAAGAGGAAACAATGTAAATAAACTTAGGAGACGATTATCTAAAAACAGGAAAGTCCCTGATCTTTAGTAGTCAGTTTTCTTAAAACGGCGATGAGAAGGATGAGTGATCCAAATCACCAATTACACAACAATAGAAATGCCCTCCTTTTTGGGAGGAAGCACCACGTTCTTGTTTCCAGGGAAAGCACTCCGAGAGATTTCTACCAGGGACTTGAAGCTATATGGCTCGTGCATAGAAAGTTCTGACAAAACTTTCCTGTTCAGTTGGATGTTCTCTTTCATCAGCCCATGCATGAAGTTGCCATAACTAACCTGATAAACACAAACAGCGAAAACATCACCATCTTGCCTGAAAATATATACGAAAAGGAACCCGTAAAAACACTGTTTATGCATGAGTATATGTGTGTGTGTATATATATATACCCTTTTGGTAAACGTCTATGCATATATTCACCCACTGAAAAAATGTAAACAGCTTCAGAAAAAAAGTTGTCCACTACATTATGACAAGAAGGAAGTGAAAACCCAAGCAATAGCAATAACAGACCCTTAATACAAAGAACACATCACATAAATATTCCAAGTTTATTGATACCGTGCTGCATGCACAATATGATCCTTGGGCTTACTGACGTTACCCACCAGAAAAAGGTAAGAAGATTCTGCTCCCTTTTGAAGCATCAAACTGACTAAACACCAAACATCCACCAGAAGATTCGGAATTTCAGTTTTCTTGTTGTTAAACTACCACATGATGAATGCAAATCAGTTAGAATGCACATATAACCTAGCTTAAACCTGGCCAACCCTCTCAACTGCTTAGAGAATTCATTCCAGGAACACAGTGACTACCAGAGCCAAGTCAACGCAACCCCCTTTGTGAGGAGGCATCCAGTCTCCCTAACGCATACCTTAGCCAAATTAATAGGGTTAACTGTTAAGTACCTATTTCGCCCAAGGTTTTGACCCCTTTTAACAAATCGTCCTTCATTTTTCAAATTTATTAGAGGTCCTTGAGTTTATAATTCTTGTCAAAGAAATCTTCTTTAAAATTTCATTCTTAAAGTTAATGGTTCACACGTTAGCTCCAATCATAAATTTGATACGTGTTACCCAAAATTAAAATCATCTGACTTATGATTTTGTTTTTAAAAATAATTTAAATAATTTAGTTTGTTTTATTTAAAAAAAAACAAAAAATGTTAAAAAAAATTATACGTCAAATGATTTTAATTGTAGGTGACATGTTAAAAGTATGATTAGAGCAGGCGTGTGAACCATTAACTTTGAGAATAAAATTTTAAGAGGACTTCTTTGATGAAAAATTATAAATTCAGGGACCTTCAATTTAAAAACTGAAGGACGATTGTTAAAAGAGGTCAAAACCTAGGGACTAAATGGATACATAACCCCAATTAATAAGATGAAACTTATAGCATCACTTCTCCACAAAAAATTCATTTGAAGTTTCTCCAATCTATTCGCCACCACAATCGAGATTGGAAAAATGGATAAAAAAAATAAGTTGAATGACTTGAGAGCATGGATTTGATCAAATTAATCCTTCCTCTTTTAGATAGATACATCATACATACAATTCCACCCCGCCAACCTTCTCTCCATCCGTTCAATAATTCCATCCCAAATGTTAACACTTTTAAATCTAGCACTCAAAGGAAGCTTTTAGTAGAATGATGCTTTTTCTATTAGATTTAATGTGGACTGCGTCAAGGTGATCCTCTTTCACCCCTTCTTGTTTGTTATTGTCATTGAAGATTTTTTTTTTAGTATAATGATGTTGAAGTTAGCTTCAAATGGCTCTGTTGTAGGTTTTAAGGTTGGAGGTGGTAGTGGTGAGGGGACTCGTGTGTCACACCAGTTATTTGCAGATGATACACTCATTTTGTGTCGGGGTAGACGTGAATCGATTTTGTAGGATCCGATGCATGCTTTTTATGCTTCGAGGCGATTTCTAGATTAAAAATTAATCTTTCTAAATCAGAGGTGATCCCAATTGGTTGTGTTGAGAATGTTCAGGAGTTGGCTTCTATTTTAGGTTGTAGGGTGCCTTCCTTGTCTATGACTTATCTCGGGCTTCCTTTGGGCGCTAGATATAAAAGTGTTCGCATATGGGATGGTATTATGGGATGGATGGAGAGAAGGTTAGCGGGGTAGAAACGTATGGATTTATCTAAGGGGCGAATAAATTGGAAAAGCTACAAAGAGATTTTCTGTGGGGCAGTGATGTGGGAGTTCATAAGTTTCATCTTGTTAATTGGGACAAGGTTTGCTCTCCTACCCAAAGCAGGGGGCTGGGGCTTTGGAGACTTTCCTTGTTTAACAGAGCTTTGTTAGATAAGTGGCTATGGTGTTTCACTACTAAAAGTGATAGATTATGGAGGAATATTATTGTGGAAAAATATGGTATTACGGTGTGTGGTTGGAGCACTTTGTCCTTCCATGGTTCTTATGGTGCGAGTCTTTGAAAGCATATTAGTACGGGTTTGGATTATTTTAGATAGCACATTCCGCTTGTGGTGGATAATGGCCATTGAGTTAGTTTCTAGCATTATTGTTGGTGTGGTGATGGACCTTTGAGGTGCTCTTTCCCCTTGGTGGTTTGTCTGTCTCGTTGTCCATATGATGTGGTGGTGAATTTTATGGATGATGGTTCCGATAACTTAGTTTGGAATGTCTAGTTCACTAGACTTGCTAATAATTGGGAAGTGGAAGCGTTTTCGGCCTTTTTCTCTACTCTTTATGAGAAGGTGATATGTAGAGGGAACGAAGACAAGTTGCAATAGTTGAGTTCTAAAGATGGCGTCTTTTTTGTCAAGTCTTTTACGGTTTTATTTCTAGCGGTACTCCCGGGATCTTCTCGAGGCGTTGGGTTTGGAGGTCCAAGGTTCCTACAAGAATTTCTTTCTTCGTGTGGGAGGCTACTCATGGTAAAATTTTGCCTTTTGATAATTTAAGAAGGGATGTTTGTGTCATCGATTGGTGCTATCTGTGCAGAAGCGATGGGGAATCGGTTGATCATATGTTATTACCTTGTTCGGTGCCTAGAGGGTTATTGATGCATGTGCTTGGTATTTTGAATTATCACTTGGTTATGCCTGAGCGGGTGGTGGATGTGTTGTTGAGTTGGAGAAGGAAGTTTATGGAGCCTTTGGCCAAGGCTATATGGAAAATGATCTCTCCTTGTATTTGGTAGTGCCTATTGAGGGAGCGTAATAGTAGGTGCTTTGAGGATTCAGCTTTGTCAATGGATCGATTGCAAGGATATTTGATGCAATCCCTTTTTTTTCTAGGCAAATGCAGTGTTAGGGGTCCTTTTTTATATTTTGGCTAAATTACTCCGCACGTCCCTGGGGTTTAACTTTTTCCCAGTTTGGTTCTCAGGGTTTGATTTTCCTAAAAACATCCCTAGGGTGAGGACCCATTACCAAATAGATCCTGCCGTCAACTCATTGGACGGAAATACACACGTGGGAATTGACAACTGAATTTTTTTAAAAATCTCGCCAATCACAATGTGACACGTGTCAGTAAATAAATAAAAATAAAAAATATTTTTTTAAAAAAAATAAATCTAAATTTATTAAAAAAAGACCCTCGATCCGGGTTTTTTTTTTTTTTTAAAAAAGATTTTTTTAAAAAAAATTTTTTTTTTTATTTTTATTTATTTTACTGACACGTGTCACATTGCGATTGGGCGAGATTTTTTTTAAAATCCAGCTGTTAGTTCCCACTTGTAAGCCGTTAGTCATGTGTGCATTTCCGTCCAATGAGTCGACGGTAGGATCTATTTGGTAATGAATCCTCACCCCAGGGATGTTTTTAGGAAAATCGAACCCTGAGGACCAAACTGGGAAAAGGTCAAACCCCAAGGACGCACAGAGTAATTTAGCCTTATATTTTAATGATTTGCTTAACTTTTTTGCTTATATGCTTTAAGTGATTTTAGTACAGCTTCTTGTACTGTTTTCACCTTTTTTTATAAAATTTCCATATATATAAAAAAGAAAAAAAAAATTTTAACCTATTAGTCAACACATTCACTAAAATCTTATAAACACCACCCACAAGACTAATAAAGCGGAAATTCTTCAACTCAACCGCTCTTGTCTTCTTTGGAATAATAGCAACGAAGGAGGCATTCAAACTTCTAACAAATTTTCCATGTCGAGCAAACTCATTAAACGTAGATATAACATCCCTCTTAATCACATCCGAGGTAAACTAACAAATCTACCAATACTCTTAGTACCAGCAAACTATTGGCGACTTTCCTATACATCCAAAAACATAATATTGAATCTACCATGGGCAAAATAATCTTCAGATTGTATTTTCTTTTAAAACAAAGTTTATATTTACAAATTAAGCATAAGTCATCCATGCGTGACGTCATTGACATAGAGACATTCATTTGTTAAAAGTCTACACAGATTTTAATTGCATAATCTAAACTGCAGCAACGACTTGATTTTTGGCCCAAATGTTCTGATCACCCTCGCAATTGGGTTATATCATAAAAAATCTATCCCCAAAGACACACCAACATAAAGGTTTTCTTGCTCTGACAATTTGATGAGAAAACAATCTAGGCACTGCTGCGAACACTGCCATGAATCTACAACAACACTTTATATTACTGGGATTTAATCCTTCCTATGCAATTAGACAGTCATGATCCAGTATCTATCCATAAATGATTTTTGTGTTTTCCTTGTTCTTATTCTAGAGAAAGCAAGATATGGACCCATTTCACCAATTAAAGCACACAATTATGTCAAAGACTATAGCCAACTTCATTGTGAGGTGCTAATTCATAGGGTGGATATACAAGTTCCATAGGCGTTTAATAGAAAAATACAAATTAAATACCAACATACATTTATATTCCACTTAAATTGTTCACTGACTTATATAAACGCTTAATTAAATAGAAGATGTGAAAGTACAACATTTTACACTGAAGTCTAGACATTCTCATTGCATGAACCGAAGTCATAAAAGTTATCTAGGAGCTCATATGAAACTTTTCAAACACTTCTACTCTAGCAGATGGATCAATAAATCAAAGAAGTGGCCATTTCTTCCCAAATTTGAAACTAAATTTGGTGAACAATCCAGCCTTTTCAATTCTTCATGCACCACTTTAATGTAAGGTCATTCAGTTAGATGGATTATGGGGATCATGAACTTCCTTGGCATAAACAGGACAAAATTTTTCAAACTTTGATGTAAGTCTACATGAACCCTCCCTTTTCAGTCTTTCATGCATCACATTGTAAATACAACATAGATGGTAAGGTCGCTCTGTTAGATGGATTAGGGGTTCATGAACTTCATTGGCATAAACAGGCCAAACTTTTCAAAACTTTACTATAAGTCTAGCTTCTCATGTGCCAACTTTTGGTGAAACAATCAATGAAGCTGTTTATAAGGCTAATGCAATTGTTATATCTTCAGGAAAAGTGCTATATCAAGTTCCCAATCCAATTCCTGTTCACACAATGCAATGATCGGTTTTCCAGATTACTTAAGGTCAATGCTAGCAGCTCAAAAACCCACATATTCATTTCCACATAAAAACAATACAAACAATAAATTAAATGAATAGAACCAACAAAACAAACATGAATGACAACTAAGAATAAAGATATGCATACGCCATGTTGGCGGGTGCCGGCATTGATGCGTTGGATCCAAAGGGAGCGCATGTCGCGCTTCTTGTTGCGGCGGTCCCTGTAGGAATACTGCAATGCCTTCTCTACTCTCTCTCTGGCTATCCGTATACAATTCTTGGCCCTGCCTCTGAACCCCTTTGCAAGCTTGAATATCTTGTCCTTGTTCATCTTTCCTTCTTTCTTTGCTGCCCATACACAAACAAAACATGCCCACCCAATTCAGTATCATGGTCAATCACCCCCCAACCCATCTAATATGAGCAAGCACTAAGGCAGTCACACTTAGGGCTGTTCAAGTTTGGTAGGGGTGGCAGTTATTGCCATAATCACCACCTCCACCTGATGGGCCAATTTCCAAATATTGGCTACCGCCATCAACACCACAGCTAACTGCTAAAACCAGCCAAATGCAGTACCGGTTTTAGCGATATTGGTTAAACCGGGTACCGGCATTTATATTTGGCTACTTTTTCTTTTTGAGCCTTTTACTCACTTGACCCAATTGTTTTTTTCCTCTTTTATTTTTTTGGTCCATTGAGCCCACATCGAGGCCCATTTTGGGTCATGTTGGTGCAAATTTAGATGTAATGCCATTGAGCACATTTTGAAAATTAGCTAAGTAGTACCAGACATAAGCTCAGGAAAAAACAAAGTAATACCAGATCGAATAGAAATCAAAATCCATACATAAAAACTAGCAAAAGACCGCAGTTCTTGTAATTAATGGATTGTTCATTAGTAGTTAAAATCAATCGGTGTCCATAGTTTATGTCTAACAAATGAAGCCCAAGCAGAGGAGAAAAAGAAAAAGAAACAGAAATAATAAATCAAACCCCCCCCCCCCCCCCCCCCCCCCCCCCTTTCTTTTTGGTCCCTCCAGTATATTTATCATCAAGGAGACCATCTGGTCACATTGACACTAGTGTTATATTCCCGCAGAGGCATCTACTGAGGCCAGAAAAAAAGCTTTCGTTTCTTCTACCTAGAATAATGAAATGGGATCAATCTCTCGAGAACATCAAAGATGAAGAAATAATATACAGTATATAGTTCATTTTGAAGCCATGTGTCAGTATCATCCAAGTTCTAGAAACAAGAAAAAAACGCCATCATAAAAGCACAACAGAGCCTGTAAGCAACCAAATAAGGACAAATAAACTGAAGCAGTGCTCAATTATTCAACACCGATTGATTGTTGAACAACATACCCAAATGGCTCGGTGAGAGAGAGATGTGGCAGAGGAAAGAAGAAGAGATTAGACACGTGATGGGAGAGTAGCTGTGGAGGTCGGTCAAGGTAGGCTCGGCCGGCGTGGGGAGAGTATCCTGCGGGAGCGTGGCTGTGCGATTTTAGGAGAGGGAGGGGAGAGACCGAGAGAGAGTCGCAAGGGGGGTCACGACCCTGCCTTTTTTCTTTGGCCAAAAATGGGCGTAGCTTCAAGGGTTTTAGAGATTAGCAACCGAAAACCCTTCTTTTGTGAGGGGTCTCTCTCTCTCTCTCTCAATCGTTTTTTTTTTTTTTTCTCTAAGCTCTTCTTTTTTTTTCAAGTTTTTTTGTTCTTTTTTTTTTTTTTTTTTCCCTCTAAGCTCTCTGTGTCTCTCTTTTACTCTTTAAACCCTGTCTCTATATTAATTTCCCCAACCTTTTTCGTATTTTTATCTTTTCTTTTTATAATGTGTTGGCTTTTTTTCCTGCTTTTAGAATTTAGATCAGACGCTAGAGTTTTTATTTTTATTTTTTTCCGTGAGATGGGATCTGATGACCACATAACACGTAATCACCTCATAAAATTACTTTAGCTTTGTGAGGTTAGCCAAGAAAGATGTTGGGATGATATTGAAGTATTAAGCAGAGTTTATATATCAATATTGACGTTTTAATAATAATATTGTTGAATCAATCAGTGGGCTGTTACCTGTTTCTAGTGGAACAAAATACTTGGATGTTTGCCCGTGAGAACTAGTTTATGAATTTTATTTAGGGAAATTTAAAAATTATTGTTTGAGTTTTTATGAGATTTTTAAAAACTGCTGAAATTTCTAGAATTGTCAAATTACTACTTAGGTTTAGTCTACACTTGTAAAATCACTCTCTTCGCATTTTTCTTTAGATTTTTTGTCACTTTTTTGTTTAGATTTCTAACAAAATTAATGATGTGATACGTAAAATGACAATATATGATCATGTGATATGCTATATGTCTTAAAATTAAATAAAAAATGATAATGTCATTTTACATTTAATTTATGACTTTTAGCTTTTTTTTATTCAATCTATTGTTATAATTATAACTATAACTTATTTTTAAGACATGTTGCATGATCACATGATCAAATACTGCTACGTGGTGTGTCATGTCATCAAATTCGTTAAAAATATAGACAAAAATATAAGAGATGGAGTGATATTGCAAATGTGGTCTAAACCCACGTAGTAATTTGTCAATTCTAAAAACCACATGTTAAAATCTCAGACAAATTCTAATTTTTAAAATTTTCTTTTATTTTATTAATAAGAAATATTTATTTATTCAATTTCAAAAATATTTGTTTATGACATTTGATGTAATAAAGGGATATCACTATAATAATAACTGTTTTTTGGGATAGAAATATCCGTCCAAGAACCTATCCCAAAAATTGACTGTTGTTTTTTAGGACGGTTGGAAAACTTGTTCCGAAAAGTTTGATGCTTTTTGGGACAGATTTCTGTGTCCCCGTCGCTGTTACAAACAGTCCCCAATTCGGGATTACGTCCAAAAAGACGTCGTTTGAATGAAATCAAAAGGTTTGAACATGCCAACAGATTTTGGGACGGGAAGAAAATGTTGTCCCGCAAGTGCATTTGAATGTAAACCATTAGCTATTTTTTCAACAATTTTTATTTAAAAATAAATAAAATATATTTAAATTACAAATAGACAAGGAATATGATAAGTATGTAGGAATTAAGAGATATGAAATGCAGTTGTTCATGACACAAAATGTTACTAATAAAAAATACGGAAAATAACCACATCTGGCTTCTGCTGCTAAGGTTGGGCAGAAATTGCCTGATCCGACTCGCTGACCCGGCTCGACCCAACCTGAATGTCCACACTTACTCAAAATTCACTGTTTGTGTCACACCTTGTGCTTGTACTTATCTCATAGGCTCGCGTATAGTAATCGTATGCACACAAGTGGAGATTATAGTACGATAAAAACTTTTATGATCGCTAAATGCACTTGAATTTACTTAGCGGAAGACTTATGATTAAAACGGGTACATTTGAAAAAAGAAATCGTTATGGATATAAAAGTTGTTAACTGATTTAAGGACTATAACGAAAATGGAAAAATCGTGTAAATTATCGTATTGAAATAATATGTACTTATTTAGGAAAATCTCATTCATAAATTAGGTTGAAAACTAATTGGTATCGCAAAAAAACCAAAGCGAGATTAAAGAAAATTGATGAACCTTGTAGAAAGAAATCAACATAGAGAAAATACACACTTTTATTTAACTGAACACAGTTTAGTACAAAAGGGTCCTCTATGTCACGCCCCGTATTGATACTTACCCCCTCGGCTCGCGTATAGGAATCGGATACACAAAATTCGAGGATTACCGCACAATAAAAACTCTTATGATTGCTTAAATGCCCTTGAATTTACTTAGTAGAAAACTTGTTTTAAAACGTTATTGATTAAAAGGAAGGTCATAATCCGGTTTAGAACTTGAACGAAAGAAGTGAAATCGCACAAAATATTAAATCAATATATTTGTACTTTACTTAGGAAAAACCTTAGTAACAATTGGGTTGAAAATTGATTGGTACCGCAAAAAGATTAAAACGAGGTTAAAGGAAAGTGATAAACCTTGTAGAAAGAAATCAACATAGAGAAATACAGACTTTCCTTTAAACGAATACGGTTTGGTACAAAAGGGGCCTTCGGGAGGGTTACAAAAGAATAGGCCTAGGTTATACAAAAATGTGAGCTTCCTATAGTCCACCTACACTATAGAACCACGTTTCAAGAGTCCAAAAATAGTTTTGAAACACTACCATCGAAAGAAAATGAAGGAAATAATGAAGAGGTTACAAAACATACCCTGTGTCTAGAATCTCTTTAGCCTTGAAATGATCCAAGATCCTGCTTAACAATGAAAAGGCAAACAAACATAATAGGGGTGAGTCCTACTGATTCAGTAAGGTCGGGGAAGGAGCATGCTCATACAATATAATTCATGCTTTAGAATAAATAGTATCAGTGCAATGATTTAAAGTCATACAAGTCATAGAAACAATATAGAGAATGCATGCAATACAATTGAAATGCATTCGCTCATCATATAGTTCTTTGAGGTAGTCTCGGTATTTGCTCTGTTTACTCTGAGAGTCGGGTTGTGCATCCCTTCTCTCCTCGTGGGACTGTCTTGTACCACCTACACCAAGACCTTGAAAAACGACGCCATAAAATCCAGAAAGAGCCCACCCACTCCCTATAGTGGGGGAGTTGCACTCTTCTCATGTGCCCAGTACCATCACTCTTTCTTCGGGAATCAACTCGTAAGCTTGGGAATTCCTCACATTTGTTTTCCCTCTCATGATGTGAATGCAATTAATGCACGTATATCATTCATATGAAAAATACACATCCAAACATCTAATGATATGACTTGAAAACAAAAACAAGTAAAGTACTTGTAATTTCAATCCATGGATAATTAAAAATGCAAATTCTAGAAATTAAATCCACAAACTGAATTTAAAATACTCAATCAGTTTCTATGTCATATGGTTCAAATTATTAGACCTTTTCCTTAAATAAAGAATTAATAAATTTTATTTCTTTTATAATAATAATTAAAGAATTAAACATGGAATTTATAATTAAATGTTAAATCTGCCCTAAATCTTTAAATGAAGGCTTCTTGGGCTTCTTAAACCCTACTGGGTCTATCCCTAAAGTTTCAAAGTGTTCTAGACTTGTTTAGGGTTAACGGGCCTAAAGTCCATTTAGGCCGCTAAACGGGCTTTTGTGATTTGAGCCCTAATTCTACTCGGTTTGGACTCAAATTTGGGATTCCCCCTCTATTTTTCATGCTCTATAGAGTCATAAATTTATTTTCCTACTTTGGACCTTTTTACCCTAACATTTTGTGTGAAATGCCAAATTACCCTTAGAGACCTCCAGGGGCATTCCCGACCTTCGATTCAGCTGAAATTTTTACTGGGACGTACTATGACCTAAACTATAGGTCTACCAATTTTCATGCAAAAAATCCAAGGATTTATGGGGACGTTTTGGACAGCAAGGGTTTTTCACTAAAAAGTCCTAATTTTTCATTTCATGTGATGTTCATGTCTATAATCCTTAGATCTAATAATTTAAGTCATTATAACTGAAACAATATAATCACAGAATGCATTAAAATATAGATCAGCAATGAAAAATCACATGCAACATTAAAACTTTCTTCAAAATCATCAAAACAACACATGCATGGACATTTTGCTTCAGAACTTCATCTTAGGCCCTCTTGGCTTCATTTCCATGGCCTTAATTTGCCATAAAATTCATCTTTTGCCATTCGGCTAACATTATAATCCTTTCATCACAAAGTTTTTCAACCAAAGCATGTAAAAATCATTATAATATTTACATGCAACTATCATCTACACTTTGTATCATGATAAAAACTAAGTTGAACATATTTTTCATTGAAACTAACATGTATAACAAAGATTTCACATTGACAGCAACTAAAACAAGCTCAATCCCACATTTTTTCCAACCAAATATGCATAAAACTAGCCCTTACCTATACTTGAATACAATTCTTCTCCTCTTTCATTTTCTTCTTCTTTCTCTTCATTTCCCTCTTTTCTTTCTTGGTTGATCCTCCATTTTCTCACTTCTTTTATCTCCTTTTCTTTTCTTTTATCTTCTCTCTCTCTCTCTCTCTCTTCTCTCTCTCTCTCTCTCTCCTCTCTCTCTCTCTCTCTTATACACGGCTAAAACACAAATTGTTGTCTATGAGTTGCATAAAAGGCTTAAATTCCTTGTCTCTCTTTTCATTACTTCTCTCTTCTCTTTCCTCTCTCTCTCTCTCTCTCTCTCTCTCTCTCTCTCCATAACTTCTCTCTTCATTTTCATCTCTCCCCCCTTTTCTCTCTCTTGACTCACGGCAATGAGCATTTCTGTGAGTTTCATGTGCTTTTACATCTTTGTTTTTGTCTTTATTCTACTTACTTAATTAGGGGCATGCTATAATTAGGGGGACATAATGATTATGGAGACAAGAAATTAATTACATTCAATGAATCTTTACTCATAGGAGAAAGAGTTTTGGACACATGGCCAACAAGGTAAAATTTGTAAAATCTTCACTAAGTTAGCCGATCAAGAATGTAGAGTGGCTTAGGAGGGTTTTGGGTTTCCATGCACTAATGAGCTTCGGCTCAACTCATTTCCATAGGCCCAAGTCCATAATTTAACAACCCTAGGCCCAATTGAAATTTAAATGCAATTAAACAAGCATTTTAAAATAATTAAGCTCAAATAAAATCAAATACCTGAAATAATAAAATCAAATTAGACAAATAACATCACATTAATATAAGAAGAATTTATTAAAACCAAGGTTAAAAATATAATATTTAAACCAAGTAAGGGAATTTGGCCATATATTAAAAATTAATCAAATTACTCTAAAATATTAGAGGAAATAAAATAAAATCAATTAGAAAATTTAAACAAAATAAAAATAGTGATTGTAATTCAAAGATTAAAAATTAAAGGAAAGAAATTCTATAAGCAATTAATTAAATGTAAATATTAAACAAGGCATAAATTTAGAAAATAAAGCAATACTAAGGAAAAGGCCACAATTCCTAAAGATATTGAAAGGAAAACCTTAACACAAGAATCTCATAAGTAGCTCAAAATGTTAGGGGTATCACACTTCGTGAGGACTACAAAAGAATAGTCTAAAATCTCTTCTGCTCGTAATAACCTAATATCCTGCTTAACAATAAAAAGACAAACGCAAACAAAATAAAAAAGGTGAGTCCTATTAACTCAGTAAGGTCGAGGAGAGGATATGGCATTAACACAATAAATAAGACATGTGACAAGTGATAGAGTATGCATACCTTCATATAATCAAAATAGTATTGATGCACATGCAATGCGAAGATGCATTGCAATCCATTTCTTTGGGGTTGAGGTGTTTTCGCCGTTTGCTATGTTCACCCCAGAGTTAGGTTATGCGTCCCTTCTCTCCCCCAGAACTTATCATGTGCCTCCGACAAGAGAAACCCTTTCATAGTAGGCGCTTTGCCCCATTAGGAGCTCATCTTACTCAGTGGTGGGTTGCACTCTCCCCTTAGTGAACGGTATTGTCACCCATAATTACGGAAGACACCTTGGGTAATTTCGATTTCGATTTCCTTTTCTTGGTTTTCTCTCACATGTTATGTATGTATATGAATGCTCAAATCATTAATTGAAATAAAGTTCAAACATCAACACAATAATACTTAAGAGAATAAGGTAAGTGGAATTTATTTCTACTTAAGTGTAAGAAAATAAGTAATTCCCCTTTATTACTCTTAATGTTTCTTTTATTTTCCCTTGATTTATTAGCTCAGCTTCTCTTTAGTATATTATGTATTTAATTCTTTTCTTGAATTATTGTATTTTTACAACACAATTAAACCTATAATTAACTCATTTTCCCTTTTCTTTAAAACTTACTTAATAAATTATCATAAAATAAGTTAAAAGAAGTAGAAATTCACTAATTGTGCACTGTTCGGGCCTTCTGGGCCCTACTGGACCCTAATGAGTTAGATTACTAACTCAAAAGACTCCCAAGGCCATTTAGGGTTGTTGGACTCAAAGTTCCGTTTGTGAACCTTAACGGGCTGTGTGATTTGGGCCCTCTAAACAGGTCGGTCTGGGCTCAAATTTTTACACACACACACACACACACACACACACACACATATATATATATATTACTCTACAAGGCCATAAGCCCAGTTTTTCTATTTGGAATCTTTTACCTTTTCGTTTACATAGAAATGTCGAAATTGCCCTTAGAGACCTCCAGGGGCATTTTTATTTTACGTGTATCATTTTTTGCTGAAATTTTTACGGTGATGTCCTGAGTACCTACACTACCTATATGAAAAGTTTCACACGAAAATTTCAAGAATTTCATGGGTTCGTTTTGGACAGTGGCCATTTTCAATGTCAAACCCTAACTACTAGTGTTGTTGCATGCTATGGATCTAGCTTCTAAATACCCTATCTCAATGATCTACCACCAAGATGTATAAAGTGTATTTAACCCTTGAATCTAAAGTCATAGAAATTCAACAATTAAATGTACAACTTGGATTTATGCCTCTTAACCATTTTTTTTATATAAAACTAATATTTAAAATGTAAATTAATTAATTAATATTATATTAGTTTTAAATGTACTATTCATGGAATATTCTAGCTCAACCACACCCCTAACAAACTTTTTGCTAGTTTCTTAGTAAAGAAAGTGAAAAACAATGAGCTAGACACATCTAAGGAAAAAAAGCTCAACTAACATAACTACCATTCAAACTTAGATGCCGCAACTTATTATGAAATAAGGAAACAGATTTTTAGACACACTTACCTTTTCAAATAGTTCTTCTCAAGTAGACAAGCATTTCATATAGATAAAGATATCAGTTCTAAGTGTATGTGCAAGGAAATACTCAAGATAAAAGAATGAATGACATCACAGGAGTGACAAGCCTTAGGATTAGTACAACACGTGAGTTTGATAGAATTCGCTCCCCCAACTGAATAAAACATTGTCCTCAATGTGAAAGCATAAAGGAAAACAAAAAAGATACGCACAGAGAGAAGCAAACCAATAGAAAAGAAACAGAAAATCACAGTCAACATGTGCAAAAGAAAAAAAAATTAAAATAAAAAATAAATGAAAATGAAAATGAAAATAAAGCCACGAAAAAGGAAAGGTCAAAGGACGCCCCTGAGGTCTTGCACAAGCAAGATCTCTTCATTTGGCTCGAAGGGAGTCCTAAATGGCTTGAGACATTGTCCATTGACCGTGAAGCTATTGTCATTATTTGTATCGTCAATGTCCATGTGCCACGCCATGAGAATGGACTTCTTTGATAATGTATGAGCCACTCTATCTGGACATCAGCTTCCTGGGATAAAGATGCAGTCTGGATTAGAGAAGAACTCGATGATCAGGGACAGGTTGTTTGTCTTGAATTTTCTTGTCATGCAAAAACTTCATCTGCTCCTTTGCCAAGCGGGCATTGTCGTGGGCTTCTCTTATTGCTTTATCAAGCTCTAGTTGCAATTCAACTTTCTTCAATCTTTGACAGCATCAAGTGAAAAGTTAATTTAATTTATAGCTCATAAAGCTTGATGCTGAATTTCAACAGGTAAATGACAAACCCTACTGAGGAGGTTGTATAATGGGTGCAACTGTCAAGTGTTTCTTCAGGGTCTCAATGGCATGTTGACACTCATCCACAAGAAAACAGTATCATTTTGCAATAAAGCATTACAATGGTTTAGAAATACTATTAAAACCTTGAATGAAGCGCTTATAAGAGCTAGCGTGGCCAAGAAAAGACCGGATGTCCCTCATTGTCCCTGGGACACGTAACTGGGAAATCAGCTCTATTCTTAAGAGAGCACCCGGTAGTCGACCTCGTGCAAATAAGCTATTTCTTCACATGTCCAATGCGGTGGGATGTAATAGATATGGCTTACAGCAAAGCAAGTGGCTAAGTATTTCAAACATTTGCTTTCCCCACTGTCTGCCCACTAGTTTGGTTTCATATATCAGCACTCCAGTCTCCATAGTCCCCTTAGTTTCAACCCATTTACTTGTGCATGTGATGGAACTTCGCCCAGAACTGCGGAATGAAGTAGTTGGTAAAGTTCGCGTGGCAATACTGCCGCGCCTAACACATACTTCCCTAGATCAATCGCCCAGAGCTTCGCCACATCGCCCACAACAATAATGCCGGAGTCGAAGTAGATTATGCATCGGACGTTGGCGGGGAGAAGATCGGCCAGGTAGATTCGCACATTATTGAGGGGCTAGTCAAGGGCTTGACGGATAGAGTAAGAGATCTTGTCCTTGATGAGGTTAGAGTCGAATCGGTAGAGGTTGAAGCTCAAGTAAGGGAAGGTCATGGTGATAATGCGGCGGAGGTGTTCGGTGTGGCGGTGGGTGGAGATGAAGTGGAACACTATGTTCTCTGGGCAAGACGCGTGCTGGAGGACCGAGGACACCCCCGCTATAGAGCCCTGCATGTAGGTTTCGTCCCAGGTCATGGCGACGTGGATAACCGTTTCGGTTAGGAGACATTCCCGCTCATTTTGAAATTCTACTGCTTCTTTGAATGCTATGAGGTCTCCAGAAACAAATGTTGTCGGCAAGCTTGCATAAATGACGGTGAGGAAACAAATAGGATTTGTCATTTTGTGAGTACGGAGGGAGAAAGTGACGTGAAAAAAAATTGCCGTTGTTGTTGTTGAGAGACTTATCTCACGTTGTACTTTAATTCAAAGTCTACTTAGAGGATACACCCTTTCAGCATATAAATCGACTATATTAAGGTGAATGACACCAAGACATTACCTCGTTTATATAGGTGTCAATACATAATATGAAAGCGGTTCAACTGATACGCGATAGAAAGGAGACAAATTAATTTGTCAAGGTACAACATACGTGCTATCTCAGAGTGTACGAGTATCCGAAAACATGGAAGAGAGACATCACAGCTAATCGCCTTGAGAATGAGCTAAACAGCATTCGTATATATGGATGTCGAGAGAGCTCTTATAGCCTAAATTTACTTATAAAATTTCCAAAGAAAATTATATATGAAAAAAAGGAAGTTCTATGAGTCTTGAAACATAAATCGTTTTCACAATCTCCCTCATCACAATCAACGCCCAAAAAACTTGACTCACCACATACTAATGAGATAAAGTATCGCAGCAGTAAGTACTGTATAGTTCCTTATCTCAACTATATAGGTAAGTAATTATTCGTATCCCGTGTCATATATTAAATAGTAGCAACATACAGACGAAACTTATGATCGAATGTACCTTCATGGAAAATAACTAATTTCAAAGCGTCGACTGGAGTAATAAAAATCTATGTAAAGCAAAATAAACACTTTGAGATGGTTTAACTCTGTATCACTGAGCAGTTCAGATTTCAATTATGGTGCTGGTCCACAACTTTTATGGGCATATCTGGACCAATTTACTAATCATAATTTCTAAACAATCTCTCATCTTTCCCCCACCACTGTGAGTTATAGTTCCTACGAATGAGATAATAACGATGAGAAGACTATGAGAATGGTTTTATTATCAATACTAGCCTCCTACTCTCCAGATACCATTTCCCTCAAAATTTCATAATCCAATACATTTTTTTGCAAATCATGATACTAATTATCACAATTACTCACTAGAGACCTATGCTCTCCATTAAAAGCTCTATTATTCATTTCTCCTCTGTTTGATCATCTCTCAGGATGTAGGCTCGACAATAACTAGTCAGAGTCATTGCATCATTTCCGGAGTAAAACACACCGAGAAGCACACAACACGACTGAGTAACCCATACATATAATGAAAAAAATGTAAAAGCAAAACGTAGTTACTCTGATCAAAAGCCCTGAGTGTTGATAGAAGACAATGATTCATACAGTGAGCAAGTTGACTATTTTCTTGAGGAGATTGGCATTCCAGCACCTACTCCTACACTTTTAGCCTATGATAATCAAGTTGCTCTACAAATTACCTCCACGCCTCCGTTCCATGAAAGGCCCAAGCATATTTAGTTGAACTAATCATTTCACTTGTCACAAAACTGAGTACGGACATATTGGCACCAGTTGTGAGATTTGAGAATCAACTTGCTGATATGTATGCAGTACTGCTGAAACCGGGGTAGAGTACATATGTTATAAGCAACATATGCTCCAATTTGAGGGTAGTGTTGGAATGCTATTTAATGATCTGTAAGTACTCCAAGGAGGTAGTGTCTACTCTAGGTGAGGAGTCCTGGCGTGGTGTCCCACTAGCTATCACCATTTTGCCATTATCACCCAAAGTTGTCTAACCCTTGGGTATATGATAAACAAAAGAATGAGGAATGGACATAATTATCAGCTCCTCTTTCGGACACATTTTCCTCTCTTTCCATCATCTTCCTTCCATCTTCATCATAAAAATAGAAGTAGATGGAAGAGTATCCTTAGCGTGTGAAAAGCAATTGAGAATTCAGATTCCAATAAAACATGTGGATAAGAAGGGATGCAACAAACGTCTAATTGATGTTGATTTAGGTTCCCTTAGAAAGAGCATAGCACAAACTAGGCCTGTCAATAGCTAGGCTTGGCTGAAATAACTGCTGCCAACACTAAACGTTGATTGCATCCAGGACCATAACTATTTGCAAAATAGAAAAGCCAACTAGGTTACTTCCCGTCATTGATTTCATTCTACATTTCTGCTGCAAAGTTCTATAGCACCAAGTGGAAAGTCCTGTCAATGCAGTCCAAAATTGGATGGAAGAAAAAGATTGGAAGAAACCCGCATATCATTCGATGTGGACAAGGCTGTTTTACACCAACAGTCAGATAACCAGACTAAAAAAGGAACACAGGAAGACTAGTTAGTTTGTTTACTTTTGAGGATTTTATAACTCTGATAGCTCCAAGCAATATTCTCAGGTGGTGGTAAACAAACAGGGGCCAGACAACATCAGCCAAGCTTTTATTTCAGGTGGATAGGTCCTGTTTTTCCAAGACCCTTGTGAGGGCACCCAAATCCACTGTTGACAAAGTGGAATTACACGCAAATTATGGATTTTTCCCGCCATCAAACTGTTATACACAAATCTGATGGACATATGGCCCTAGACATGTGGAGAAGCTTGACACCAGATGGGTAACCAGGCCACTCACTTATCAAAGAAACATTCACACTTGATTCCCAACTAAAATCTCTCCAAGTGTTGACTTAGGTTTGCCAGGAATGTAGTTATCATGGTGACATCATTTGGTGAGATTTTTATTGGTTTAGCAAGCCCAAGGACTATAGTACAAATGCGGAAGGCGTCTTGGCTCTCGCATTCATCTGTTGATTGAAAATATCCCTCGCAGTTTCTCTCTTTCACCTTGTGGATTCACTTTTCTTCCCAATTGGACAATAGGTTTCAGGGAGTAGTGGGCGTTTACTGCAGCATTTCCACCGCTTCTCTTCTCATAATTGAACCAAGTAGACAAACCAACGTGTTAACTTTGAATATAAAACAACAATTACCTGTGCATCAGTCCCTCCAGCACCAGCTGTGATAGAGATAACAGCACCTTCTTTGTCATAAGGACCAGAAAGAAGTTGTGTCAACTCAAATCGATCTACTGCCTTATTCAGTTCTTTAATTAGACTCACAGCCTCTTCAAGAAGCCCAGTATCTTTGGAGTCCATCTCCTCGGTCAGCTTAACAATTGTTTCTGCTTCTTCAACCTGCATTCAATAAATCATGGTCAATCTGTACTACTAAGATTGCCCAAGTAATACATACTTGGAAAAGTTGAATTGGCATGCGGCAAGTGCAACTTCTAAGTAAACAGCACCTTTTGCTTTTTTTCCTAATGTGGACAGCAATAAGTAAAACCCAAAATGCCGCTACCATAGGACATATTTCACAGAAACCTAACACAAGGGCACACCATTCATCCAACCAGAATATGAATTTATACTTTCAATGTGCTTGAACAGGCACGCCAACCTCGTTCAAATCAAGGCAAGGACAATTTAGGCCGTGTTTACAAAACGTGAAATAGGAAAAAAAGTGAAATTTTTAGATAAATCCACATGCAAACATAAAAGTGCCATTAATTCCCACCTCCCCCCCCCAACATTTAGGTTTGTTGACTCCTTTGTCCCTATTAACTATATCTACAATGATAACTTTACTCCCAATTTTAAAAACACAATTCATTTCTCTTTCCACCTTTTTCACCAATCCCAGCCATTATTTAAGACCCCAATCATTACTTAACACCACAATCATTGGTCTAAGAAGTCTACAACCACCTCCCACAATATTTTACACTACTTTATCACAAAACCCAATGAAACTCTAATCTCCTCAATTTTCACAACATTCCCTAAATTTTTCAGATTTCTAGGGTTTGCAAACACACCCTTAGATAGATACTGCTATAAGATATCCATGTCTTGGTTGTTCCCAGACCAAGATGATTGGCAAAATGCCCTCCCTTTTCCCACCAACAACCCAAACTGAAACTTTTCACACCTCTGAATCAAGGTTATTGTAAGAAAGAGACAAGCAAATTATATCATAATCCCCACAAAGGGATGAAACTAGCAAATAGTCACGGAGTTCAGCTACTAGATCAACAAGTAGGCCTGAAACCTACTATTTCTTATGGTATTGATGGACTTGGATTAAGAAATAGAACTCTGCCAAGCTATATTGGCCATAAGATAATGTGTCTGTTAAGCCAGAGCAGCCAAATCAAACAAATCAGTCTGCTAAGAAATATCACTCTCTAGTTCACGTCATCCCCCAAAGATGAGTAAAAGAAATTACCTATCCAAAAGAAATGAAAAAGAAACTACTCAAGAATACGACAAGCTAGTCAAGTGTCCGTATTCTAATGTCTGCTTTAAGTCCTTTCAGGTTTTGCAAGATAAAAATGACCAGCATATTAACAAGTAGGCCAAAGTCACAATCACAGATGCCTGTGGAAAGGAAACATCCTATAGGCCTCAGTCTGCCACCAAGATGAGTATACAGGCATTTCAGGCTACATTTACCATTTCAACACCATAGAAGTTATGATCCCCAAAAGAATACAAATAGTTTGCAAAGTAATAAGCAGCAATTTTATATGAGCACCAGTAAGTGGTTCCAGATGGAATTATATCAAATCGTAACTCACTGATTAAAGCATACATCTGATAATTGTGCTTGCAAAACTAGAAACTTTTGTTCACTGAAATTTGAATTGCACTAATGACAATATTGGCAAACTCACTGCTGAACAACTCAAATCATCAAAGAACTGGAGAAAGAATTTAAATAAAAGTAATCAAGATCACAAGCGGAATAATCAAATAATACATTAAAAAAAAAAAAAAAACTTCATGCTTAGTGAATGATCTTGAAAGAAACTGCAAATACACAAATCCTGGACTGTAATTAACAGAAGAATTACAAACCTGGGTTTTAAACTCAGTAAGCAATTTGAGCTTATCTTTGACATCGGTTAGGGCCGAAAGGGTTTCTTGGGCTTTATCTTGATCATCCCAAAAAGAGCTATCAGCTGCTTTCAACTCCAAATCTGCACGTTCCTGTTCCAATTGCTGGAGACCTGCAGAGGCTCTAATCTCTTCAACACGTTCTGAGGTAGTCTCTACATCCCTCCTCAGGGAATAAAAATCTGCCAGCAACACAACAGAACAGCAGTTACCACACTTTAGTAGGGTTTTCAAAGAGGTCAGCACAAAACCTTGTCTTTCAAGGGCAATAAAATGTGCTGTAGGTCTGCATTGTCCTTGTAATTGTTGTTTCAAGTCATGCTCAACATCAATCACTCCAAATTTATTAAGAAGTTGAAGATGGAAAAGCAAACACTGGGAAACAAGAGCCCAAATGAACAAAAGAAGATACACTTGAGTCTCAAAATTTATTTAATAACAGATTCAAGAATTTAGAAAAGCTAAGAGGACACTGTGTTAAGTAATCAAAGAAATAATAAAAATCAATGGTAATGGCAACACCAAGTAGTAATTTGATCACATTCGGCAAATCCAGACAAAGCATTCAGATCTTCAACTGCATCTGACACATACAAGTAAACCATCAGCGCAGCTTTACTAATAGTTCATATATCTTGAAAAATTAAAATGACTCCTTTGTCACCCAAGTCAATGGGGATGGCAGTGAAGATCTTAGATCCAACATGGAGATAGACCTTTACGTTGTAGCTTAATCATCTCCGAGCTCAATTTTTTACCAACGATAACTGTCTCATCTTAAACCCCAAAGGCTACGGTAATCATTTGAATGCTTAAGCCTAAAACACCATGAATAATATCTTGCTTCAGAAAATACTCTTTTACATATCACAATCTTTCTGCTAATAACATGATAATTTTCACTTCTCCAAGTTCATGCAAAATTACATAGGAATGAACATCAAGTCCTGTCGATGGATTGGCAACCAATACCAAATTTATACACCGTCAAACGAAAGTGAGCTGAATATCAAATAAAAACATTTTACTAACTAACCTTGCATTGCCCATTCAGTTGCATCAGCATCAACCCCATCCTTCAATTGGCTCTCTGGCGTCGCAAATAAAACTAAGGCAAAGAACTTAGGTCAGTGAAAGCAAAGCCATGCTAGAATTCAACTACAATGAACACAAGATCTTATTTTTTTTCTACTCAACATAGGAACTTAAAAAAGAAACGAAGAACTTATGAGAAAGAAAAGCATCAGCTTTCAAATGAGAGCAAAAGTGTGAACGAACACAATCAATAACCCTTATACAACCTCAAGTATTATTTCAAAGACCAAAGAGAGAGCATCCCATTAGTATTATATAAGAACTACACATGAACTCCATCAAGCTCGGGCTGCAATGTTTGAAGAGAGTCTTCAACTCTCACTCATTAACAGCACAAAATAGGATAACACGGAAATGTATTCAGAAGAGTTGTACAAAACAAACAAAGAACATGCTGAGAAGTTGAAGAAAATTCTAACCAATAATACCAACGCCCATAGGATGCCAAATACAGACCACAAGAAGAAGAAGAAGAAGAAGAAGAACAAAGGATTAGAATTCACTTGCCAGCAGGAGGTAAGCGAGATGGGGTAGAGAAATTGGTGAAGAAAGAGAAGTAGGTGGAATAATAAGGAATGAATTTATGCGGAGACAGTTGTAGCGGTAAAGATGGTTTATAGCTCGAGAACTTCGGGGGTAAGAAAGTTGTTGAGCTGCACAGAGATCCCAGGAGGGACTGCATGATATTTGCTTTTACAGAGCTATCTTTTCCTCTCTCTCTCTCTATCTATCTTGCCCGCAAACAAAACGTCTGAGAAAGACAAAGGAATTGACTTGGATTACCAGCCGGTATCCCTCCGCTTGCGCGGATTGTGTGTTTTCTTTTGAG
The DNA here is from genome assembly GCA_003952965.2 of Morella rubra. Taxonomy (NCBI): domain Eukaryota; kingdom Viridiplantae; phylum Streptophyta; class Magnoliopsida; order Fagales; family Myricaceae; genus Morella; species Morella rubra. Next base: position 35,670,618 of record CM025851.1, read on the forward strand.
CACGGGTCTGATTTATCCATGGGGCTGTAGCTCCCTTGGGGTGTATTTGGCGCTGGTTCAGAGTGCTTTCTGCACATGGATGGGAGACACGTATCAAAGATACAAATCTGAGGGCCAAAATATCATCATTGCAGTCTTTCAGTTTTTTTTTAAATGCAAAATCAGGGAAATCAAATTAGTCCTTGTGATAACAAAACCATAAAATTAGTCCCTATGATTTCACTTTCGTTAATCCCTCCACTAGGACTGTCGTAATTTTATGATTTTATCTTAATTCGATTTTTATATACAGGAATTTTGCATTTATCCCTTTTTTTTTTATGGGAAATTAAATTTGGTTATCGATACGTGTCGTCTTAAGTTTTTAATAGGAATTCAAATTTGCTTTCGCTTTCCTGTGCCACCTTGGTAGGGTGAATGAAGAGGCTGTAAGAATATTTAGAAAAAAAAAAAAAAAAAAAAAGAGGCTGTAAGAACCAAAAAAAAAAAAAAAAAGAAGAGGTTCTAAGCACAAAGCTATGACCGATGCACAACAGAAGCAGAAGTAGACTAGAGACTCGAATCTCAATCTTAAGGGTGTACCAAGTCAATAAACAAGGGCTTTGATGATCTCTTGGGTTCTATTTTTCGTTGTGCTTTGTCTGCGGTTGCCTGGCACTAGCAAATTAGCAATGCTTATTTATGTTCAACCCCCAATGCCTCCATAGAATAGCTTTTAATCGCATGCATTAGCCATTAGGGCTTAGTGGTACTATGCCTCGTGAATCAGTTAACTTAAGCCATCAAAATAGCTTGTGAATCGGTTAACCAGATCCATCTATGTAAAATATGTGTCAATCGACTTCAGGGAAGTCGTTTCATATATATAGCTTCTAAGCAAAATACTGCATTCCTACATCGTGCCAAAAAAAGGTTGGCATCACCAAAATCAAGCTACACGAACAAATAACCAGCATAATGTAACAAAAAATAGGCTGGCTTACACACTGTTCACTGAAGCCATTTTAAGCAAAACATCAAGCACCACTAAAACATAAATTAGTAATACTGTAGCACACTCAAAACACATGCAATGTCCACTAATACGCTAGACTGCAAATCTAATACATTGCCATAAGGGTCGCTTCCCCTTGCTCTTCTCCTCCAACCATTTGATTCCCACTGCTCTTCTCCTCCATCCATTTGATTCCCTGCTGAATCATCTGAACCACCACTCGCAACGAGGTTTCAGGGCATTATCCTTTACAGAATCAGATCCTCCACGAATTGGATACCACCCAAGCCAGGAATCCCCCAAGCACAACGCACACCACCAGTTACTCCTCTAGTTACTAGGATTGACTGCTTTCTCAACGCTCCTTAGTTTTGATTGGGTCCCAACTAGGCTTTCAAGGTTGTCTTTGAATCCTTTGACCTTCTGTTTCTTTTTCCCAGAGGCACCATTCTTCTTCGTCTGCAAGAGTAAGCGATAAAACAATTACAGCACAGTATATCCTTGACAGGTATGCTTTAAACATTAAAAAGTAATTTGAATAACACCATCACCTCTGAAGGTCCGGAGGGTGTGCTGGGTCACGAGTTGCAGTCACTGTTGCTGGTTGTTGGGGTGAGGGAGAAGAGGGTTGTACCTGGGTCTTCCCACTTCATGTCTTGCTCACCACAGCGTATGCCCACACAAACTGGCCAGGTTACAAATGCGGTCAAACACATTGTTTCAGAAGCTTAAATAGGCAGAGAAGATCTGCTTTGTATGAAAAAAATTCAGGAATGATTGGGTATACCCCTTCACTTGTTGAGTGCTCCCGGATGGGTGGGGCAGTGCCTCGCTGGATTTGGGGAGTCTGCATTTATGTGACTCAAGTGATGGTCAGAGTAGTCATTTGTGGTTGGTTAGAAGTTGTCTCTGGCGTGGGCTGCGAACATGCTGGCTGAGAAGCAACCTGCAATATTTATCAGCATAAGATTAGAAGTTTGTTGTAGGCCAACAAATTCCAACTTTTCTTCCACTTATTTCACAAGATAATAAATCTTACCTGATGGGCTTTTATAAATCCATTTCTACTTTACGGGAAAAATAATAATAAAACACTTTAGAGGATACTTTACCCCTTTTCTGATCCGCAATGCCAAATGATAACAGGTAAAAGAAACTGAATGCCAGACTCGAGCAACTGGCAAAGACAACAACATCAGTGAAAGCGAGTAATACAGTTTAAAAATGTAGGCATTGACTTGACCGCAGCTTCCAATTAATAATATGGCAAAAATTGCTGAATCCAATGGCGACACAATAGCCTACAAATGAAAGAAAAAGGAAAAACAGAAACAAAAGACCAGGCAACTTCATCATTACTCGCTTTGTTACAAGAACGATAATCAACACTTTACACGCCAAAGCAGAACTTTAATATGGGATCATACCCGAAACATAAAATCAATAACCCTATGCTACTTATCAAACTTTCTTCCTCGTGTAGGCTTTGCTTTCAACTTTTACTATGTAAAGCTGAATAGCTGATCACACCCGAAACATAAAATCAATAACCCTATGGAACTACTAATCAAATTCTCTTCCTCATGTAGGCTTTGCTTTCAACTTTTACCATATAAAGCTGAATCCTTCAGGGACTTCAATACTTCTCTACAAGCTACTTTTTTTGCTGTCCTTTTATCAGCAGCCGTTGCTTTATACTTGAACGAGTGCCCCATTGCCACAACCTCTATAGTCAAGGAAGTAAGACCCTTGTTGCAGGACTTAATGGGATCTTTCATAATAAAATGCCCTTTTTGGCAAATTTCATTCAACTCCTTTGCAGGATGGGATGTCACTGTTTCAGGCGTAATCAGAGGCTCCAAAAGTGGCCTTATACTCTGGAAGACTCTCTCTTTGTTGTATCCTGAATCAACAAGAATGGCTCCTGCGAGAGACTCTATAACATCACCAAGTACCTATCAAGGATATTCACAAATAAGAGAATACCCAATGATTTCTCAAATAGAACCAAAGTGCTCAAAAAGCCAAAATCTTTGCCTTAAACATAAGTAGAAATTTCAGGATAAAACAAAAAAAATTGGATCAAGGGTGGTGAGGGAGAGCAAGGAAACCTATCTTCAGCATAAAGGTGTTAGAGAAAAAACAAATAATATGACTAGACCAAATAATCTAACCTTGGGGAAACTGGTATTTGACTCCCATCCAAAAGTTGATTCTGAAGATAAATTCTCAAAATTGTTAATAGTTTCGACTATATGCCTGTGAAGATCTTGGGAGGCATGGAGAATGTGTTTGTGCAATCCAAACTTAATTGCCGATCGCGCATAGCAATCATTATTCACAGATGCTGATCTCATATCGGTTAACAGTTCCGGTGACAACCCAGTATAGTTAGAGTAGAAATGTGTCGTCATGAGATAATCCAATACAGAGTCCCCGAGAAATTCAAGTCGCTGTATAAGCAACAAACCATTACTAAGGTCATGAAGTACGCAAATCAAAGGATATCAAATAAAGAAAGCTCATGTGGTAAAACAATTGGTTGAGGGGGTATGCACCCCAGTTATATCAGAAAACGATAAGAACAATCAGCAATTTGTTGATAAAATATATAGTCAATACAACGAAGCAGACATATATAGTTAACAAATTAAAGGAATGGAAATTCTCATCCAAATTATCCTCAAATTACCTGATAACATCTCGGAATCTCTGGAAGCATGTAAGAACCATGAGTCAGTGCTTCAACTAACAGAGAGGGGTCACGAAATGAGTAGTTCAACAAGGACTCCAAATGTCTGACATTTAGAAGCTTCTCTGCATGAACTTGAAAGTGACTATCATATGGGATGATTTGAAAATCTACCTCTATGCCCAACCACACCATAAATAACAGGGCTGATGTTTCACCACCTATGCTAAGAAATGCACCAATTAGCGCCTCAACAACATCAGCAACGGTTTTCCTCTTCACCTTCCTAATTCCTCTAATATATATTTTTCTCGTATCAAAAAGTAACTCCTCACTTAGTGCATAGCTCCCAGATCTATCACCAGGAACAATCCAATTTTTTGGATCGAAGGATTCATTTCGAATAAATCCCTACAATTTAAAGAACGGGAAGTAAGTCACTGATAACAATAAAAGAACCAAAAGTTGAAAATATCACCACAAATACAGAATATACATAAAAATTATGTCACAAAAGCAGAGCCAAAATGGCCATAAATTTTGATGGAGACAAAAGGATTTAAGAACAGGAATAATTTAACTTTTGAATTCTACAATCACGTTCTGATTGCTAAGTACAAAAAAAGGAATTCAACAATCACACTATTTCAAAATATGGCTAGAAAAATTAAATCTTTTAATGAAGGGAGGGGAAAGGAGACAGAAACACAAAAGAACTACAATTTAAACACAAAGTCAACATCCTCATGGCATTTTATTTCAGGCTGAAAAGAATAGATACTTAATATGCGTACCGCCATAAAGTACTAACAAGAAGTCCTATACAGAGAAAAGATGAAGAGCATGAGAACTTCATGACAATGAGAATGTCAAGAAATTTAAGAATAGTTAGGAAACAAAAAGGTACCGGAAGATTGCGGTCACATCCCAACTTGCAAAGAGCTGCATTAGAAATTATTTTGTCTTTTTTCACACTAAGGACACCCTCGTGTTGATTCTGATAGGTCTTTGAAAAGCTGTTGACAAGCAGCATATTTGAGAAATGAATCTCCAAGAGTTTCTAAGGATTCCAAATGGAATCTCTCTTGGCATTTCTTTGTAGTAATTGCTTCCAAGACCTACCATAAAGATATCATTAGCACAAGGTTAAACAAAAATTACAGTATACTGTTGACAATGAGACAATAATTTCATCAAGCAATTAATCACGCCACAGTGAGAGAGTAAGATGGCGCCCTGCTGTCTATATAATTTCGGGGTCATGTTACCAACACATTAAATCACCTTATGAACACTGAATTAACTGATACAGCAATTTCAAGCAAATAAAACATTTGATTCCTAAGCTGTGAAAAACTGTGGGAGATTAATGGCAAGTACAAAAGCTCCACCTAAAGTAAGTGTAGAATTAGCGGCTGATGGTTTACAACTGGATAAAGATCAGTTCCACACATGATTTTTTCTATGAAACCTCTCACTTCCACAAATTGGAACAGGAACAGCACTATCTAGAGAACATATGGAGGAAAGAATGAGCGCTAATCTGCAATGTTATAGGAGTAAGGAGCAGGCTTGATCTCAGTTGTTCTTGACAACAACGAAAATTGCTTTTAGTCTCATCTTCCCGCAATGCATACTTATTACAGCAGGCAAAAACATCATATAAGCAAAAAACCATGAACGTTTTAACTAGCACTTCAGTAGTTAAGTGTCAGAAACTAAATGAGAACTATCATAAGATAGCGTACCTTGGAGATGGGAATAACATCATTTTGCATGCAATGATCCAAATGCATCTTTTTTAAGTTGCCAGCTACAAGCAAAGACTCAAGCCGTTGCATGATGGAAGGAACAAATGAGAATGTATAAAATGTGGCAATTGATATGGGTGACATAACTATCGAACAGAGTTCTGGAGGTAATTCAACTGACGAATTGCTCGATTCTGAAAAGATGAAAACATAAAAACATGTAAGGCTAACTCATACAGAATACCAATGTTATACAAGAATGAGCGAGGATAACTGTATCTTAACCAAAATCCCTAAAGGAAATATCACAGATATAATCATTTCAAAAAACCTCTCCAAGAAAGTTTCCAAAAGGAGCATCCAATGCATTCTCACTACCTACCCTCCCTCATCAAAATATATAATACCACCTAGATTTGGGGAGTAAACTAAGAGTAATAGCTCCCAGAGAGAAGGGCGGAGCAGATGGCAAAGTCCATTTTGACCAAAGAAAATGGATTAGATACACTATCACAACCAACAACACAAAGCCCTCATTGAAAACTACTGCGGAAAAAAAAAAAGATAAACAAGTCTTGAACAAACACATAGATAGAGCTAACACTATAGTACTTAAACTGAATGCCCATCCAAGAAATTCAAAGAACTGGAACACAACCAATGATTTTAGACATGCTTTGCCTATGTCAAAAGGAAGGATGAGAATTAACATAGAAAAAGAGAGCAATTTAAACCTTTCTCTTTCTGATTTCTGCCTCTTTGAAGGTAATTTTGCACCGGAAATATGCGCCTTCCATTAACCATTGATTCGTGAACAAAACGCAGCTTGATGCCATGCCTGTGTTGGTTAAGATTCAGATCAATTAAAACTAAAATAGCATAACTATACCACATTGCATTCAGATTAAAGAGCTGTAATATCCTTTTCTCAACCATCAGCAGTAATAACATACCGTTCCTCATATACTTCTTGTAAGTAATGGTCCTGCCATCCCGGAGCATGAGCAGTGAGTTCCCGTTCAATCCCAAATTTCCAGTTATGCAATACACATGACCGTTGTGTGGGTGGAGACCAAAGAATTCTGGAGCATACAAGTGCATACAGGACCATCTTTTGTTTGTACATGATGAGCATAACCCTTGGGCAAACGGCAATCCGAGTGATTTTCATGTAGTTTTTCACATGAAAAGAGCACCGAAGTAACACATTGCCAATCAATTATTAAGGGTCTCTCATGTTTTCCAGTGGTTGGGAGCAAAAGATAATCAATCTCATCTCCCAAAAAATCTCCACCAAAACGCTTTTCTAAATCTTTCAAAGCATGATCTATAAGAACTCTTATAAGAGTTATCTGAAACCTCCCACACAAAAGGACCTGCAAACCAAAGTTTTACAAACAGACAAACTCTTTTTACACTTATACAATACACCTCTTAAACGAGCAAAGTAAAGCAAAGAATACAAAAAAGAGAATTTACCAGATCTATGCTAAGATTAATCTTTCCTACGTATTTGAAGTCCACTGTCAAACTACCCCTGCTGGCATCCAAGTCAAAAGGCATGCTTACTACATCAGACTCTAGCTCATTTCTCATGACAAGCACAATATCATGAACTGGAACATCGTAGGCAAAGTTCTGCTTCAACTCAATTAAGTAGCAGTGATACTCTGTATCAGAATTCATTGGAAAACGACCAACCAGTTCAGGTGGGACGTAACTGGGTTGCTCGTCAATAAAAGGTTCATTCCCTGTGCATTAAACAATTACAGATAAAAGCAGGAGCAATAAAAATCCTCCAGAAATGTTACGGGGGCCAAAAAAGTCGATAGAAAGAGACTTCTCCCTCTATCATAAAAAAAACAGCAAGCATAAAATGGAAGAGTTTATGATGGAGAAATAAAGGCCACAATGCAAACATACCACTTTCTTGAGAATCAGCTTCTTCCACAACAACATCCGGAACAAGATTATCTGTCAAAGCACCAATCTCATGAAGTTGCTTGCATGCCTCAAGGCAAGCAGTCTGCTTCAGAACTTTATCATTGATATTTCCTTGTACGACCACATTCAGAAAAGGACAGCTCTTGGGTAGTTGTAGAGTGCAAGTATTCTTATCCCACCTCGGAGCAGGTTTAAAATAGCTGGAGAAAAATAAAACCAAGAAGGCATCAGGTGAAGTACAAGAAAATCTGAAGTTAATGAACAACTTACATAGGCAATAACTATAACAGAAGAGTAATAACTAACCAATCTGAAGGGAGCCGTGAGCAATAGAAGTATATCAAACCAACACTAGAAGAACGAGTCACAATCGCTCCAGTGCTTTCAACACAATAAAACTCCTCATCATTCAACTCACTTTGAAGAGGAGAGCAAGGAAGTGAAGCATGGCGTAAGGATGCCTTTCTCATAATATCTCCACTAGCAAGATATTTCTCCAGTCGAGATTTAGTCGCAAAATCTTCACTGTAGATTATCAAAAGACAGTCTTCAGTGCCAAGTGTGCAATATATTATCTATAAAAACAAAAAATTCAGCATCTAGATCCAAAAATGAAACACTAATTATTGGCACATTTGCCGAAGCAGCAACAGAGACTTACACCAGAAACAAAGTAATGGAAGCTATTTATTGGAGAAATTTTCAACGACCACTCCCCTGAATGAACCAGGTTAGAAAGCCTAATGACATTGATTAGCAAATGAAGGTTACCTCTTCACCATCAAGATATAATCTGAATGTTGCCTTCTTGCCCGGCCTCGGGATTGTATGAAACTACAGACAGTGGAAGAGGGGTCAAATCTAATAACCAAATTGCAGCTTTGAACATCTAAACCCTCTTCGAGAATTGATGTTGCAACAATAATGTTCACCTACACATACATATTTCACACCAAAGTCAAACCAGGAAATTAGTGGTAAACACTCTATTGTAAGCTTTAAGGAGCCAAGAAAAGAAACTGTACCATGCCTTCACGAAATTCTTGCACAATTTCATTTTGTTTCTTCCTTGACTGGGATTGCAACCCAGAGTTATTCCCTGCAATGTATTTAGACTTCCAGCTGCTGTATTTCGGAAGCAACTCGTTCAAGAGAGAATTTAATACAACGGCTGTAATAATCCTTTCCACAAAGACTATACATCTAATATCTTTTAAATCCCTGTATTCACATAATGATAACTCATCAGATGCAATGATCATACTTCAATTCCCTTAGACAAGTTTGAAAAATAAGTCCAAAACACACTGAAAGAAACAGAAGTTCAAAATTTTGGTTAGAACCATGATTATTCTAGATTGAATATTTACAAGGTTATGAATAAGCAATGTTATACATGAAATTCAGGAAAAGAAATGCTCAACTTCATCAAACTGATAAACATAGGTTTCCATCGGACTTGGAAAACAGGTCATTTGTGCCTCCTTAGAATAGACATTGTGATAGAGACATCAACGTTTCTTACAAATGCAGGAACAGTACTTGGAAACTGTCAGTTATTTGACAGTGCAACTTGTTGGGTGTAAGAGTCTAGACATCAGCATGACATAAAAATCAGCCATGCTTCACAAAGATAATAATTATGCATGAAATACCAACCTGTATTCAAGAAGAGATTTAATAAGACAGACAACTTTTGCAGTTAGGAGTCCTGACTTCATTTTATCTTCGACATTGTCACCAATAGACCAATTTGGACCTGAGGGTTTGATGATAAATAATTTCAGAATGTAATCAACAAATAGAAAAACAAATCAACAGCATTTCTCAGAACTGAAGTACCTGATGGGACGCAAGTTGCAAATGCATGGGAGGCATCTGAACTGAAATCTTTAACAATTGCCTCACCAAGAACATCCAGTTTCCCCCAAGAAATTGCATCAGATTCCTCACACGAGCCCGATTCAGAGCATGAAAAGGACTGTGCAGCCTGTTACACAAATGCACTTGATCTCTGCTATACCATTGCTATTGACGAATAAAACAAAATGAAAAGCATATAAGGTATAAACAGATTAGCACCTTTAGAGCCAGCCAAACACCAAGTTCATCCAAACAGAACATCAAAGCTGAAAAAATCTTCGATATCTTTTTGCTTATACAATCTGCTCCAGATTCTCTCAGATGAAACCTTTTCAGTGAGAGTTCATGCTGAGAAGAACCAAATACATTGTTAGACTCCCAAAGAAGCAAACTAGTCCTTTACTTTTTTTTTGATAAGTAAGATCAATATTATAAATAAGAAGAGTGAAAACAGTACAAAAATTGTACGGAGAACACTTAAAGCATACAAACAAAGAAGCTAAGAAAATCTGGAAAATCTAGGAAGCGACCCCCCCACATTGCAGAAACCCAACAAAAAAGAGAGTGCATAAGAACACCCTGCAAATGAACCACCGACGATGCTAAATCCTCAAAACAACGACTATTTCGTTCACTCCAAAGACACCACCAGACAAAAGATACGGATATTTGCCGTTGATGATGCGTTTGACCACATTGAAGACATTTTAGAGTGAAGATGAAGATGAGTTTCGGCAGTTGTGAGATTTTAGGGTGAAGGCGAAGATGGGTTTCCGCAGGTAAGGGGTTGGAAAATAGACAAAGAAAAAGCAGAAAATTTCATAAAACAAACACACTCTAAAATTTTTAACTTTTACACATACATACTTCACCTTTCACAAACCCCAATAAATCTCAATAAAGTAAAGGGAATGTTGGAAACATGTTGGAAAATCGGGTAAGGTGAAGATGGTTTCGACTTGGGTTTGTTTAATTCACGTGTGTGACTGCATTTTTTTTTTATTTAGAGCTGACGTGGAAAAAAATTAAATATGTGGCAAATAAAAATGAATGCTGACGTGGCTACTGTTATCCATGTAGGATTTTTCCGTCCTCAAATAACGTGAAGGACCAACTACATACTTGTAAATTCTCCAGGGACCGACTCAAGACAAAAAATACCATGAGGACCAATTTGGGATTTCGTTATACCCCAGTGACCAAAAGAGTTATTAAGCCTAAAATTAATCCCCTTTGATTTCACAAAAGCATAAAATCAATCCTGATAGAGGATTAACAGTAAACGAAAGTAGAACCAAAAGGATAATTTTATATTTTGTTATCACGATGATAATTCGATTTTCGCTATACTACAAGACTGATTTTGTATTTAGCATAATCGCACAGTACTTCTGCGAACTATTCCTCCAAAACGATCCGTTTTGGACCTCTCCATCACAAGCGACGCGTTTCTTCGCCCACTGGAGCACGGGGACACGCTGTCCCGATGCGGGGACTCTAGTTTAGATTACGAAGAGAGACCGAAACTCACTCCCTCAGTCCCTCCGTTGGGCGAAAATCTGTAACAAACCTGAGTTTGGAAAGTGTTTAATTTATCCTACGTTGCATTTTCGTACGTAGGACCTTTTCAGAAAGCCTACTCGATCATTCTCGCGTTCCCCGTCTTGCTTTTTAGATTGAGAGAGAAGCTATTGTGGAGCCTCGGAGATCGGCCTTGGCCCACACGATGGCGGAGAAGCAGCTGATCGTCGCCGTTGAAGGAACTGCCGCCATGGGCCCCTACTGGCAAACTATTGTTTCTGATTACCTTGAAAAGATCATCAGGTCTAATTGCCTACCTCTTATTTTTGTTACTGTGCTTAAATTTTTCTTCTTCTGTTAACTACAATTATTTTTTGGCTTTCGGATTGGGTTTAAGGGTCTTACAATTGATAATATCGGGTACATAATAAGATTGGGTATTTGAAATTGGTTTGTTTGTTCTAATAGTTAGCCTTAGTATGCGTCTGATGGCGAAGAAATTAGGAGTTCAATTCCGTAACTTTTAAATTTCGGGTTTTTGGATGTTTTGGTGGAGTTGTGCTGCCATGCAATGGCTTAGGAAGCTGATAGTGGAGTTGGCACTGGATTCTCCGATGCCAAAATCCCAATTCTCTGCAACCAAATACAGTGTTGTTAGTTTTACATGATTCACGAGCTTTGGATACGACTCTACTGACGTTTGGATGAGAGGGTTAGTGAGACACTAATATATACGGTTATCTGTCAAAATGTATGCCAGCCCCTTCTTGTGAGATAATATGAGAGGGTTGCTTCTTATTTTTCATCTGAGCCCTGTCGTCATGTTCTGGAATTGTAGAAGTCTCATAGATTCTAGCTATTGGAGCTTCTATGCATTAGCATTGATCTGGGTAAGCTTGATAATGTCGACTTCTTTAGCCAGGTTTATTGAACTTAAAGCCATGCATGAAGTTGCACATGTGTGCACGCGTGTGTGGAGCATGTGCTTTCTTTCCATCTTTTTAGGCATCATTCATATCTACTACATTATGGGAGTCCTGATTTTTTCAGTTACGAATGCAGGTGTTTCTGTGGAAATGAGTCTAATGGCCAGGTATTCCTCTTTTGTCGTGAAGCGGCTATTAAAATCTCTATCTTGCCACTATGAGCCCCTTCTCCCAAATTGGGAACTATAGTTCTAGTCTCTGTTTTTGACACGTGATCATAAGGCGTACGCCATGAAACACCATTTATTTATTTAGTTCCTTGGCAGCAACCACTCTTGTTGGACAGACTCCCAAAGTTGGCAACAAATCCATAACATAATAGTGCGCTTATATGGATATTTCTCTTGATTAGGCATGAGATGATGCATCTGTTCCAACATAAACTTCAAACTTTCAACTGCCATTGTTGCTTGTATTTTTCTCTTGGTTCGAGATTTAAGCCAGTGACACAATTTATTTTTCCCTGTAAGCTGTGGCTTTGTAGCTTGCTAATCATTACTTTTGTCATGACTATTGCAACTGGATGCTGCTATTGAGCTTGTCAGGTTGTTCATGTCCTCGAGATGTCGCTCTTTAATCGTTGCTTTCGTATTGAGTCTAAGGAATTCCACGTGAGGATTAGTGAGAAGGGTGATCTTCTATTCTCAGAATGGAGTTCGCGGACTGTGAATGAGATTCACATGGGAAAGTATGGAGCTGTGTGGATGGTTAATATGTCAGATAAACTGCTGGTGGCTTCTATGCGGTAGACTTTGCTTCTAAATTCACCGAGTCTAGACATGGTTTTTTGGCACAAAGGTGCTGTAACAAAGGGGGTCGTTACATTGCGGTTGTTGAATATGGAGGGCGAAGGAAGCTGGGGGCCGTGCTGGTGCCGGAAGGCAAACATGGCCATGGGTGGCAGATTTTGAACCGAGTGTTTCTTGAGGCGGTGTCCTGTTTTCGCTCTGCGAGTCTCTCAGTGACTCGGGTGGAGTCTTCGCGCATTCGGCCCGAAGATTCTTTTGCTAAGGTGGTGTTGGCTCCGGCGGTGGTGCACGATGACGGTGGGAGGTCCAGTGCCCCTGTTCAAATTTCACGGGTTGCTGACACTTCGAACACTGTGTACATGCAACAGAAGGTCCACTTCCCAAGCTGATTTCCTCTTCTATGTCTAAGGAGCGCTGAGGAGGGAAAGTGTCCCGTGGTTTGTCGGACAGAGAGGCGTTGTCTCTTAATGGTGCTGATTTGGGGAAACAGGTTATGAGCCTGCAAAAGGAGGTGGACTGGCTTGCCTCTCTTTTACGTCAACAGTGCCAGGGTGGCTTTTCCTTTCCCGCCTTAAGCTGTAGTGTATGTGGTTTTACCTTAAAAGCCCAGCAGGCCAGGGCCCATCCTCCGTGTAAGTTCATTGGGCGTGCGTTTGGGCTGCCATGTGGGGGCCCCAATTTTGGTGCGGGGGATTCGGGCGTGAGTTTGGGGAAGGTATTGGGTCGGGCTGAGGGGAACCTGGAGTTGGCTTGTGATGGTCCGGGGGGGGTCGACGGTATCACCGTAGCTCACGGAGGCAAGGGTGGGTGCTCCAACAGCTCCGGCGCTCATGCAGAGGTGGCGCCGGAGTTGTCTGTGGTGGTCGGCAGTATCACCTCCGGCTCGCCGGCGCTGGAGTGTGCCGTTGGTGGCCAGCTGTTGGAGTCGGAGTGCGTGGGTCTTCTGCCCATCTCATCGTCGCTGCAGCTTGCGTCGGTCGGAGACCTACCCGCTGCCCCGCCGGCGCCGGAGCTTCCTTCTGGTGGTCAGTCAGGGGCCCACCGCATCTGTTGGCGCCGAAGGATCTAGGTGTTAAGGAGGTACAGCAGGATCTATTCAAACGTGACCCTATTCAGCCCTGAACCGGCCTGGGAGAAAGAAGACGATAGGGTGAGAAATCATTCTCTCCGAGGGAATAGAATCACGTTTGAGAATAGAATTTGGTCACGTTGGGAGGAGAAAGATGACCCAACACCTCCACTAGTTCCTGACCTGGGGAAAATCGAGCCTCCTTAACACCTAGATCCTTCGGCGCCAACAGAGGCATCCCCTCCGGCCCCTGCAACTGACCACCAGAAGGAAGCTCCGGCGCCGGCGGGGCAGCGGGTAGGTCTCCGACCGACGCAAGCTGCAGCGACGATGAGATGGGCAGAAGACCCACGCACTCCGACTCCAACAGCTGGCCACCAACGGCACACTCCAGCGCCGGCGAGCCGGAGGTGATACTGCCGACCACCACAGACAACTCCGCGCCACCTCTGCATGAGCGCCGGAGCTGTTGGAGCACCCACCCTTGCCTCCGTGAGCTACGGTGATACCGTCGACCCCCCCCGGACCATCACAAGCCAACTCCAGGTTCCCCTCAGCCCGACCCAATACCTTCCCCAAACTCACGCCCGAATCCCCCGCACCAAAATTGGGGCCCCCACATGGCAGCCCAAACGCACGCCCAATGAACTTACACGGAGGATGGGCCCTGGCCTGCTGGGCTTTTAAGGTAAAACCACATACACTACAGCTTAAGGCGGGAAAGGAAAAGCCACCCTGGCACTGTTGACGTAAAAGAGAGGCAAGCCAGTCCACCTCCTTTCGCAGGCTCATAACCTGTTTCCCCAAATCAGCACCATTAAGAGACAACGCCTCTCTGTCCGACAAACCAGCGGGACACTTTCCCTCCTCAGCGTTCTCCTTAGACATAGAAGAGGAAATCAGCTTGGGAAGTGGACCAACTTCAGGGTTCTGTTGCATGTACACAGTGTTCGAAGTGTCAGCAACCCGTGAAATTTGAACAGGGGCACTAGACCTCCCACCGTCATCGTGCACCACCGCCGGAGCCAACACCACCTTAGCAAAAGAATCTTCGGGCCGAATGCGCGAAGACTCCACCCGAGTCACTGAGAGACTCGCAGAGCGAAAACAGGACACCGCCTCAAGAAACACTCGGTTCAAAATCTGCCACCCATGGCCATGTTTGCCTTCCGGCACCAGCACGGCCCCCAGCTTCCTTCGCCCTCCATATTCAACAACCGCAATGTAACGACCCCCTTTGTTACAGCACCTTTGTGCCAAAAAACCATGTCTAGACTCGGTGAATTTAGAAGCAAAGTCTACCGCATGAGAAGCCACCAGCAGTTTATCTGACATATTAACCATCCACACAGCTCCATACTTTCCCATGTGAATCTCATTCACAGTCCGCGAACTCCATTCTGAGAATAGAAGATCACCCTTCTCACTAATCCTCACGTGGAATTCCTTAGACTCAATACGAAAGCAACGATTAAAGAGCGACATCTCGAGGACATGAACAACCTGACAAGCTCAATAGCAGCATCCAGTTGCAATAGTCATGACAAAAGTAATGATTAGCAAGCTACAAAGCCACAGCTTACAGGGAAAAATAAATTGTGTCACTGGCTTAAATCTCGAACCAAGAGAAAAATACAAGCAACAATGGCAGTTGAAAGTTTGAAGTTTATGTTGGAACAGATGCATCATCTCATGCCTAATCAAGAGAAATATCCATACAAGCGCACTATTATGTTATGGATTTGTTGCCAACTTTGGGAGTCTGTCCAACAAGAGTGGTTGCTGCCAAGGAACTAAATAAATAAATGGTGTTTCATGGCGTACGCCTTATGATCACGTGTCAAAAACAGAGACTAGAACTATAGTTCCCAATTTGGGAGAAGGGGCTCATAGTGGCAAGATAGAGATTTTAATAGCCGCTTCACGACAAAAGAGGAATACCTGGCCATTAGACTCATTTCCACAGAAACACCTGCATTCGTAACTGAAAAAATCAGGACTCCCATAATGTAGTAGATATGAATGATGCCTAAAAAGATGGAAAGAAAGCACATGCTCCACACACGCGTGCACACATGTGCAACTTCATGCATGGCTTTAAGTTCAATAAACCTGGCTAAAGAAGTCGACATTATCAAGCTTACCCAGATCAATGCTAATGCATAGAAGCTCCAATAGCTAGAATCTATGAGACTTCTACAATTCCAGAACATGACGACAGGGCTCAGATGAAAAATAAGAAGCAACCCTCTCATATTATCTCACAAGAAGGGGCTGGCATACATTTTGACAGATAACCGTATATATTAGTGTCTCACTAACCCTCTCATCCAAACGTCAGTAGAGTCGTATCCAAAGCTCGTGAATCATGTAAAACTAACAACACTGTATTTGGTTGCAGAGAATTGGGATTTTGGCATCGGAGAATCCAGTGCCAACTCCACTATCAGCTTCCTAAGCCATTGCATGGCAGCACAACTCCACCAAAACATCCAAAAACCCGAAATTTAAAAGTTACGGAATTGAACTCCTAATTTCTTCGCCATCAGACGCATACTAAGGCTAACTATTAGAACAAACAAACCAATTTCAAATACCCAATCTTATTATGTACCCGATATTATCAATTGTAAGACCCTTAAACCCAATCCGAAAGCCAAAAAATAATTGTAGTTAACAGAAGAAGAAAAATTTAAGCACAGTAACAAAAATAAGAGGTAGGCAATTAGACCTGATGATCTTTTCAAGGTAATCAGAAACAATAGTTTGCCAGTAGGGGCCCATGGCGGCAGTTCCTTCAACGGCGACGATCAGCTGCTTCTCCGCCATCGTGTGGGCCAAGGCCGATCTCCGAGGCTCCACAATAGCTTCTCTCTCAATCTAAAAAGCAAGACGGGGAACGCGAGAATGATCGAGTAGGCTTTCTGAAAAGGTCCTACGTACGAAAATGCAACGTAGGATAAATTAAACACTTTCCAAACTCAGGTTTGTTACAGATTTTCGCCCAACGGAGGGACTGAGGGAGTGAGTTTCGGTCTCTCTTCGTAATCTAAACTAGAGTCCCCGCATCGGGACAGCGTGTCCCCGTGCTCCAGTGGGCGAAGAAACGCGTCGCTTGTGATGGAGAGGTCCAAAACGGATCGTTTTGGAGGAATAGTTCGCAGAAGTACTGTGCGATTATGCTAAATACAAAATCAGTCTTGTAGTATACGCGAAAATCGAATTAATCATCGTGATAACAAAAATATAAAATTAATCCTTTGGTTCCACTTTCGTTTACTGTTATCCTCTATCAAGGATTGATTTTATGCTTTTGTGAAATCAAAAAGATTAATTTTAGGCTTAATAACTCTTTTGGTCACTGGGGTATAACGAAATCCCAAATTGGTCCTCAGGTATTTTTTGTCTTGAGTCGGTCCCTGGAGAATTTACAAGTATGTAGTTGGTCCTTCACGTTATTTGAGGACGGAAAAATCCTACATGGATAACAGTAGCCACGTCAGCATTCATTTTTATTTGCCACGTATTTAATTTTTTTCCACGTCAGCTCTAAATAAAAAAAAAATGCAGTCACACACGTGAATTAAACAAACCCAAGTCGAAACCATCTTCACCTTACCCGATTTTCCAACACCCCCTGCTTTTTCTTTTGTCTATTTTCCACTTTACCCCTTACCTGCGGAAACCCATCTTCGCCTTCACCCTAAAATCTCACAACTGCCGAAACTCATCTTCATCTTCACTCTAAAATGTCTTCAATGTGGTCAAACGCATCATCAACGGCAAATATCCGTATCTTTTGGGGATGAGAGTTGGGACTGTGATTAAACCGCTCGTGGCATCCACTCATTTCACTGGGTTTGCCGAAGAAGATTTTGGCTAGGATATTGGAGAAGAGACTATCAAATAGAATGTTCAATTTATTAGGCTGGTGGGTCAATTCATTAGGAGGGAAGCGCTTCCTTCAGTTATTGCTCAATACCCCCAAATTATTGGGCTGCCTCTGAAAGCTGTCTTTGCAGCAGTACTTTTTCAATTTGAAGATCAAGGCTAAGTTGTCGTTGAGTTCCTGTTGGGGTGGGGGATACCATAAGAGGATGTGGCCAAGATGTTTGTCAAATGTCCCTAGTTAGTTGCATTGCCGATTGAGCTAATGAAGAACAATTATTACTTCTTTAAGATTGAGATGGAGAGACTTTTAAAACAACTTGTGGAATTCCTGAATATTTCGCTTATAGCTTGGAGTAGTCTACTGTTTTGAGGGTTTTTTTTTTTTTGTGCACAGGTTGCTGACTTTGTATTGATTAGATCTATTCTAGGATGCTTGTAAAGTCTGTTGTAAGGTTGTAGGCTGCTGACTGATTAGATCAATTTCTTATTTTGTTATGGAAGATTGTTTTGTCAATGAGAGCCATTTGTACTAGCCTTCTAGTTAATGAAATTTCAGAATTAAGTACATTTTGGTGCATCTATGTTCTCTATTGTTTGTGGACATATTTCACTGCACAGCTAATAAAGGGTAAACTTCACAAAAGGAGGCGGGGGAGTTCTGAATTCCATTTTGGTCAAGTGTTTCAAACATGTCACTAGCCTCAACAACAAGAAGGGACAGAAGTCAAACTATCTGCTTTCAAAAAATAGTTCCACAAAGGAAAAGAAATCTGAACTTTCAAATGTTTCATCAGGAAGAAAAAGAAAAGTTGAACTATCTAGCAAGTTAGTCAACAGAAACTGAACTGGGTCCACAATAAACCACAATCTTGGTTCAAATGACCATAATCACCATAATCTGTCATATTCATAAAATAACCATTATCTGCATAATTGTCATATTAATCAAAAAACCATAATCTGTCCCTTTCATAAGCCAAAGCTGTATAGCCATCCTGAAAAGGCTTAAAAAAAAAATCACACTATTACAAAAACCATCCACACAAATATTCCAACAAAGCAGCAAAAATATCGCCGCCAGGATTCCATTTACAAAAACCATGTGTGACTCTCTTCCTCCTAAAAAATATAGCAGTTTCAGATATTCAAAAATACACCACTTGATTCATTAAGTTGCCCTCATTGCTGCCTTGCCTCGTGCCCTTGAACCTCCATTATCAGTTGCGTGACTTTCTTGAGTGTTGGCAGCAGGGTGTGTCTGCACAATCTGCATCACATTGACTAAGTCAAACTTCTTTTTTTATAAATGTTGTGAATGTGTTTAATGCATTAAACCACTAAAATAAATACTCAAATACCTTGTTGGTCTTCTTTCGGGGAGAACGCCTTATGTGAGGGAGGCCTCCAACACTCGCACCTTGGCTTTGCTGGGTGCCAACACTCTGCATCATTTAGACTCATCTTTTTATAAAAAAAATAATTTCTCTACGTTTAAGGCATTAAACCACTAAAATATTAAACCAGCTTGGTGGATGTTGCAGGAACAAAGGAACAAAATTAAGACTTTTTAACTGTTGTAAATACCTTGGTGGCCTTCTTTCGCTTATGGCCTTTCTCACTAACGGTCTAACAGTAGATGGTCCAGCCTCCTCGGTACCCTGCATTCATAAACATAACACTTGTAACGACTGAATAAATATTGATGCACTATCTATGGTTGCAAAACATTAAGTCACCTGGACGTTGCTATTTTTCTTCTTGTTGGGTTTCTTTGGATAGATCCTACGATTTGGATTATCGGGCTTGCGACAAGTTCTTGCGTTGTGGCCCACTACACCACACTTCCCGCATCGCACATCATATCCTTGTCGGGTCACCCTATAAGGGAGTTAGGGTTCATCCGCAGCACGCTTTCTTTGGCCTACCGGGTCTCGCCTTTATACAAGGAGGCAAAACATCATCCACAAAGATGTTTGGCCAGTCATATGGACCCGGCATTGCATGTAGCGTCGGTGCATATGAAGCTTTATAGGCCGCTTTACGATAGTAATCATCTACATAGTCTTCAGGAGTCCGATGATCAGAATACAAAGCGGCACATGCATGGGCACAAGGGATCCCATTTAATTGCCAACGACCACACGTGCAAGTCTTGTTACCAATATTCACCAATTTCCTACTGTCGTTGACCATATCAACCTCAAAAGTCCCTCCATCAGTCCATTCACATACACAATATTTTGCATTATCTTTATTTCTCTCTAACTTCCTCCTTATTCGTGGGCAAATATCCCATGTAGTTGTGGCAAGGCACTCCCGTTTGTGTACAAACCAATTCATCAGTTGCCTACGAATCGTCTCAAGCATAGTTAAGATTGGCTTGTCTCTCGTGTCTTTAATCCACGAGTTGAATGTCTCGGCAATGTTATTCAGAAGGATGTCACATTTAGTGGTAGTCCGAAATGCATGGCAGGACCAACCTGTAGGATCAATCTCATCTAAGTACTTGAAAGCATCCGGATTCATTTTTTTTATGTTTTCCATGTGGTAGTCAAACCGACCCTTTGTGCAAGCCCTTGCAGCCCCAAAGAGCTAATCTTTGAAGGCTTGACCTTTGAACCCGTGCGACTTGAAATTTGCATGGAGGTGTTAACGCAATGCCTTTGCTCGGCCCCACCAAGCAAATAAGCAAAAGCATCCAGAAGTCCCTAAATTAAAACACCATAAGCTAGTTGGTTAGTTTACTGTGACATATTCAATAGTAATATAAGTGTAATAAGAGTAAACATACAAAACATACCTTTTGCCTATCCGACATCCAGCTCAACAAACGTGGGTCATCATATCCAATATCTTGCAACAACAGCTCTATGAACCATGTCCATGATGATCTATTCTCTATTTCTACAACAGCAATGCGATGAGAAACATATCATCATTCCCATCCTTCGCCACAGCACATAGAAGCTGACCTCCGAATGGGCCTTTCAGATGGCACCCATCCACACAAATCATGGGTCTACAGCCAGAAATAAATCCCCTCTTACAAGCTTCAAGCCTTACGTACATGCGATGAAAAAATGGACCATCTCTAGAAATCCACACCCGACTACCCGGATTCCATTGTGTAACCGCCGCTGCATAGTCCCACACGTACTTATATTGTTCTACTTGCTTCCCATGCACAATCTCTATAGCAAGCTTTTTAGCACGGTACATATGGTTTCGAGACACACCAACCTTAAAGTCTCTCTTAATAAGGTTGCCCAACGCTTTTGGTGGAAGGTTGGGGTTGTCTCTCACGTACTCCGCATAGTGAGTAGAGCTGAAATTTACGTCAAGCCTCCTATTTTTATGATGGCAGCCACAATTATGTCCAGACACGAAAGTTTTTACTTGAAATGCTTCTTTTCGATTCATGAATGAAGCTCCTATTTTCCACCCACATTGCTTCCTGCATTCAGCTCTAACTCGTAACTTGTCATTTTTTATGCATCTGAAGTCAAACATCTTCTGGACCGAGTATCTCTTCAACGCAGCCTTGAACTGTGCAACACTTCTAAATCTCATCCCTTTTTCTATATGGACAGTCCCTTTCAAATCTTCTTCATTGAAGTCCTTGTACCTTCTCCGTTTTTGTGGAGCGTCACTATCAGAGTCATCACCTTCGCTCATACTAATAAATCCCTCACTGCCATCCTCATCATATTGGTCCTCTCCACGGGCCACTCCATAACCTGCCCCATGGCCGAACCAATCTATGACATCCACTCTAGCACTAGTTGCTCTATTAGCTTGAGAGCCTTGCCCTTCCTCACCTCCTTTCAAGTGACCAATAGCTAGAGCTCCAGCATCACCAGCTGCAGCTGGAGCCCCCTCTCCAACTCCAGTAACATGTTTAGAAACTCCAGTATAATCTCTTGTACCTCCATCAGTCCCACGTTCCAAACCTCTCATCTCCTCAGCAACTTCCTCAGAATCCACCCCATGTGAATTACCGAAAAGCTCTGGTTCGTCGTCATCCGTCTCAGAAAAATTGCTCAAATACTCGTAAACATCCTCCAACTCATCTTCAGATAATTCATCCTCATCTTCCTCTGTAAGAGGAGCATCTTCATTTATTAAAGGAGCCTCATTCTCGGCCTCTGCAGGTTGCTGTCCAGACCCTCCATCTTCCTGTAGATGAGATGACTCCCCAGTTAAAAACTCGGGCACATCCAACCTATGCTCTACATACACATGCAATATGTCCAGCTTCTCTTGCTCCAATTGAGAAAGTATCCGAAGCACATCTGAGTCATTTTCAAGCGCATTAAGTCCTCGCTCAAACTTCTCCCCCTCGAACTTGCACCATAAAACTTCAGAGTTGTTGTACCCAAACTTTTCCCTCAACATCTTGTGCAGATGAGTTATGGATATCAAATCTGGATCAAGGTGCCCAAGGGCGGTTACTTCGCCTCCAACATACTCCCCATTTAAAAAACTTATCTTCCCTCGATGATGCAATAATATCTGAATTGTCATCTGCAAGTGAGTAAACAAATGAAGTTAAATATTAAGAAACAATAACACAAAGCCTAAAGCAAGAGAAACTGAACCACTAGAATAATATAATATAATATAATATAATAAATTGACAAAAACATACAAGTGTCACACAGCATGAACCATTTATAAACAATTAAGAAAAGAAAGCTCCAACAAATAAGAGATATCATTGCTGTAGAATATACAAAATGACTCGGATAGAAGACTACATAGCAAAAGAAAAGAAAGCCCTAACAAAAACTAATAGGGCAAACGGAAATTTTGCAGTCAACACTTGCACTGCACATGATACTTAATAGAAAAATTATTTTCTTCTAAAGAGGGACCACATGGTATCAATGCATGTGACTACCCAACTTTGCAGCAAAAGACAAAGAAAGTAGAGTCAACTAGCTACCCCACAGCAACAAAGTTATTGCTAATTTTTTAAGAACGAGATACTAACCCCACAACAAGAAAGCTGTGACTACCCCCACCACTAACAACAAAACAATAAAGTCAAACAAAACAACAAAACCATATTGTAACCCCACCACCGCCAAAAGATCAGACAAGCACGAAATAACCTCAATAGGGCTTTTGACTTTGACAGATCCTAAGGAAATAACATAAATATAACAACAATCTGTGGGGAAGGTGTTACACAATCAAATAGTTTTAAAAAAATACCTCAAACCAAAGACAAGACTCACCTTCGCTTGCAATCGAGGAGATTTAAGGGTGAGCTCAAACTTCGAGAAGAAAAGAAAGGGTTCAGGGAAAGAGGGCAACGGTTCGGGGTGAGCTAAATCACGTCACTATAGGCGTCAAGTGCTTTGGGGATCTTAGGGTTCTAGCTTTTGGGACATTTTAAATTGAAGGTGAAGATGGATTTTCGGCATTTGTGAGATTTTAGGTTTCGAGGAAGCGTAGGAAATTTTTATTTGGGTAAGGTGAAGATGGTTTTCAGCCTGGGTTTGTTTAATTCACGCATTTGATTGTGTGATTTTTTTTAAGAGCTGACGTGGAAAACAATCAAATACGTGGCAAATAAAAATGAATGGTGACGTGGCCATTGTTATCCACGTAGGACATTTCCGTCCTCATACAACGTGAAGAACCAACTACACCATTGTAAATTCCCCAGGGACCAACGTAGGACAAAAAATACCCTGAGGACTAATTTAGGATTTTTTCATACCCCAGGGACCAATGGAGTTATTAAGCCTTAATTTTATGCTTTTATTATCACGAGGACTAATTCAATTTTTGCATATACCACAAGGACTGATTTTGTATTTATCTCAAAAATTAATTCGACCGTTATCCAGTCAAGTTGCTAGCTTTTTCTTTTCTTTTCTTTCTTTTTTTTCGGGCGTTGCTCGGATTTTATTTTATCAGTCGTGCCGTCTCAGGCAAATCCAGTCCAGTTGTTTTGTTTTATTGGGTAAGAGATATTACCAAATATTTGTTTTTCCAGGTGAAAAAAAGTCAATCCCACGGTGTATCGATAGGGCTGTGCATAAGCTGTGGCAGTGGCGGTTATGCCTTCCACCACCACCACCACCACCGCTATGGGTGGTTGTCCAAAAATGAACACCGCAATCGACACCGTTAGGTGCGGAAACTGACACCTAATGGTGACGATTTTGACGGTGGTAGTAGCGGTTACTACCACCCAAACCAGATTGCACAAATCATTTAAAAAAACAAAAGTAGATCAACAACGAATTACCCAACTTTCAACCCAAAACAAAATCTGCAAATCCCAAAACGATATCAACTTAACAACGAATCAAAGCAACAAGATCAACCCAACAATGAATCAAAGTAACCAGATCATAGAAGGAAAAAAAGAAAGAGAAAGCAACGCATGGGCTAGAGACTAGAGAGAGAGAAGCAAGAGATCTTCATATACTGTAGAGGCGGCGTGATTGTGAAGACCGCCGATGTTGGTGGAAGAGATAGGCACCGATTGGTACCCCCTAATTATCAATTCGGTGATTTGAGACCTATACTTTTTGAAAATCATCTATTGCAATCCCCCGTTTAAATTAGGTGTTAAAACCGACGGAAAATCATGTAAAATGATCGAAATGCCCCTCTAAGACTAACATGGAGTTTGGGAATAAATTTTAGGAGTTGGTAAAAGGTGATGAGAGAGAATGAAAAAGTTGATGAAAAAGTAAAAAGTAAAAAAATTTGTGAAAAATTGAAGAGAGATAATTTTATTGATGATAAAATTTTAAAGGTTAAAATTTTGGTTTGCCAAACACCATGTAAATTTTTTTTAAATAATAATAATAATAATTTATGAAATAAATTTAAATAAATATATTATTGAAATAGAGTTTCAATAATTTTATTTAAAAAATATTACTTTTAAAAAAATTCATTTTTTATTTTTAATGAATTTTTTAGTAATTTTCTCTTAGAGGGCATTTTGATCATTTTGCATATTTTTTTAATGCCTAATTTAGACGGTGGCTAGCATTGATGATTTTCAAAAATTATGGGTCTCAAATCGCCGAATTAATAATTAGGGGTATTGATTTGATTTTTGGTCATACTTAATAGGGCTAACTATGACTTTACCCATTTTTAAATAAATCTATTGAGAACTTTATTTCAACCACCTATTTATTTTTAATTTTAATTATTAAATTTTTACTTATTTTTAAAAAATTATTTTGGAGGGCATTTCGATCATGTTTTTTCATTTGACTTAACGGTGATTTGGACGGAGGACATACTTTGGTAATTTTAAAAACTTAGAGAACATAAAAATCTATTTTGTTAGCTAGGAACGACATTAATTTTTACTTATAATTAAAGAGTAAATTATAAAATTATCTTAAAATTAAATATTTAAATTTTTTTTACTAACTTTTATAAAAAAATCTATAAAATTATAATTTACATAAATATTCGTATTCCGGCCAAAATCTTAAAACTCTGTACAATTTTATATAAAACAAGCACACCGTGGAGCCAAAGTATTTTTTTTTTTTTTTTTAATGAACGATGGCAGACATTTTAAAATACTCTACGACTTGACCCGTCAGGCAGACCCAATCGAGGCAGCAAATAACCAATCGTGGGAGCCCTTGTCCTGTGCTTATCCTTCGCGGGGAAGGAAACGAAAACCAAGAAGGAACAGTTTGAAAACGACCCGAAGTACATCAACCCAATTAAAAAAAAAAGTTTCCGTCTAAGAACCTCTGAAGTGGCATTAAATTGGGACTCGCATAATTTCAAGCTTTCGTTTCGTTTCTCTCTATCCTTGCAGTTCCCTCGGGTCTGGTCACAAACTCCTTTGGAACTCTTTGGGAATTCCTAGTTCCACAGCGCTGGAATTTGAATTCCCGGAGCTTCACTTCGTCGTTTTTAGGTGATGAGTTCTAAAACAGAAGCGAAAATGTTTTAGCGGTTTTATCTTTGTGATCAGAGGAACAGAATCAGAACTTTCGAAGACCGTTTGGCATTTGGTAGCAAAGTTGAGCCTGTGAAAGATGATGCTTCAATTCCCGGACCCGGTAAAGCTGAGAACTAAGAAGGTAGATTGAATTATATTGATTTTGGGTTGGAATTGAAGTGTGATATTAGTGTTTATTTTTAATGTTCAAATCTGAGTGTGCGTAATTGATGTTGGTATTGGTGATGTTCGTAGCTTGTGTTTGAGGAGGTATATGCGGCACGCGACTCTGCTACGCTCGAGCAACTGAAGGAGCTCAGCTCCAAGCGAAGAGTGATCGAGGAGTCTATCAATGAGAGCAGCTCCATTACGGAGGCTATCGCAAGAGAAATATCCGGAGGGTTGACATCTCCCATTCAGCAAGTAAATTGTTTTTGTTAGTTTTCATATAGTTTTCAAAGCAATCACCCCGTGTTACATGGTAGTTTAAATGGTATATGGGAACCGATTCGATTTGCATGCTAATGAATGTTGTCTATATCTCTTGTTCACTGTAATTGAGGCCAGCCCCAGTGTGAGATG
Organism: Morella rubra; assembly: GCA_003952965.2. NCBI lineage: Eukaryota > Viridiplantae > Streptophyta > Magnoliopsida > Fagales > Myricaceae > Morella > Morella rubra. The sequence continues at coordinate 35,696,602 of CM025851.1, forward strand.
TTGGAAAATGAGGTGATGTAACCTGATCAATTTGTTTGATTGGCTGTAGTTTAGTCCGTATTCCTTTCATGATTGCAGGGCCAATCAATCAGTCTCAGGTAAATTTTAAGTGGGTTGCTCTGTTTAGTCCATTTACTTACTCTTTTAAATTCATCAGGACCTTCGGAGGCTTGAAGAGTATCTGCCATTGCTGGAAAATTTGCTTTCCCATGTAGATTTGGTTAGTAGCAACAGTCAGATGGTGAGATGGACTTCAAATCTGAAGATACGTTGGACTAGTGCTCTGAGCTCCTCTACTTTCTTTAACCTTATGGGTCCAAAATTTTTTCAAGTTGACAACTTACAGTTTGAGCTTGGAATGACCCTTTTCCTTTATGGCGCAATCCTTCGTGAGAGGGCTCTGGAAGTTCTGTCGACAGGTATGCCACAATCTTTCACCTTCTTATCAAACTTACATCTGTCCAGTGTATATACTTTTAATTGGTTCCTTTGCATTGATTGTCAAAGATTTAGTGCAATCTGCCACCTTCTTCAGAGAAGCAGCTGGAGTTTATCATCATCTGGCAAATGAGGTTCTTCCCTCTTTAGGGCCTTCATTGCCAGCAGAAAGACCACCAGAAGCTATTTCATCTGTGTCCACTGTCATGAGCCTCATTTGTTTGGCAGAGGCCCAGGTTAGTGATTCATGTGTCACTTAAGGATTGCCTTACTGGTTGTTCTCAGAGAATCATGATGCAGAAATTTCTTGCGCATTTTATTAAAATATTAATACTTGGACTGTGCCTTTTTCTTTTCCCGTTTTGTTTTGTTTTGTTTTTTTGGGGGGGGGTTGATTTTATCCATTGATAGAAGTCCCTTGGCCAGTTGCTTCTTTGTGAAAATTGATGTTATTATGCAAATGCAATAGGCAGTAACGATAAGGAGGGCTGCAGAAAAAGGCATTGCTGTAGGCCTCTTGGCAAAGTTGCACTATGGTGTTACTCAGTTACTGGATGAAGCTGAGGGTGCTTTATATGCAGGGACTAGAGATTGCAGAGATATTTCATCTCGATTGGTGGTACGTATGGATATTGTGCAGTAGTTTTTAAATCTCGCTTGTGTATGTATGGATTTCTTGGCTATAGTTGATTCTTGTTTTTTCAGAAAATGGGTTATGTTCTTTTTGTGTCACCATTGACCTCCTAAATTAGTTTGGTTTTGTCAAATGATCCTTCATACTTGGCTCAAAGAAAAATATGATGATCAAACTAGAATTAGCTTTCTCATGTTGTAGTTATGGTCGGAAGGAACTCGGACAAAGAGGCAAAGGCCATTCAAACTATTAGTCTACTGAAATGGCCTCGATAACAAGAATGTGAATTGTGAATTGATTGTGAAAGGGCAAGGTATATTTTAGCTCTATGGTTAACTGTGAGTTGTAAAAAACTGGAGACAAGTAGAGGGAGTGGTCACCTGAGATGGGTTGACCATATGCGTCTCAACTTAAGGCACATCAAGGGAAGGCTGGAATAAGGAGGTCAGAATAGATCATATTCGGATCGGGATCACCTTGATTCACAGCTTTTCTGAAAACCAGTGGTATACTTCTATCGTGGGGTATTGCTGCTCAATCCTGAACACAACTACACAAGTCAGCTTCCTCAAGTACGTTATTCCTCAATCCTCAGCTGTATGACTTGTCACTGAATCTGGTCGCACAGTACCTGAAATCTTTCCGAGATTCTTGGACTACATATATCTTAGTAGGACATAAGAGAACTTTTAATGTTTATATTGGAGTATGGAAGTAAATCCCTAGGAAGTGGAGACACTTTTTCTATCTACGTAGTAGTTCATTGTCGTCATTCACAAGCTTGATTCTGCATTCTTGAGATGAATTTGGAGATTCTTTTGGTTTGTTGGCATGATTGTGTTGCGCTAATGTCAAATTGAGGAAAGTTTCCCCTTACAGAAGCTCTATCAGCAGATCTGAGTCATTGTCGTCATTCACATGTTGGATCCAATCTTTATATTTATGAGCCTGGTCTGAGTCGAGCAAAACCTTTGAACTATTTTTGTATGAGCTTAATTTGTCTAGATTTTTAAGGTTTACACTCTTTCCAAATGGTTAGCTTTAAGTTTTAAATCTTGGTTTGTTTTGGAAGAAAGAATGCCTATGTATGGTTTCCTTTGTTGAGCATTTTGGGCCCCTTTCTTCCATTCTCTTCATCCTTCTCTGCATATTATTTTCAAATTATCCTGTCTATTTCATTGTTGAGGCTGTAATTTTCAGACATCATTTCTGACAAGGTTGTTTATTCATTAGGTGATTTCTCCTTCTCTCTGGCTTGTCACATGAATTTATAGTCCTAGAAAATCCTGTTTAGTTGGTGACAATGTTACAAATTCCAATCTGTCGTGCAGGGGGGATTTTTTTATTTTATTTTTTATTCTTCATTTCTTTTGGATATGCTGATTCTTTTTATGGGTTGCTGGACCATATTTCAAACCAATGAGAATATAGTTTTAATCATTCATATGAAAGTAGCAGTTTTAGTCTCATAATGTTGTTACCCAAGTGAGGGATTAGAGCGGTATCTTTGTGCTTTTTGTACACCAATTTCTCAGCTTGATGGTGGAATTCACATGGTTTTTAACCTATGGCAACAATTTAGAGATCCTTGTACACACAAAGCACACAATATGTGTGATCTTTCTCCTTATCTGGCTGAGGGGACTACAAATATAATTTTCACAATGTATTTGGCCGAATAGAAGTGATGCTTTTCTGGTCAGTGCAGGAATTTATGGTGTCTTGCAAATCTCTGCATGAGTTAAGAAGTCAGATATATCTTGCTAATGATCTGAAGAGTGCTGGTCAAGTTGGGGTTGCAGTTGGAGTTCTTCGTCTTGCACTGACCAATGTTAAGAAGAAGATGCCCAGTGAAGAGTCGTGGAAATCAGTGTTTGGAAAGGAAATTGATGATGCTTCTGAAATTCTCAGGAAATTCGAGCATGAGAACGAATTTGTTTGGCACGAGAAGATTGCTTCTGGTGATGAGTTGCCATTACCCCAAGGTAACAAAATCGTGAGCATTGTACCTTACAGTCCCAAAAGATGGGAGAGAGAACTTGCGTTCAAGATATAAATGTGCAGAGAATTGTTGTACAAAATACCTGTCTTCATACCCTTTGAAAGTTATCAAGCTTGCTTTCTATGTCCTTTTGGTTTGCCTGAGTGATGGATGGAATTTGTTTATAACACAATGTTTCTGGGTCTCTGTTTATTAACAGAGTGGCTGAGGGCCTAAGGCTTTGCTTGGTCATTGAGTTTTATGGACTAAGATGGTTATAGATTGGCTGCTGATGGCATTCCTTCCGTGGAAAAAGTTTCAGTCCTAAAGCTTAGTCCTAACAGGTCCTAACAAGGGTTGTGACGATGTCAACACATTAATGAATTGTATCAATTGTCATTAATTAGATTGTTTATGCATTTTGGGTCATTGATGGAATTCATTAATGTCTTGATAGCATCACAATCCTTATTAGAACTTGTTATAACTGAAACCTCTCTCTCTCTCTCCAAATTGTGGGATACTTGGGGGGAATCACACCATTAGCACATGGATGCTTTAGCCTCGGCTGCATAACTTCTACGCTTTTAGCTTTGGCTGCATAACTTTACGCTTTTCAGAATAGAGCTTGTTAAGTAGCGTGTAGCTGATTTTGAACCCGACAGAGACTTTTGAAAAATGTCACACTTTGGGGAGATGATTTCTGGGCTTGTTTTTGTTCTTTTAATCTTTCCAAGCAGATGGACTAAAACATGCTTCCCATTCATTCAAATTACCATAAATTCTTAGTGTCTGTGTTACGCTGCAGCTAAACAATTCAATTTTCTCCTTCCCATTAAATTTTGATTGACACAAAGGTAAAAAGATTGTAATGATTTTGTTAGATGGTCCTCTTAAGTAGATTATTTTTAATTTTTTTTCCTTTTATGACCAAAAGGAAGTCTTTTGCAGCCACTGCTTGTAGGACAAATATAAACACAAAGGTAAACTTAGCAATCCTCCAATACTCAAATTATACCCACAGTCCAACTTTCCCATATTAATTCGAACATCAGTGTAACTACGGCATTCCAAGATTAATTATCTGGAAACAACCCGTATTATTAAAATTCCACCAATCTCTTAATACAAAATATTAGTTACAGTTCTTTCGCAGATTTTGTTTGGACGGTACAAATCTTTTTAATCTTTTCGCAGATCCTCTTTGGATGGTACAAATTTTTTTTAAATTTTTTTTCAGAGTCTCACCTTTTCAGTAACTCTCGTATCTTCTTACAAATCACAACATCTTTTACAAATTCTAACAATTTTTTCACCAAGAAAATCTTACAGTGCCGAAAAAATTTCTGGTCATCCAAACTCAGGCGTACAATAACCACAAAATGACTTGGAAAGTCATTTTTTTACCCTGCGTCAATGGATAAGCTGATTTGGAAGTTACTCGTGGCTCGCGGGTATAGATGCTTCATCAAATATGTAACCACGAAAAGCTTGTTCTTGTATGGTGGCGCTTCTCTCGGATTGTTGAAGAAGACTTGAAGCAACTTTAGTCCCAGGAAGACAAATGAAAGCGTAAATATGTGCTACCGCATTGAAGTAGTGGGTCACCAGGTGCCAAGTGGCAGAATCGAAATCCACTTAAGTTAACAAGAAATTAAACGTCGAGGAATTTTGGGTGGACGGATTTCAGTATTTTTCGCTAATAATCCGATTACGCGGGAAGACTCGGACGCGGAACAACCATGGCAATTGTTCAGTGCGACTCTCTTCCCCGCTTGTACAAACCATGCAGAACCGCCATACCCTTATCTCCAAATTCACACCCCGGTATAGTCTCAACTGTTAGAAGTGCGGTTTACTCCAGTTCCATCGCATTGAAGCTCTCGATCAGTACGAGGTCCTTCTCTCTCTTGCTCTCTCTTTCCCTTTCTGATATGGCCATATGGGTGAATTGCTTTAAAGTTCAAGCTGAGAGCTGTCGTACCAGTCACTCTTTACTTGCAGGCGGAGTAGATGTGTTTCTGCTGTGGTTTCTGAGGAGAACGCAGTTGCGCCGAGTTCTTCTAGCACTGATGTGTTCAAACTCACTTACTTAGAGGTGGGCTTTCGTTTTATTAAATCTTCATAAGTTCGCTTCATGTAGAGGTTCTGCCAACTTGTATTAAAAATTGCTTTGTGTTTAGGGAAATAGTTGGTTGTGGGATGTTGGTGGGTTGAAACTACTGGTTGATCCAGTCTTGGTGGGTAATTTGGACTTTGGAATTTCCTGGCTTTATGATGCTGCCAAGAAGGTTTTGAAGAATTTCCAGGTACTTTTGAATAGCTATTTCCTGGTTTGTTCCTCTGGTTAGGTATGTTGTTCGATTTGTATGTTATGGGAATTGATGACCTTGTGCTGATAGTGGGCATCTTAATGCAGCTCGGTGATCTTCCTGAAATTGATTGCTTGCTGATTACACAAAGCCTTGATGATCACTGCCATTTGAAGACCTTGAAGCCCCTCTCTGAAAAGTCCCCAAATCTTAGAGTCGTAGCAACTCCCAATGCTAAGCCACTGCTGGATCCCCTTTTTAGCGACGTATGGTATCTATTCAACCCTGGTGTTTTTGGGGACTGAAAGCAAATTATGTATGAGTAGTTGAACAGTCTTCATTGACTCCCTAGGAAAACCAAACATTAACCCGCAGGCCTAATGATTTAGTTTGGCATTGTGAATCAGTATGCCAGACGGAAATCAGTTTTATACCTTACTCACTATCAATGTTTGATTATCTGCATTTCAAGTGTTTAGGTGTGAATTTATTACGGGATAGAATATGAGTTAACCTACCAATTACACAAGCTCCTGAGTTGATCACTTTGAAGCACTTCCATTTTCAAATTTCCAAACTTAGTTTCAGAAACTTTCAGGTCACATACATAGAACCTGGTCAGAGCTGTGTTATTGAAGGGAAAAATGGTTCTCAAGTCAGAGTTCAGGCGACTCCCGGCCCAGTTCTAGGTCCTCCTTGGCAGTGCCCTGAGAACGGGTAATGTTTATAATGCTTAATAATCAATTCTGAAATCAATTGTTATACCCTAGTCCCTACTGGTTCCGATTTCCAAGGAATGATGACGTTTTCTGTTATCTCCTTTGCCGTAATATGGGTTCTAATGGATGTTTTACTCGAAGGTTGTTCTTCTGGTGTAATTTGTGATCAGGTATCTTGTCAAATCTCCTCAGGGAAAATTGACACTTTACTATGAACCACATTGCGTATACAACAAGAATTTGCTGGAAAAAGAAAGGGCAGACATTGTTATCACTCCAGTCATAAAGCAGCTTCTGCCTAAGTTTACGTTGGTCTCAGGACAAGAGGATGCAGTTCAACTTGCAAGGGTTCTTCATGCCAAGTACACAACTATTGCTTAATTTTGGCAGCTAAAAAAATTATAGTATTGTAATTGTCAGCGGTTTTCATCGGCTTTGTTTTATCATTTTGTAGGTTTATTGTGCCAATGCAAAATGGGGACCTTGATAGCAAAGGGCTTCTAGCTAGTATAATTGAAACTGAGGGAACCCTTGAATCGTTTAAGGTGGGCCATTCATTTACCCAATCTTAAATAACGCTGCAATATTTTTGTTTCTCTTTTTTTGGGCAGGGGCGGGGAGAGGAATGATAAATGATGCGCTTGCCAAGTTAGTGAAATTTGAGAGTCGATGTCATTTATCCTAGTGTCAAAGCTGTTTGTCTAAATAGCTGTTCACTTCAAAAACTAACTATATCACTTTTGTAGCTCCTACAAAAGACAACGGAAACTACTGGGGAAGTGCTTAATTTTGGATAATAGTTTTGTGATAGTGCTTTAGAAATTGTTGAAAGGTGTCAATGATAATTAACGCCTCATGTTGTATTGATTAACAAATGATCTAGTTCCTGCCAGCTGGTATTTATCAGGCCATTCTGAAAAGGCCATACCACTCTGCATGTGGTAAACTTGTTGCTTTGTGGAATTAAAACTGTTGCATACCTTGGAGAAGTTATATGCTGTTGGTATTATCATATTATGTCTTCTCATTGGAAGTTTCAATGGCTTACAAAGTGGATTTGTGTATCCAATTAAATTCTCTGCTTCCCTATTGTAAGAAATCTGTATTGCTTAAGAACATTGTTTCAACTGGCTAGTGGTTAAGTGAGAGTTTCGACTGGTGAGCAGTTAAGTGAGAGAATGGGATTCAATTTCTGGCCCATTTCTGGTCTTGTAGTTCCACAATCATGGTGAACTGATTATCTCTGTAGTCGAAAAGTTCATGAGAAAAGATGCAGTTCAGACAAGAATCAATAATGATAAGATAAAGACATTTTCAACTGATAACTGGTAATTAGCCTACGAATGTGACAAGTAACTGAGAGAACTTCTATGCAGGAGCTACTGTCAAAGGAACTACCAGATGTTCAGATGTTGGAGCCTCACCCAGGTGTACCACTAGAAATTGGAGCGCCGTCAGATCTTCCATAGTGCATTTTAAATAAACTTCCCAGTTATTCAGGGTATTCACATATCAGGTTTTTTGTATATTGTTGTTCTTCCCCACGCACATAATTCTTGTAATGTCAGGTACACTATAATCTTTTGAATGAAATAATAGGAGGTTAGTAAACCCCCCAAAATGTAGTCACACATATGATGTTTGATTTTTCTACATTTCAGTCTCTATACAAGAGGAGGGTGATGGCCAGTAGGCATGTCTCAGTACTTTGTTGTAGTAAGCACTACTTGTACCATAATTTAGGCAAGTTTTTCCAGGAAAGGGGAAGATGATGTGCAAAGTACACAATCAACTGGACTCGTCTCTCTCACCATTAAAAGGGAACCGATTCTGTGTATGGTATTATCTAACAGCAGGAAAGGCAGTAGTTTTTGAATTGTTTTTTGCCGTAATCCGCTGAAGCAGTTCTTACTTGCCCCAAATATAGCAATATGGAAAGGGATAGCAAGGATTCTGGCAAATATAGCATTAATGTTCTCCATTTTCACTCTTGGATGCGGATCTTACTACTCTTAAACCTCCAAAGTGAAAGCACATTGATTGCTTAATTAGACAGAAATTGGGCCAGAATCTAAAAAACCAAAGACTGGTTACTGCAATTAATGGTGGCAGCGAAAATCTAGAATCCGGCACACCCGATGGCAGTGGCAGTTATTGTCATAACGGGTACCATTATTGTTACTGAATTTGAACGGCCCTGATAAATTTTGTGGGACTTGAGAAATGATGAGGGAGATTTAAAGGGAAATATTTTTTAAAAGAAAATTAGTAAACAAAAATGAAGTAGAAGAGCTTAGATTCCAAGTGAATGAAAACTTGACTGAATTGTTTGGGGGCAGAAAGAGAAGAAATTCTCGAAAGAGGGCAAAAGATCAAACTGAAAGAATTGAATGGTGCGTGGATTTGATGTGAAATGAAAAAATGTCTGCTCACAGCTAAGGTAACATCTTCGGGCGGGTAAAAGTGAGTACCCTTTGTATCTTTATCGGGTAAAAGGCCAGCAGAATTGTCTGGGTTCCATACTTGCTGAATCTGGAACCACGTGTAGCGGTGGATGGCATTGTCTATATATTTGATACGTGTATAACCTTAGACCTAGTACGACTAGGATCTCCTTGCTTCGATTTTGCCTGTGAATTGAAACTTGCACGGTCGGTCCCGTCTTGCTCAACATGACCGATTGTGACTCGTACCAAGTTTTAACATTATGTGGTAGTCTGGGTAGACATCTTCCTCTTTGCGAAGAGACACTCACGTGGGCAAATTTGATATATATTTTAAGAGAAATTTAAAATTTCATTAAAATCCTCTGTGATTTTTAATATTTTAATTTGCGACCTTATCTGGAGTGACAGTGGAGGCTGTTTATTAGAAGTCAACCACTGTCACATTAATAACATGATGATGTTTTTCGTCTTCTTCGTAGGAATGCTGTTAAAAAGAAAAAAGAAACCAGAAGAGAAGTCTCTTAGCTCGTAGAAGAGTTAGGAGAGTCTACGGAAAACCCACAACTACGCTGCTAAAGGGAAGAAGCATCTTTGTTTGCTGACTTTCCGAGGGTGAGAGAATCCAACGAACCACCTTTAAAAACCGAACAGACTGAACAGTCATCTCCCAACAGCCTAATCCTTAAAAATTTGGTTCTTCAAGGCGTTTTGAGGGACAACCCAACATTTACTTTAAAGCGTATGGGATCACCTTCGTTCTTGTCTTTTTCGAATATTGGATCCATTGCACTTGTCTATCTAACGACAGTACATTATTTCCTCTAGCAGAATCACTCTAGAAGATCCTTTAGAATCCGCGGCATTTATTTTTTGAATTTCTTGTTGATGGCCAGAGAGAGCGGCTCGCACATACGCAGTCAATCCAGCATGGAATGTGAAATGAAAATCTTGGCGATGAGTTAGTGCATATCAGATCTACTGGTCCGTCCATGGAAAAACCTTCATCGAGAGGCGAGAGCAATATGGATTTTGAAATGTAATGGGAATGGAGTCAGCAAGTGCCCATAAAAAAATGTCGTCCTTTTCAGCTGTTACTCGATTGCATTCAATGGGCCTCTTATCCTCGACGCAAGACAATCTTTCGTCAAGATCATCAAGATCTTTCACGTGCTCATGTACCTGTACGTCGTCATCGCAAGAGAAAGAGAAAGAGAAATGTGCAAATGTCGTTGTCCAAAGAAACACTGCCAACTTGAATACATGGTGAATCGGCCAATTCAAAAGAGGACAAGGTTGCGGCTGCTCTTGCACAGTGAACTCTCTTTTCGATCTCTTTTTGCTCCAGAAAACAAAAATAAGAAAGCGACAACTTTTATACAAAAAAATTTGACATCCCGTGCTCTCTCGAATTAAAATTCCACTTATTCTAAGTACTGTGTACAGATTGCATTCTTTTGCGGAAGCATTCACGAACCCATTTGAACGAGTTGGGGTCTAGAAACACAGGATCGATTCAAAAAGCTTTGAATTTTGAGGCACTAATTTTCACTGCCAAAAAGGATCTAAAAGGTCAGACAGAGGAAACATTAATGTTAACCTAATGCAATCAGCTTGGTTCGTCATAATCTGAATAAGTTCCCACGAGTCGATCTGTTGAAGTCGCGATCGCGCGGCATGATTCAAGGCTTTCACTTACCAAAAGGAGAGTTTTAAGATTTAGACGTGCTAGTAGTTTAATGAAAAGGATGATCTACATGGAATAGTCATTGGAATCGGAAAATGATTTCGTGAATGCATTGGACGATTAGGTAGCCTTTAGGGAAACTGACTTTTGGTTTGAATCCGGGCAGTTTCCTGTTCGATCCTTCTATATATATATATATATATATATAAATAGAAAAAATAGTCACGTTGATGTTACTTTAACGCTATCAGCAGCTTCGTCAACCCCCACGATTTCAGGCTTTTGTGGGTGCCGATTCCTGCAGCTCATTGTCATGGTAGTTGGTTCCATACAATCCAATTTGAAGAGTTGGGCGTCCTTTGGGAGACTTTCAGAGTCGGAAACGGGAAAGTAGAGAGGTTGCCATGGAGAAGGAGATCATAAGGTTTTGTGAAGAATATCAACTCAATTGCTGTTAACCTAAAAAAGGCCACGACAAGGGAACCCTGAACTCCACTGATCAAAGCCACTTGGTTGACGGATTTCTTTTTTTTTAAAAAAAAAAATTAATCTGTTTAGTTTAGGGCTTCTTCAAGCAGTAGGCAGTCAAATCATAACATAAATATGAAGTAAAAAATAGAGATTGATAAAGCCATTTTTAATTGGCCTATCACAAATATCTATTGGGCTAAAAATTTGAAGGAGCTAGACTTAAAGTTCAGTACTTAGGATGGGTTGAAAGGTCCAAATTCTCCTTCCTTCCTCCTACAAGCAAAATAACACATTTGAACTCAGAGTCCTCTCCGTTGGGGAGTTCTCTGATACCATTGTCAGTCCTCATCGTCTAATCCTTTAGAATCTTGGAGAGAGAGAGAGAGAGTGGCGTACCTTTTTCTCTTGTATTCCTCTTCTTATACTCCTTGTTCGTTGTCTGGGCCTAGGGTTAAATTTGGGCTTCAGCCTTACGTCTTCTTGTGCCGTGTCATCTCCTCGATGCTTTCTGTCTCGTCCTCCATTTAATGAAGGCCGGCGCTGTTAGAGTTGGTCTCTCCAAGATGATCTGAACTGACGACCCGTTACCTTTTTTTTCTACTTTCAACTTGTCAGTCAATAAATAGAGAATAATCATAATTTCTTACATCAGTTTCTTTACCCAATAAAACAGATGTCAGTTTCCTTTATGAACCTCCAATGACTGTGATACACTTTATTATAATGAATGAGCTAACCTTTGTTCCACTATTTTTGGACCTTAACTTATGGACTTTTGTTTTAGAGAAAATTTCCCCTCCATCAGATATTAATAAATAAACTTCATTATTCGAGAATTAAAGTATAAAATGTTGACTATGCTGATACACATGTCTCTGTCTCGTAAATTTTGAAGAATATCAGATTAGATCAGTACTTGATTAATTTGTTTTCTCTTCTGCTGTCCCTTTTGAGTTTTGTAGACCATGGAGTAGGTCGAATACTCTTTAAAATTTCAATCATGACATTAATTATATTGGTCAATTATTATTATTGAGTCATATTTAAGGTTGTGTTTTGAGGGCCTGCAAGAGTCATTTTGCCTTATGAGTCACCAAAGGGACACATTTAATTTGGTACTCTCTCTTGTTCTCCTAGAAAATTGAAAGAATCAAAAGCCCCAGTAGTCCGACTCCATGTTCCATGGATCTATGTCTATATATCCTAAGTACTCTACCCGGGGAAATAGTAATCGCAATTTCAATTGCGACAGGACTAATCAAAATATCAGAATGTGCTGCTTTGTCGTTTAGTCAATTGATAAAATTTTGTTCTCTTCAGAATTAAATAATTAAAAAATCAAAATCTCTCACACCACAGATGGAGATTTGAAGATCTAAAAATCAAATTTCTCGCAGAAAAAATTGGAGATTCAATAAAGAAATTAAGACTGTAGCCTATTGGTAATTCAATCATATATATGTTGTGAAGTAATATAAAAAAAAAAAACCTGAGGTTATTTCCTTCTAACCAAAATGAAAATACTAAAATGTTTACCTAGTGAAATAAATTAATTGATTAAGAAAATTAAATCTCTTTCAACGAAAATATATATATATTCAAACGCGCGACTTGGGCATAACGAGGTTTTCTATTATAGGAAACAAAAATACAAATTTGATTGTCAATAGTTCCCATGATCCTTTTGAGTTTTTAAGAATTTCTTTGAAGTTTCATATTGGGAGGGGAAAGTGGGGAAGATGTGCTGCAGGTTTAAACATTACATTACATTAATTAGTCGTAAATCATGCAAAATTGCACTTAGATGATTCCAAGAAACTTCCCTTAATATTTAACTAATCTTTTTCTCCTTGAAAGAAGAATATAATTACTTCTTTCTAAACCCCTATTGGGACACATTCAACTCTTTTTGCAGTACAAAACTCATATCCATCCAACTTTTGTAGTTCACAGCTTGTACTACATGAAATTGCTAGCTGCAGGGTCCCCATGATCTTATGGCTTCTAGCACACATGAACCGAATATCTCCCCTTTTGGGATTAGTTTATATGTCAATTGATAAGGAATCCTTGGACAAGGTCGGATTCAAGGGATCAGAATATCTCCCTCCTCACCAAGAGAGATAAGTTAAAGAAGTGTAGAATATTCTAGCACATTTAGATGATAATTGCCTAAATGCCCATTTTTGTAAATAGCAATTGAGATTATTCTTCGGGGGGGTTTGGAATATTCGGAGGTGGACCATGGAAGTGGTGCAGTTTCAATGAATATATTATGGTTTTTGTATTGTTATAGAAAAGCTCGGCGGGTAAAAGTATAAAAAATGTTTCCCAACCACATCCTTTGTCGTATGTGTCTTATGTTTTCCTTGGATTAAGACGATGGTCTGTGTTGACATTATGTGGTAATTAATTACTAATGGGGGCATTAGGCCTGGCTCTACTAATTAATTTACTAAATATTCTGAAAGCCGCCACGTTTAAACAAATGCTGCACATGTCACTGCCATGCAAGCATCTCTTGGTTTAATCACATTGTGCTACCTTACAAATGAGATTATCTCAGGATGATAATATTGTTTTGTATAAAATTAAAGATTCACACGTTAGTTCTAATATGCATGTCAATCAAGTATAAAGTTAACGATTCACACGCTAGTTTCAATACACATGTCAACCAAAACTAAAATCATATAACTTATAATTTTCCTCAGTTTTTTTTCGTAATTTTTTTGTTTAAAAAATAAAACAAAGTAAACTATTTTAATTATTTTAAAAACAAAAATTATTAAGAAAAAAAATTTAAAAAATTATAAGTCACATTATTTTAGTTTTTGGGTTCCAAGTGTGAACTTATGATTGGAACTGACACGTGAATCATTAATTTTGAAAATGAAATTTTAAGAGAATAATGTTAGGGTGGTTAGGCTTTCTCAATCCCAAAAGTTAAACTCAAGAGGTGAGGTTTTCCCTCATACTTATAAACTGACCCACCAGCCCCTTCCACAACCGATGTGGGACTAACCCCAACAATCTCCCCTCACACATCGGGCCCTAGATTGGGAACATACAACCTGTTTCTCCCATGGACTGTTAAGTTCGAGACTTATTGGTAAACCTGGGCTCCATACCAGTGTTGGGTGGTCTTTAGGCCTTCTCAACCCCAAAAGCTAACTCAAGAGGTGAGGCTTTCCCTCACACTTATAAACTGACCACCAGCCCCTTCCACAATCGATGAGAGACTAACCCCAACAAATGACTTATTTGATAAAAATTATAAATTTAGGAACATTTATGATCAAGTTGAAAACCGACAATTTGTTAAAAAAAGGTCAAAACCTAATAATGAAATGAGTACTTAATCATTTTTTATACCTTTTGGGTTTTTTCTAATTGTCGACGGAATATAGCAGGGTATCTAAAAGCAATTCGTACTTTTCTGTATAAGATTGCCCAGGCAGGAGAGTCATAATTTTGTGTATATTGTGTTTCTGCAGATGCATTATTTTGTGTATATTGTGTTTCTTCTTTTCTCTGCCGACCCATTTGGCGAGAATCCTGAGGAAAAGAAAGTAAAACGTTGCAAAGCCGGATGTGGTTGCGAGGAGGGTGGATTCTACACGACTAAATTTTTCTATTCCATCTGGGCAACATCAGAATCCTAACAGACAAGATTTCTTTTTTGCTTCCTTTTGGTAAGTAGGAGGAAAGGAAGATTACTTGCTTGCCAAGATTCTTGAACTTGTCATATTAATATTCTTGACAAGAAAGAAGATAGCTGCTTTTTTTTGTGAACGAAGCTTTCAATTTCCTTCTTGGAGCAGTTGGTGAGCTATCTTGTGTATAAAGAGAAGGTGTGGATCCCACGAAAATACTACATACTAACAACAGATCGATAACCCTGTTTACCAAACCTTGCCACGATAGTCTATGGCGATTGGAGTGGGGGGAAAATCACTCAGGATTTTGAATAATTATAAAATTCCGTGATTAGAATGTCTTCAAGATGTCAAGTATATTCTGTCAATTTAGTACCATTTGAAGATTGGAGGTTAATGGGGTTTGGTCCATACTCTGCCTTCTGCAGTAGGTACTGGAACCAATCAGATAACCATCGAGAATTAGTTGACATCCACAGAATCTTTAACCTAACATTCAGCTTTTGCTGACAGTTTTGGATAGAATTCCTGCGAAATACCATGTGACCTTGATACTCCATTATTGAACACTGCTGAAGCTACTGTTTCCACAAATCTTCATAGGTACGAGAGGCAAAAACTTAATGGATTTTGGGTACCATGGTCATATTTGCTGCTTTCCATGTTTCAGAAAGTAAAATTTAATTTATATTGGTTTCTGCATCAAGAAACAGTATCAGCACATTGGAGAACAACAAGGATAACTTTCCATTTCTTCGAGATTGGACTGTCACTATCCCTTTGTATGATATCCAATGAGCTATGGATTTTTTACAGTACGAAAACTAGAGGGAATAAGATGAGAACAGTAAGACGATGAGGATCTTTTATAGGATTTTTCTGTCAAGCCGTGATTACAAAATTTTTACATTATTCTAGTGTGCTATGAGAATTAAAACACAGGAGAAGTGGTGGTGGTGTGGGTGGAGGAGGATGTAGCCGGGGAATTACAGCAAGCTCTTTTCTCACTATTGGTAAGCCTTTCTTCAGATTCTGAGGACTGGTATTGCTTCTGTTGTAATCTCTGGATCTGAGATGGTGGAGCCTGTTGGACTTTAGGTGGTGGCGCAGCCACTGGAGCGTAGATTCCATTGGCTGCAGCGACACTGGCTACCTCCCCGGATGCTGCCACTGCTGCGTACTCGGTTGCTGGCACCCATATACCTCCGACAACTACAACTTGTGGTGGCTGTTGGTTGCCATTGTTGTGAATCGTTGGACTAGGTCTTCTTGTGTGCAACCGATATTTCTGATACAAATAAAAGAAACAGATTTAGGCCATGTTTCTAACCCATTCCTTTGGGAAACAAAAAAAAATTCCCATTGATCATGCATAGAGCAGAAGAAGATTAAACATACATTGTTCTCTCCTAATTATCTCCACATAGAACAAATAATATTTATCTCAAATTTGACACCGAGGCCAAATCTCTCTCTCTCTCTCTCGTAGACTCTTAAATGCTGAATCTAACAGTACTTTCCTAAAGGGCAAATCAATAATGCTTTGCTACTTGAACTCAATTGCCCAAATTGTGCAATCGATATGCCCTCCTCAGAAAAATTAATTACCCATCACAGAAGTTCATCCAGTTACAATTTTCCAGAAACGATGTCAGGAACTACAAACCTGCAAATGGCTTTTAACTTCATCATTAGTGAGTCCATCAACCTTCATGAGCTCTCTGATTTGTTTAGGTGTCGCAGCTGCAACAAAAACCAATCGCATCCTCATGTTAAAACTCTATTTAAATCAACCCAGTCCCACAAAATCACAATCCAATTGTCAACTTCAAAAAGTATCAAATTTACTTCCAAAAACACACCTTGTGAACCACCAAGTTGCTGGAGGGCATGCAAGAATCTCCTGTGCAACTCAGGGGACCAATTCCGCCTCTGCTTTCTCTGACCTTGCCCTTCTTTATCTTCCCTCCTGCCATTTCCACCACTCCCTCCGGTGGCTGTTTCCGCCGACGAACTCGTAGTAGTGGCCACAGCCACCGCAGGAGCCGGCTCAGGTATTGGCTCCGGTGCCGGAGAAGAAGGCGCTTTCCCCACTGATGCATTGCTCTTTCCTACACTCTTCTCTCTTTGGAAAGGCTGGAAAGCACCGCCACCACCACCATTCCTCTTCACCTCCATCACCGCTGCCTTTTTAGGTACCTCCTGCAAAATCCCAGAAAAAAGATTCAATCTTTACAATTGGTTTCCTTCGGAATTTTCTTAGCAGCAAATCAAAATTACAAAAGGTCCAATAAAAAAAAAAACTCTTTTCCCCTTGTTACCTCTTTGGGTTGTGGATCTGACGCTGGGTTATTCCACAGCTGAACAGATCTAAGCCAATCCAAATTCTTCTTACTGTCACTGCTGACCACCTTTTCCTTCTTGGTTTGGTGGGATTGTTGCTCCTCTTCATCATCGTCCGACGAAGCAGACCGCTTTATCGGAAAGAACTCCTCGACTACAGGAGGAACGTCATTAGACGTGGTTTGCTCAGAACTTTCAGACTGCCCATGCATATTGTTCTCAGTTGTGGTTCCAGATAACTGTTGCCGACATGCCTCAATAGCTACACAAAGGCACGAACAAAAAAAAACCCACAATTAAAAGAAAAATACACGACAATCAAAGAGCATTTATCAGACCTTAAAAAAACTACTCAGAAAATTATTTACATTTCTTCTTCTTTTTTTTCTTGTAAAGTTTAAACTTTTGGGTACCTTGGGTAACAAGCTCTAAACAGAGAGGTAACTCGCGCTGAAACACCTGGATCTTGAGGCGCTCTTCTTCTAAAGCTTTCACGTACTCTCGGAACCCCAAACCACCGTGATGCTGCATTTTCTCTGGATAGTACTCCATTCAGAGAGAGAGAGACACAGACAGATAGAGAGAGCTCCTAGGCTCCTTTGTACTATTGGGTTTTCAGATCAAAATGCGTCGGGTAGAACCAGGGGAAATAATATAACAACAACAAAGGCTATTTTGTCCAAAGCACATAGAATAATATAAGATCCGACCAAAGAGAAAGGCTCCCTCGAAGACGAATCTGGGATCTAAATAGAATCCCGAAACGGAATAAACTTTGTAAAGGCCAAAAAAAGGTTCAGCGAGAAGATGGTATTTCGAGTAGAAAGATCGAACGGCTTAGGACACCCTAGAGAGAAATGAGAGGAGATATCAAAGTCGCGGCGTCGCGTACAAAACGAATCTTTGGTGGTTCTCTCTTATATAACAAGGTTCTAGAGAGAGAGAGAGAGAGAGGAGATTAGAGAGAAAGACAAGGGGAAAGAGAGAGGGGGGTTGAATATTCGTCGGAGGGATTCGATTTTTTCCTTCGTGGGCTGGCAATGACATCACCCTACCACCTACACAACTTTATTATTATTAGCGTTTATCTACGAGATAAGATCAAAGGCTCTGTCTGTGTCTCTCTGTTTTGTCTGTGACTCAGAGACGAATTGCAATTGGACATAAATGGGGTCGTTGTTTTTATTATCTGGTTGGAATATACCTCGAAGTTTCAAGCAGGAGGAAGCGGGCGGGGAAGGGAATCTTTGAGCGAGCCTTCTGAGCGTGCACACGCATGCCCACGCCGCGTATGATTGTTATCAGTTAGGTTCTTTTGAGGGTAGAGAGAGAGAGAGAGGAAATGACAATCTCTTTTAGAAAAATTCCCTAAAACGTGGCTTTTCGGGTTCGCGAAGGGCCAATCTACCTTAATCTCTCTCTTAAAACTTCCCAGTTCCCACCACTCTTCCCTATGGTCTTCTTCTGCAAATGGGATTAATTTTAAATATCGGGTACCAAAGAATAATCTTAACGTGTGAATTAAGATTTACATAGATCTTAGACAGATTCTAAACATGTGTTTGAAGTCAAATTGGACCAACGTAACATTCCCTTATTTGGGTTGTACATTTCACCTACTCACTTCGATTCCTCTTTTTACTTTCCTCTTACACTTTTTCTCTTTTGTTTTTTCTTCTTTTTCTTTTTTCTTATAGAGGTAGACGGGAATCTTACTACTTGGATGGTTTTGTTACTAAAATACTGTTTTATTATAATTTTTTCGAATATCTATAGATCTTAGATTATTCGTATAATTTAAAGAACAGAAATTTGCAATTTCAACTTATTTTTGCGGGACAATGGATTGGGAAATAGCATAGATGAATGAATAAAAATTGATATTGGTTAAAGTCAAACAGTTAATATGGAATAGTCAATAGTCCATCATATTACAAATATAATATAAACTATATAGTAAATGGCGTTTTTGCTGGTTTGAAGGCTAGATTAATAGTTTAGCTCATTTTCAGTAATTAAAATCTAATTTTGACTATCACATTCAAAATTATTTCTTTCCCGAGAGTTAAGTCTCATCATCGGATGATTTGTTCAAGGAAATCTTTCCAAGTGGTGAGTATATCAAGTAAATCTTGAGTATATTGCTCACCCCCCAAAATAAATTCTTAAGTATATATATTTTTATCTAACGAGATAATTATTATTAAATCCTATTTGATTATCCTTTTTATATAGTGTTTCGACTAAGCGCATTTGCATAAACAATATAAATTCAGCATATTTGACCTACGTGCCACTGTACCACACAGTAAGCAACAAGTGTCCACAGAAACTCGAAGCCTAAAAGTAAAATAAAAAAAATAAAAATAAAAACTCCAAAGCCTACTGGCTACTGCCTTCAAAGAAACCTCGTTGTTTTCTAAAAGCTAATGCAGTTAAATATTAGAAAAATATTTGTAAAATTGTATTTTAGAGTGGTTTTGGTGTTTTATTTTTCAAGCGATGAATTTTAGGAGTTTTAAGGAAACTGTTCATCTTAGAACAGGCCTTCATCTTTTATTTACCAAAAAAAAAATTAAAAAAATCAAACAATCTTTGTCATTGAATCAAGTACGATATATGACTTGATCCCCCCCAAAAAAAAGAGAGTACGATATAGGAATTCCAGTACGAGAAACACTTCTATTGGTTAGAGAAAAATTTCCATTTTAAAGATTATTTTTAAGAGATACCATTTGACTAATATTTGAAATCCAATTTTTACAACACGAGAGACGCTATTATTCGAGGGATATATATACTGCTTTCAAATCTCAAAACTTTATACGCCATCGTTTTAAAAGACTTTGGAGGGAATTATAAAGGGGGGATATTTAACTATATATTTGGTTTAAAAAAGTTGGAGAAATGTTATCTGACCGGAGTTTTGAGAGTTGGGCATGGAAACCTTGAACAACGCATTGCTCTTATCCAATAAGTAGTTGATTCATGAAAAGAACTAATACTATATAAGAAAGATAATTTGGCATAATAATGGCTGGTAAATATCCTCTAGCGGGTTACAGCTCAGCGTGGGTCCTTAACTTAACTTACCCTACACGCAGTGAAAAAAGAAAAAGGAACGAAAAGAAAGGAAGATCCCTCTACTATTCCACCACCGTGCCAATATCGTGAAGTTTGAACTCCGAATCACGCGAAAAATTTCTCCTCATTTGGATTTTGGACCACCTCAAACACGGTCCCTTGTTCCTTGTCAAATGTCAAGTGACAACGACCGAACCAACCTCTGCAGTACTTGGCGGTACTCTTTATGCCACCATCTTTTCTACCCTCTGTCTGCCGTTTTATTAGGTGTGTGTCCGATCACCAAAAGCCCATTCCCAATCCCCTCATCTCTCTTACCATATCTAATTATATATATAATAGAAAAAATTAAGTTTTATTATTTGAATTATATTTTTTATTCCGGTAAACATATTTTTTTTAATTGTTAGACTCATTTTATGTAATATTAATTGAATTAAAGTACAGTGTAGAATTAAATTTTCAAAATCAAATCTACCAATTAAGAGGAATATTAGAGAATATACTTTAAATAAGTGGAGGGTAGAGAGGGTCGCAAGCCGGGCAGTTGCCCCCACCTTAGTTTTGTATTTTTTTTTTTTTTTAATACGTGTTTGCTCCCTTGGCCCACCCCAGCCCGCCCCACCTTAAAAGTTGAATACGCGTCTCTTTCCCAGCTCTCTCACGTCATTTTATGACAATTCCTTTATATTTAACAAGGACTATTGTCTACGGTACATCGGCTTGAAATTTTATGGAAATGTTGTGGGCTAATCGATAAACATATGAGAAAATAGAGCACTCTTTTATACTTTTAAGAAGATCTACAAAGAGTTGTGTTTCAACTTCCAAAGGCCTCCTAGAAACTAATATGATTAGAAAACAATTTCTATCTTAAGTGTGAGTTTGTTTCTTTTTTAAGGAAAAAGACGAAGAAACTAGATCAAAGGTTTTTATTCTCTGCCTAACATTCTATAATATTTGGTTAGAGCAAAAATTAAGCAAAGAAATGGAATGACATAATCCAGAGAAAGGCATATTCTTTTCCTTCCTTCCATCCTCTCCTTTCTCTCCCTGTCAGTTGGTGATTCGAAATATTTTTTAGTAAAAAATAGAAACTTTGTTCTATTTGTAAATTGTTTATTTTCATTTTGTTTTGTTTAGATAATAAATAAATTTTTGATAAAAAAAAGCCAGTCAGCGTGAAATCGTCTAATACTTCTAATTTTGATGCGTATACTAGTTCGAAAATACATCATTTTTTATTTAGTCTAGATGATATGATTGTTGATTTGGGACCCATTAAAAAATATGATGCTGGGAAAATTTTTTAATACTTTTAATTCTCGATATTTTAACTCTAAGACACTTTTTGCATTATTTAGGAAAAAATTTTAAAATGTCATTTCGCCTTAAGAATTTATCTCCCTCCACTTGAGTCTTAATTTCACCACTTATTCAAATAATAAAATTTATATTTTTTTACTGTTTAATTTTTTAAGATAAGTAGTAAATTCACGAGATAATATGGTCAAGAGAGATATAATTTCATACCAATTAAGGGAGAATTACGCCCACACTTACTCTTAACTTTTTTTGGGCTAAAACTGCACGTGGTGGGCTCCTAATTTGATTAGCTAGCCCACACATGAAAATGAATGACATAAGACTGATCCAATGACTAAATTCATCAGTTTTCTTTTAATCTGACCGCTTAAAACTAATAAGAATGCATGGTACAGGTAGTTTTTCAAGTATGCCAAACTTTTTTTTTTCTCCAATTCAAGTATGCCAAACTTGAAAGCCCACTGAAATGGTTTCTGCAGAATCTCACGCGTAAAGGAAACAAACAAGCACGTTCTTCGTGTGACTTCTATATGTCTGTACGGATACGAGGGCTTTAATTTGTACTACTTTTAATGGAAGGGACAGTCTCCAGTGCTTCAGAGGAAAGCATGCAAGGGCTCTTTTTCTTTAAATCAAGAGTACTTTATATATTAATAATAATAATAATGAAAAAAGTTACTTTATACAACACCGATACAGAAACTATGGAGGCATATTTCCTCACCCGTAGGAATAGCTAGAGTCTGGCATCATAGAGTCGTCCATGGAAACTATCGGGGCAATCAAATTCACCGGATAATGTGGAATAACTGGGTATTCTGTCCGGAAGAGATAGCGAGAGTGATTTACGAGGAGTTTACCCACCCAGTCTCTTCCAGAGATCCACGGATAAGCCCAACCTATTCAGAAACTATGGAGACAGTACGGAGGGCTCTACGCCTCTCACTGAGTCATGACCGAGGCCTCGGCAGTTCCATGACACAACGAGTATCGTGGATGGAACTGGTGGAGGCCAGCCTCATCCACCTGTGAGTCAAACAGAGCAAACACTGGGTTTCCATGGCCTTGCAGCTTGGGCCGCCTTGAGTTTACGGGCTCAGTTTGGGCTCTCTGATCAGAAAGGTCGGATAACAAGGCCCACATAAAACCGAAAGGAAGAGATTCCAGGCTAAAGCAAATTTACTCCCCAAGAATGTTCAAGATATGAAGGTTAAACATGCATTGACTCATATATATGAGTAATTCAGTTTGGAGAAAAAGGGGGTCAATTTTGAACGTTATGAGGAGAATATTTGTGTTTGGATTCTCTTAAGATTCGGGTTCATGAATAAAAGTTTTGACCAGAAAGTCATGTGGGTTAAAATCAGAGAACAAGCTGGCGGGTACGGGGTGGTGGCTGGTCAGTGGACATGACACTGGCACTTGCATATAGAGTACGCTGAGGTAGTGACCTATCGTGGGAGAAGGGGCTGTCACGGAGCCTCAGATGGTACGTCTGTTTGCTTTCCCGAGTTTCCTTTCTCAATTCTCATACGTACAAGACGTAGAATTGGCAATCTCAGCTCTGTCTTTCCCAAATTTACGTCACGGATGGACCAAATTTGAAGGCAAGCCATGCGTGAGCCACAGTGACTATTGTACTTCTTCAGCTACATGTCGCAAATATTGTGGACACACTATTCGGAAAGAAGCAATTAAAGAAGCACATTGATAGGGTGGTTGGAGCATTCCAGGTATGATTTGGGTTCTGGGTTATGTCCAATCAAAGAAATGCCCTCCAACTTTTGTTTTTGTTTCATTTCCAGAAACCATTTATGTTAGCCACGAATCAAGGGAAAAAAGACCATTGGTTGTAGCTCATAATTGATGTTCGCCCTTGTGTACGCCATGACCCTTAATTACACTCGCAGGATTGGTGAGAATTTGATAGAGGTTGTAATGCAGGTGCATCAAGTGTGAAGGGTGAAAGAGAGTCCCACAATCACGACGGCTGATCAGTCATACAGAAAAGAAAAGTGTCAGAAAGAAAACCGCATTGACTGGACCTTCCATGTGACCGAGTCTCAGAAAGAAAATCGCCCCTTGATCAGCATGTCCAAAGGTTGGAAGTAGGGTTGCATTATATAGGCCGCCGCACTTCGTTGAGTACATTGATCCACCTGCTTCGATGGCATGCACTTGGCATACATTGTCCGATTTGAATGAGTTACGACAGGGCTGGGCATTGCAGCCAAATTAAAATTATTAAACACCATGCATCTACATCCAATTAAATACCTAAAAGAGTCTCCGCCGCTCCTTTCCACTGTTTTATCAAAATTTTCGACCGTGCACCTTACAATGGACATTCGCGTACGATATTGATATAGATGTCCTCTAATCCTCTTGGTTCTTGCATTGACGATTAAAAGTTTGCTCTTCAAAACTGTCCTCTAGCAGCCAAAAGTTTCTTCCATTTTTTTTTCCTCAAATGTTTAGACTAAATTAATACGAACAAAACCAAAGGAATACAGATAGTTTCTTCCATTTTAGTTTGTTGCATTCTTCTTCATTTGTGCTGAATGGATGATGAAAGTATTATTATTAGTTCATGCTCTGCTTTTGACGTTGTAGCAAACAACTCAATCTTCATAATTTCCACCATCGATCACTGTCGCTATCCCTACTACTGTGTCCGTCACCTGTCATTTTCGTCTACAAAAGTAGGAAGAATGACTCACGCTTTCCTTTCTACAGTTCTCCTTGTCTACACGACTGCATGGTCATCTCTGACTCTGTTACTCTTAAGTTTTGGTTAAGAAAGAAAGAGTAAATGTGGGCAGTAGAGAAAAGAAAATACAAGAGATTAGCTCGGAAATCGAGCGTTTGGGTTTGCGCAAAGAGAGAGAGAGAGAGAGAGAGGGGTCTGTTCGTGTTTGAGTTGTTGATACGCTATTCTATGCATTCTTTACCCCCACTACCAAGCCTCCTTTTGCCGGTTCCATGTCTCCTCCTCTCCACGTGCACTTTCTTTTCCTTTCCCTCTCACAAAAACCAGACAAAACCCGTTTCAAAAAGAAATTTAAACATTCATAAACCTTACAGTAAAGCATTTCTCTGTTTATAGTTTCGGATTTTTGTTAGTGAGTCTCCCAAGGCACAAATTAAAGGGTACCTGATGTGTTCTGATATTTATCAGGAAATATCAGAAAAAAAATATATGCGATATATCATGAATAGTTGCACAAAGCGTGTACAACCAATCAGTCAATGTGAGGAACACTTTTTTGTTGTTGAGAAAACACATTTATCAAATTCCTCACAGTTGTTAATTAAAAGACCCTTCATTTTCCATAGAGAAGCATTTTCCTGTTGCTCAAAAAGAGAGAAAAGAAGCATTTTCCTATTTAAAGTCACGAGAACAAGCCCAATACCCGCTATATATATAGTTGTTTATTTGTTGGCATTGTTGCCTTTCTCGGCCCCACATATCTTCTCCTCCAAGACCCGAAATCTCTCTCTCACTCTCTCGCCTGTGCACCCCCTCGGCATATTGATGACAAAGGCCCAATGCAAAGCTCAACAGTAAAATCTCTGTGACTGTTCTGTGACCTTGTCTGCATATCTGCTCTTCTGCAATCACTGAATTCACTTGACCACTTTGTGACTTCTGATCTTCTCTCTCTCCTTCTTGGTCATTAGTAAATAATGAGACAAAAAAGGGTCTTTAATTATATAGTCGGACTGCCACTTTCGTACAGTTTGTGCCTCGAACCCGGGCTTTCATTGTATTGTTTGTCCTGACCCTCTCCCTCTTTCTTTCTCTAAGCAACACAGAAACAGTCACTAAGTACTTACCACATGATGTCAATAGTCATCAAAGCATAAGATCAATAGTTTTACAAGAAGAAAGCAAACAAAGGAATCAGTCCCAACATGGAAAGTAATGTGGAATAACTGGGTATTCTGTCCGGAAGAGATAGCGAGAGTGATTTACGAGGAGTTTACCCACCCAGTCTCTTCCAGAGATCCACGGATAAGCCCAACCTATTCAGAAACTATGGAGACAGTACGGAGGGCTTTACGCCTCTCACTGAGGCTTGACCGAGGCCTCGGCAGTTCCATGACACAACGAGTATCGTGGATGGAACTGGTGGAGGCCAGCCTCATCCACCTGTGAGTCAAACAGAGCAAACACTGGGTTTCCATGGCCTTGCAGCTTGGGCCGCCTTGAGTTTACGGGCTCAGTTTGGGCTCTCTGATCAGAAAGGTCGGATAACAAGGCCCATATAAAGCCGAAAGGAAGAGATTCCAGGCTAAAGCAAATTTACTCCCCAAGAATGTTCAAGATATGAAGGTTAAACATGCATTGACTCATATATATGAGTAATTCAGTTTGGAGAAAAAGGGGGTCAATTTTGAACGTTATGAGGAGAATATTTGTGTTTGGATTCTCTTAAGATTCGGGTTCATGAATAAAAGTTTTGACCAGAAAGTCATGTGGGTTAAATCAGAGAACAAGCTGGCGGGTACGGGGTGGTGGCTGGTCAGTGGACATGACACTGGCACTTGCATATAGAGTACGCTGAGGTAGTGACCTATCGTGGGAGAAGGGGCTGTCACGGAGCCTCAGATGGTACGTCTGTTTGCTTTCCCGAGTTTCCTTTCTCAATTCTCATACGTACAAGACGTAGAATTGGCAATCTCAGCTCTGTCTTTCCCAAATTTACGTCACGGATGGACCAAATTTGAAGGCAAGCCATGCGTGAGCCACAGTGACTATTGTACTTCTTCAGCTACATGTCGCAAATATTGTGGACACACTATTCGGAAAGAAGCAATTAAAGAAGCACATTGATAGGGTGGTTGGAGCATTCCAGGTATGATTTGGGTTCTGGGTTATGTCCAATCAAAGAAATGCCCTCCAACTTTTGTTTTTGTTTCATTTCCAGAAACCATTTATGTTAGCCACGAATCAAGGGAAAAAAGACCATTGGTTGTAGCTCATAATTGATGTTCGCCCTTGTGTACGCCATGACCCTTAATTACACTCGCAGGATTGGTGAGAATTTGATAGAGGTTGTAATGCAGGTGCATCAAGTGTGAAGGGTGAAAGAGAGTCCCACAATCACGACGGCTGATCAGTCATACAGAAAAGAAAAGTGTCAGAAAGAAAACCGCATTGACTGGACCTTCCATGTGACCGAGTCTCAGAAAGAAAATCGCCCCTTGATCAGCATGTCCAAAGGTTGGAAGTAGGGTTGCATTATATAGGCCGCCGCACTTCGTTGAGTACATTGATCCACCTGCTTCGATGGCATGCACTTGGCATACATTGTCCGATTTGAATGAGTTACGACAGGGCTGGGCATTGCAGCCAAATTAAAATTATTAAACACCATGCATCTACATCCAATTAAATACCTAAAAGAGTCTCCGCCGCTCCTTTCCACTGTTTTATCAAAATTTTCGACCGTGCACCTTACAATGGACATTCGCGTACGATATTGATATAGATGTCCTCTAATCCTCTTGGTTCTTGCATTGACGATTAAAAGTTTGCTCTTCAAAACTGTCCTCTAGCAGCCAAAAGTTTCTTCCATTTTTTTTTCCTCAAATGTTTAGACTAAATTAATACGAACAAAACCAAAGGAATACAGATAGTTTCTTCCATTTTAGTTTGTTGCATTCTTCTTCATTTGTGCTGAATGGATGATGAAAGTATTATTATTAGTTCATGCTCTGCTTTTGACGTTGTAGCAAACAACTCAATCTTCATAATTTCCACCATCGATCACTGTCGCTATCCCTACTACTGTGTCCGTCACCTGTCATTTTCGTCTACAAAAGTAGGAAGAATGACTCACGCTTTCCTTTCTACAGTTCTCCTTGTCTACACGACTGCATGGTCATCTCTGACTCTGTTACTCTTAAGTTTTGGTTAAGAAAGAAAGAGTAAATGTGGGCAGTAGAGAAAAGAAAAATACAAGAGATTAGCTCGGAAATCGAGCGTTTGGGTTTGCGCAAAGAGAGAGAGAGAGAGAGAGAGGGGTCTGTTCGTGTTTGAGTTGTTGATACGCTATTCTATGCATTCTTTACCCCCACTACCAAGCCTCCTTTTGCCGGTTCCATGTCTCCTCCTCTCCACGTGCACTTTCTTTTCCTTTCCCTCTCACAAAAACCAGACAAAACCCGTTTCAAAAAGAAATTTAAACATTCATAAACCTTACAGTAAAGCATTTCTCTGTTTATAGTTTCGGATTTTTGTTAGTGAGTCTCCCAAGGCACAAATTAAAGGGTACCTGATGTGTTCTGATATTTATCAGGAAATATCAGAAAAAAAATATATGCGATATATCATGAATAGTTGCACAAAGCGTGTACAACCAATCAGTCAATGTGAGGAACACTTTTTTGTTGTTGAGAAAACACATTTATCAAATTCCTCACAGTTGTTAATTAAAAGACCCTTCATTTTCCATAGAGAAGCATTTTCCTGTTGCTCAAAAAGAGAGAAAAGAAGCATTTTCCTATTTAAAGTCACGAGAACAAGCCCAATACCCGCTATATATATAGTTGTTTTTTGTTGGCATTGTTGCCTTTCTCGGCCCCACATAGACCCGAATTCTCTCTCACTCTCTCGCCTGTGCACCCCCTCGGCATATTGATGACAAAGGCCCAATGCAAAGCTCAACAGTACCTGTGACTGTTCTGTGACCTATTCTGCTCTTCTGCAATCACTGAATTCACTTGACCACTTTGTGACTGATCTTCTCTCTCTCCTTCTTGGTCATTAGTAAATAATGAGACAAAAAAGGTCTTTAATATATAGTCGGACTGCCACTTTCGTACAGTTTGTGCCTCGAACCCGGGCTTTCATTGTATTGTTTGTCCTGACCCTCTCCCTCTTTCTTTCTCTAAGCAACACAGAAACAGTCACTAAGTACTTACCACATGATGTCAATAGTCATCAAAGCATAAGATCAATAGTTTTACAAGAAGAAAGCAAACAAAGGAATCAGTCCCAACATGGAAAGTTTTGAACCTTAATGATACATTAACAGAACAAAAAACTAAAAGAGAACTTGACACAAGAAAAGCACGAAGATGAATATTAACTAGAGATACAAATATATGTATGGAGGAAGTTTAAAGAAAATAAGCGCTATATACTCTCAATCCAGTAGATCTGATATCTTCATCCAATAGATCTCCTCCTGCAAAGCCTCTGGAGTCTGGATCGACCCACCTTGTCCATACCTCCCCCATTGTAGCCGACGACAGAATTAACTTCCCAAAGCTGGAATGATCAAATGATCATTTACTCAGAAACGAAATATTATGATAGTTGTGAAAGTGTCCTTGCAAGAAATTTTACTATTGAGAAGACTCATCGTTTGTAGCCAGAGCCCAGAAGCATTGTTCTATTGAAACCCTCAACATAAGCCAAATACCCGCGACCTCTGGATACCCAGTTGTCAACCCTCTGACATCGCTTGCATCTTCCCCTCTCACATCTCGTTCTTTCTCCCTCTAAGATTGACCAGATTTCTTGCTACTCCAACACGTGCTGCATGCTCTGCACATCGCAATCGTGGGACGTCTACAAAAGTTCTGCATCATGCACATCTCTGACAAAGTTCATCAACAAGAATCTAGATACGCTGGGGGTGAACTATTTCTGCATTGCGGAGCTCTTACCTGATGTCCAGGACACACATGAATATTGCACTGTGTCCCTCACATTTGTTGTTAGGATTTTCTGTCTCTAAAAGTCACGAGAACAAGCCCAATACCCGCTATATATATAGTTGTTTATTTGTTGGCATTGTTGCCTTTCTCGGCCCCACATATCTTCTCCTCCAAGACCCGAAATCTCTCTCTCACTCTCTCGCCTGTGCACCCCCTCGGCATATTGATGACAAAGGCCCAATGCAAAGCTCAACAGTAAAATCTCTGTGACTGTTCTGTGACCTTGTCTGCATATCTGCTCTTCTGCAATCACTGAATTCACTTGACCACTTTGTGACTTCTGATCTTCTCTCTCTCCTTCTTGGTCATTAGTAAATAATGAGACAAAAAAGGGTCTTTAATTATATAGTCGGACTGCCACTTTCGTACAGTTTGTGCCTCGAACCCGGGCTTTCATTGTATTGTTTGTCCTGACCCTCTCCCTCTTTCTTTCTCTAAGCAACACAGAAACAGTCACTAAGTACTTACCACATGATGTCAATAGTCATCAAAGCATAAGATCAATAGTTTTACAAGAAGAAAGCAAACAAAGGAATCAGTCCCAACATGGAAAGTTTTGAACCTTAATGATACATTAACAGAACAAAAAACTAAAAGAGAAACTTGACACAAGAAAAGCACGAAGATGAATATTAACTAGAGATACAAATATATGTATGGAGGAAGTTTAAAGAAAATAAGCGCTATATACTCTCAATCCAGTAGATCTGATATCTTCATCCAATAGATCTCCTCCTGCAAAGCCTCTGGAGTCTGGATCGACCCACCTTGTCCATACCTCCCCCATTGTAGCCGACGACAGAATTAACTTCCCAAAGCTGGAATGATCAAAATGATCATTTACTCAGAAACGAAATATTATGATAGTTGTGAAAGTGTCCTTGCAAGAAATTTTACTATTGAGAAGACTCATCGTTTGTAGCCAGAGCCCAGAGGCATTGTTCTATTGAAACCCTCAACATAAGCCAAATACCCGCGACCTTGTTACTTATTGCCTTTCTGATACCCAGTTATCTTCTCCCACCAAAATCCATAGTCAATCTCTCTCTCTCTCTCTCTCTCCCTCCCCCCCCCCTCCCTCTCTCTCTCTCTCCATATAACAGCATCAACATCATCATGCAAACTCCCTCCGCCTGCGCATCCTCAGCTCGTGGGAGTCTCAGTTCGACAGCTGACGAAAATTCCATTTTTCTATCCCTAGGCCCTTCTGATCAACGCGTCCACAAGAACCCCAACTGCACTCCGTCCTTAAACCTCCAGTATAGGCGTCCTCAAACACCTTCTTTTGAGGTGGGTGTATCAGTAGCCCTTCGTGTTGGCCCTCCATCTTCTGGACCCAACTCTAGCAACCCTACTGACATCGCTGCTCCTGCTGAAGTCCAATACTGGATTCCTTCTCCGGAACAGATTCTTGCTGGTCCAACACAGTTCTCTTGCACTGTCTGCAACAAAACATTCAGCAGATACAACAACATGCAGGTTGCAAGAATAGGGGCCGGGGATAATATAGTATTATGGTTGACGAGTAGAATTATTGTCAGATGTCACGTATGATATACCTACGTTTTCAATTTTCTCAAGTACTATCTTAAACTTTGACGTTTATATTGTAAGCCTTTACTTTCATCCTATAGCATATTTTTTGCTTTGCTTGTCTCAGATTTCCTCTCCTTTTTTTTTTTCTTTAATTTGTGATGTAGATGCATATGTGGGGGCATGGATCACAGTACCGGAAGGGCCCGGAGTCATTGAGAGGGTCGAAGCCCACTTCTTCCATGCTAAGACTGCCATGCTACTGCTGTGCCGAGGGTTGCAAAAATAATATAGACCATCCAAGATCAAAGCCACTGAAAGACTTCAAGACTCTTCAGACACATTACAAGCGAATGCATGGAGCCAAACCATTCGGGTGCCGAAAATGTGAGAAAGCATTCGCGATCAGAGGGGATTGGAGGACTCACGAGAAGAATTGTGGGAAACTCTGGTTTTGTATCTGTAGTTCTAATTTTAAACACAAGAGATCCCTGAAAGACCATGTTAGGGCATTTGGGGATGGTCATGCTCCGCACTCTATGCAGCTGTGCGAGGATGAAGAAGAACATGTTAATGATGACGAAGAACATGAAAATGGAGGTCATAGATCTGTTCTCGTTTAGTTACACATTTCGGGTTTAAGCTTCAGTTAAGATAGTCTCCATAATTACTGCCAATTTTTTGTGTCTTGCTAGAAAGAGAAGAGAAAGAGAGAGGATGAAGACAAAGAGCTTCATGAAACCCCTTGATCTATGAGGTAATAATGTATGTGTGAGTGTGAGACAGAGACAGAGAGAGAGAGAGAGAGAGAGGAGAAGAGCTGGGAGAGTACTCTTTTAGATTCTCAAGGCTCAGTGACTCTGAGCTTCATCTACCCCTACTAACACTTCAGATCAGCAATGCAGTCAGTGGGGGCCGGAGGGACCACGGAAAGATTACTCTTGTTGGATTTCACTTCTTTAGCGGTTGTCTTTTTCCTTTTCAGACGAATTGCGAACAGACAGTAGCAAACATTTTTGGATGCCCCTTCTTTGCTTTTAATCTTAATTCTACCAATATATGCGCATAGCTTTTTACTCCATATCAAATGCGTGCCTCTTTTTTTTTTTGGCTTTACTGCTCCTTTCGTATTTGCTTCTTCTCCTTTTATGGGAAAAAGAATCTGCGTGGTTCTTTCCTTTGTATATGCATGCGTGGATGGATATAAGGCCGACTGTGGCGCTAAGGAAACCGCAGTAAACAGAGATTTTTCCACAGGAAAATAGTATTTATCCATTAATGCCCGTCAAATAGGAAAGAAACGTAAAAAGTCAAGGGAATATTTAAGGGCTGTAATACTTATTTTTCTACCCTATCGAATAAGTTTTTTACTTTTGAGCTTTTTGGAGAAAAAAAAAAAAGAATAAGTTTTTTACTTAAGTTTTGGGATTAGTATCCGAAATTTACCATTGCTCTCTTAGTCCAAATTAATGCATTTTCCAACTATATCATATTCATCAGAACTCAATACACAAATAAGAACACGAGATTTTTTTTATACACCGTAAAAAAAATACTTAATAATCCCTCTTGATCAGAAATAATACATTGGAGTTTTGTTGAATATACACATGTAAAACGGTAAAAAGATTGTCCTACATTAGAAATAAGTCACAAGTGTGAGTGATTAATATATTATATATAGTTGGACCCAAACCTATAGGCTTAAGCTTTTAGGTTAGGTAGTATCCCTAAATGCTACATTAAGAGCCCACTATGAGACTCCCCAGATATTCATCTCCCTAACTAACAAATGGTATTGGAGCTAGGTTGTGATCTGGAGAGAGCTTGTAAAATCGGAAAAAGACATTCTAGAGAACAAGGTGTGCAGGGCGAAGCACGGGATGGATCCTAAGAGAGGGGCCCTAAGAGAAAAGGGTCTGGTAGGATTGAGAGGCTTTTACTCAAGGAGGAGTGTGTTGTGTGATATGATCCACAAGATGATCTGAAAAAACAAGCCAAAAAAAAAACAAAGATTCCATTGAAGGGAGAGTGGATGAATGTGGTGATAGACTCATGTGAGGAGGAGATTGTTGAATATACACGTGTGAGAGGAACAAAGGTTGTCCCACATTAAAAAGTAATCACAAGTGTGAATATTTAATATAGTATATAGTTGGACCCAAACTTATAGACTTAAACTTTTAGATTAAGTGATGTCTCTATATGTTATATTACGAGCTTACTAAGAGACTAAATGTTCATCTCCCCAACAAGTATGCTCTTAAAAGTGAAGTGATTTTGGATCTCTGAACATCCAAGATTTTATATGGAATATATATATAAATATATACATGTACGTATGTAACTATATGTATCATTCCGAAAGGGACAGAGTGTGGACCTTTATTTTTACGATGATGTGATGGATATATATAATAGTTTTTTCCATCTAATCCTTCGCTGTATCTTTGAATTATTGTTGTACAGTTTAATTGTTTGAAAGTTGAACACGACATTTAGGGCAGTTTTGTCAGTTTAGTTAATGTCGGATCAAAGATCATATTTTTCTAACAAATGCCAACAATATATGGCTTTCACGACGTTATTGGAGTGGAGGTTCGATTAATTCCCTCAAGAACAAAATGTCATATCGAAATATATTTGGGGTTGTGATAAATATTGTCTCTGGAGAAAATCTCATTTACAATGTTTTGTTGGCACAAAGACAATTAAGGGCGGATAATTGTTTGGAGAGAACGAAAAGGAAAATTTGTTTTAAGGAAAATTTTTATCGAACACGATTAGCAGATCGATGCAATATACTATGTTTGGAGAGAACGAAATGCTAGGATGTATGGAAGGGGTAAGTGTAAAACTGTATTCTTTTTAAGGATATTGAATTGGCCTGTCAAAGCTAGGATGAATTTGCACGAGGGATTCAAAGCTTCATCAAGGGAGCAAGCTGTGGCTATTAATGCTTGGGGACTCGATGATGATATTTGGAGGTCGGGTAATTAACTACTGATATAGTTTTGGTGTCAACTGAAATTTTTTTCTTTGTTTGTTTCTTGTGATGGGTGTGGTGTGCTGCACAATGTGATATAGGGCATAATTAGGCTCTTGTTACCCTGTTTTGCTCTATTGTTACTTCCTTGTAATCTTTGTTTTCTGCATGTGCTTTCCTCCTGTCTTTTTGTAGGGTGGTTTCGCCAATTTTTCATTTAATACAAACTTGCTTACCTTTCAAAAAAAAAAAAAAAAAGCAATTTAGGGCAGATAATAAAACATCACAAGAGAAAAAGCCACCACTACCAACAAGAGTAATTGATCATCAAATAAGAGGCGTGGTGGTCAAAACTAATGCTGACAATTATAATTACATTAATCTTTTGGGATTAAGCTTTTCCCAAATTTAAATATTCAATGTGAACTTTAAGGGATTGGCCTTAGAGTTTGGGACTTAATATTGTGCTCCCTCTGAGGTGTTATGTTCGAATCCCTCTAGATATGAGTGATTAACGGTGGAAACGGTGTCGCCGCCACCATTAAGGTCGGTGTCTATATTTTGACACCAACACTGTACTGACAGGCAACAATAATCGACCTTGCCGGTGCCAGTTGAAACGGTAATAACAAAGACGACGTGAAGAGAGAGAAGCTAGAAAGAGGGAGCATAGAGACTGAGCAGAGAGAGGGGGCATTAGGGGGACAGTCGTAGCTGATTGTCTCTCGGTAGGGGAGAGAGAGAGAGAGAGAGACAATCGAATTTCATTTGAAATCTAGATTGTCTCATAGTAGAAATGACTCTGTAACAGTGTCATTTGCTTTTAACTTTTTTAAAAAAGAATACAAAATGACATCATTTTGTTTTCTTTTTAAAAATAAATAAATAAAACAGTCAGCAATGTAACACCCCATGCAACCGCTAGCTAGAATCTTAGTTTTACAAACGGTTAAATAACATATCCCTTCAACCTGAATGTGTGAAAATTGTACAATGCTCACCCCTAGACATGTCTCACGTACTATAATTCCAGTTCTAAAGTCTACTCTATCGACAAAGTCGGACTTAGCTTACTGACCTTTGTAAGTTGCAGGATGTTGCATAAATAAATTTACCAACCAACTTAGGTTACAGGGCATTTCTCATCGAGTGACGTGCACTGAGAAGTGTTTTTGACTGAACTGCTAAAAGAACTGTAATTGAAGCGAACCCTCTCTTTTGCCATGACTTATACGTATATATAAATGTACCCTATCTCCGATTTTGCCGTAAAACTAGGATGAATGCCACTAAGTGAAGCATTGAATAGCATACATTTTCTGTAAAAGCAGTTAGTTTAGACGTGATAATTCCATGTAGTACCAGTACTATTGACAAGCGAACTATTATGCACAGATCAGAAAAAAAAGGAGACATGCTGCAACAAGACCATTTCAGCACCAACTAGATTGCATGGAATGCTCTTGTCATGTTCATGATGCCCTTATTTACTAGATCCATCCTTCACGTCTCCAATCTTCTTGCACTCATTGAATTGACACTGGAATGTCCGAAGTCAATAACAGGTGATACGCGTCTTCCTGTGTGCGTAGGAGACTTGAGAAAAAAAGTTACCAAATTGCTATTTGAAGCATTGGTCGAATGCCAGTACAAAAGTAAGACTTCAATATCCCAACATCACTTTCAACACGCGTCCGATGATGCGCTTTGAAGGGTCTCTGTTTGAAGGTTACTTTCGCAACCTGCTTCGATTGAGACTTACAAGGACGTTCTAGCTTTTTAAAAACTCTCCATTTGAGATTAATGTTTTTTTCTTAATCTCTTTAATTAGTGGATGTTCATATATACAACAATGAGCTTGGTTTTGTTTTCTAATCTCTACTTGCATTAGCTTATCTATCTCTCTTAACCGGGATCAATCATGAATATATAGTACTGTCACATTTATTGAATCTTGACCCTATCTACTAATTACAGTGCCTGTTCCTGAGATTACAGCTAATTAATCATTCTTTGATTGAACCTGAATGAATATGTACAGAAGAATTCCATAGCTAATATTCAAACCTTTCTTCCCACTTTTGGAAGCGATTGAATGGCCCCATCCAATGCATTATGCGTTTGAATCATATGGAGCTGCTATCGCTCGTTTGCAGACTATCAACAACACGTGCTTTGTTTTTCCCTTGTAATTAATAATGGTAATTAGTGCGCGGTGGCATGGACGTTGTTGCAAACTTGATATATATAGATTAGCATTTTCCATGGCTATATATAGCAAAGAAATATATCGTGGACAACAATTGGCCGCACATGTCCCGGAGTGCAGTCAGAATTGACGGTGACTTGGTGCTCATGATCGGTGTGAACATCTACGTATGTACTGATTATTAGGCTTGATGGGTGCACTAACAATACCTAAAAGCATCTTTTCATGTATTTGATTGATGACTTGGCAGTACTTTAGACCCAACTTTTATTTGTTTGATTTTTCTTTTGGGGATAAATGGTAAAAGGTTTCATTAATCCCAAAGCAAGATATACAATAAGTTAAAAGAGTAACTCAACTTTGGCATTTTACAAGTAAAATGATACAGATAGCCAAGGGTTAGAAGGAGATTATAATCGAGCTAGTCTTTCCAACTCTTGAAACTTTTCATTTAAACTCTTTCTGAACTCAGCACGTAACAAAATTACACGTTGTTAATAAAGAACAATACTTTTTTGTGGGAAATAGGAAATAGTAAGCTGGCCACCAGCTATATATGAGTTGATCAAAATTCTAATTGATTGAAAGCATCAAAGATGCACTATCAGACCTTAATGTATGTATATATGTTTGTATGTCACTTCTGATCCGGCGTTCTTTATTCTCAATATGGATCACAAATAATCACTCTCCGGGCCAGAGTACTGTTTGTTTGGCTAAGATGTATATCTAATTTACATGGATGTTTTCAGCCTCTATATCTCAAAGTGCTTGCATTAAGTAGACACTACTGGAAGTTTCCCAGTACTATTGTTTCCGATTATTAAATGTTTCCCCATATTAATTAATGTCCTGAAAACTATAAGTATTACTTGTAGCTGACGACATGTACTGATAATCCTGGCTAGCTACTAGGAAGTTTGTCCAGAGATTTCCGTATTTTATTATGGA
This sequence comes from Morella rubra, assembly GCA_003952965.2. Taxonomy (NCBI): domain Eukaryota; kingdom Viridiplantae; phylum Streptophyta; class Magnoliopsida; order Fagales; family Myricaceae; genus Morella; species Morella rubra. The sequence goes on from CM025851.1 coordinate 35,733,110, forward strand.
AATTTGGGATAATTTGGACAGCATATATAATCAAAAGTTCAATCAGACAATACGTACAGAAATTAATACAAATAGTGCCAGATTTGGAAATGAGTCTCGTGATAACTTTTTTCTTGCTGTACATACTTCACATATCATGAGATTCCATTGCGGCCCCAAAATAAAATTAAAATCAAGGGATCCCACATTCCATGGCCGATCGGTAGGAAATAATCATATGGAGAGCTGTAAACGTAGATCTGTGCAGTTATGATCATGACCCTGCATTTATATATAAGTTCCTCAATATTACACGGTATCTAATTTGTTCATTAATTATGTGTTGTGAAGTCTATAATACTTATTATGTACCCTATAGACTCGAAAAGAACTATATACATCAGGGAAAAATAAATACAGTTGTTAGATTCGGACCTTCTTGCTGCAAGTTGTGCATGTGATTGATGAGTTGCAGAGAAGATTTCAGGACAACTGAAAGAACAGCATCAAGGGTATATATTCATGACATCTATATATCTCTTTCTTTTTTCATCTTGTTGTTTGGTTGTTGCAGCGAGAAGGGTAGCTAGAAAGCCTGAAGCATGCAGAGACGTTTATAGACAAAACTCTCATGAGTCCCAAGCACTCGTAGTACGCAGACAAGTCGAGGTAGCAAACCATGCCCGCAAACAAGCCTCAATACATGTCTCCGACGGCTGCATAGATATATATATACTCAATACAAATTGAAGCTCGCCGTTAAATCTCTCTGTATATAAGAGCTAATCGCTGAGAAGGGAACAAATTTTTGATTACGAAAAGGAAGATCTTGTTCATCATATTATTGATAAGAATATATAGTACTTAAATAGCTCATAGTTCTTGGTTAGAGTCATACCCCACCTGCATGATTGTACGATTTTTAAGTTTAATTTCTTCTAAATCCTTTAAGAAATCTTTTGGTGCAAATAATTATCACTCTACGACAAAGTCGGACTTACCTGTCCTTTGTAAGTTGAGGGTTGCATAGGTCTAAATTTACCAACCTATTAGATATGTTACACTCTCATGAGTACGTGGGACTGGATTTTTTCTGAGTCACCTAAAAAAAGAATATTAGACGTTTTAGATGATTATTAGTTAAGCAAACATATTGCGACCCACATGATTGAGATACTTCCGCTAGTTTTTGCGTGATCCATGATCGGCAGTACTATTGACAGCAGCAACAACACGTCGAAAAAAAAAACAGTGCAACAACATTCAGACTAGAGCATGATTAGGTTTTACTATTTACTCCTCCCTCTTCTTCTTTTTCTCTCTTTTTCCTCTACCAGCTACCCTGTCTCTCTGCCTATTGTGTCTGTTTGGTATGGCTCACCCTGATTGGTGAAATCCTTATTGAAATTCCCTCTTACGTCGGTAGCCCTAAATAATCGACAACTTTTTTTTTTTTATCCTGTACAAAGTTAGAGTGGTGATCCTTCTCTTGTGATTCTTCTTTCGCAGCTCAATTTATTTTAGATGTTGCCGTAGATCCATCGTCAAGTTAAGGAATCATGGGATTAAGACCACTCCGTTGAACCTATTTCTCCTTTTTTTTTTTACTGCTCTATAATGCATAGACTGTACTAAGACATTTTGCATATATATCCAGAAAGAAAAGAAAAGAAAAAAAAAGCGTCTTATTATACAGTAGCCCTCAAGTACAGAGAAATAATTTCTGTTAACAGGTTTTTGATCGACAGAAGATTGTTCCTAGATGCAGGTGGAATGCCAGCGTGCAGATTGAACAGTGAAATCTGGTTAATCATGGACACGACACTCCTCTACTTTGTCGTACAACGTTTCCTACCTCGTCAGGACAATAATTGATTCCGAAACTCTGTATATAAGAGCTAATCCAGAGGGCAAATTATTACGAAAAAGGAAATCCAAATTAATAAAATGCTTAAATAGCTCATTAGTTCTTGGAGTATGGCTAAATTATAGTACGATTTTTAAGGTTTATTTCATTCTAAACTAGTCTTTAAGAAATCTTTTATATCCTCAAATAATTATTTCATCAATTCAATTGTCATTATTAGCAGAATTAATCTCACGTGACTAACTAGGATATCGTAAGTAGTCACGTGTCTCCAAGTCACTTAAATTGTCAAATTGGACTGATTTGGTGTTAATTTAAGATCCACATCAAAATGTTTACGCCACTTTGACCTAAAACGATAGCTCATAAACATCGTGTTAGACAGTTCTTTTGTAAAGATAACGCACTCTCACGTGACTGGACCGCTTGACTTCTTGCAGTTGGTGGTAACGTGTCTATATTAGCCACAGTAGATTTATTCTGTTAATAAAACCAACCGAGTTGATAAAATGATTACTCTAAAATATAAAGAATTCCTCAAATAAGGCGAAATAAATCCTACATATCAGTTTGAGATCCGACCATACCCCTGGGACTAATGGACTAATTAAGCCTTAATAAAATACTTAAAACTAACATTTTTTTTCCATTCTAAAAAGTTTATCCATTTTATTAATGTTTAAAATTAATTTGAAAAGAAATCTGATCTTATATTAATTTTTACTCAAGCCCTTTATAAGCACCTTGCATGCCATTAAAAGTTCGGAATTGTCCAATAATCTTCTTGGAGCTACCCAAACAATTTCCTACTGTCATTCCATTGGTGTTGTTTGCAGCTTTTCTTTTCTGAGTAAGCAATGAAAACTAAAAACCAATATAAAATTTCCTTCCATCGCGTCAATACATAGTATCCATAGGGATGTCACTCTCAGGACATCGTTTCAGGAACATTCATGGTTGACTAACTTTATAAATAGTAGTTGACTGGACCCCTACAAAGCTGAAGAATAAACCACATTCTTTACACAGATTGTTGTCATCGGCTGTTCACAAGGCATTGATACAAGCATGTTGCGAAACGAGTTATATTGCTCGAAGAATCTTTTATTTTCTCCTGTTTTCTATGATATACCACTATTCTTGCACTTTCAGACTATATTCCCCGATGAACACCTTTCACTGGCACCCATTAATTTTAGTCAGAGAACTCTTGAAGCTAATGGGAAGAAAACTGATTCATTCAGCTACCAATCACGAAAAGATTCCAGAAGCTAAAGTATACCCGCTTCAATACGTTGTCAAGATTTCTGCACCAGTTTTAGTAATCAAAATGGAATGCTCAAACTGTGCAGCAGGGCTGCCATCGGCTGATACAGCTGTCCAGTTGTCTGGCCAAGTAATGCAATCAATGCTTCCCAGTGTAAGAATTGGTTCTGCGGAACAACAAATACAAACTTTTAAGAGAAGATTCATGGATCAGCTCACAAGCTTCACTAGTGTAGAAAAAAAACCACATACTTCACTAGCTCCTCAACATTCTTTTCTTAGGCAGCTAGTGCAATTAAGGAAAATTCAGAACAAACAAGGAACAAGAAGGGATCTCCCACAAGAATGCAAGCCAATTTTTGAGAATCTGAAATGACACTGCATCTGGTGTTCCTTGCTAAGCTAGGGATGAATGATTAGCCAAGACCAATGTTATTTGTGTTTTCTATGTACCATTACAGTAGATGTGTCATTCATTGTATAGAAAATATGACTATTTACCACAATTGAAGTGATAAATTAGAATGATGGATCCTGGCAGAGGACTAAAGTTATTCTTTTTGTCCAGTAAGTCTCGCAGACACCAGTGACTCTTACGGATCCAACATTGGATTCTATCTCAAACAGTCTCTTTCTCTTCAGGTGCAAGAGAGACCAACCACCTTCATTAGCTTTATTTTGTATTGCTTATTTTTTTGCTAGCTGTATTTTGTATTCAATTGCCTCAGTATATTCTCTGCATGATTTAAGCTACCAACGTGGTGCCAGTCTAAACAGGCAATAAATTAAAATGTCACCTCAATTTCCAGGTACAGGGTAATGCACTCACCAATAGTAAATGTCTGACCTTGAACCATGAAACCAGGATGTTCATTGCCTGTATACAATAAAATTGCATCTCAAAAGTAGTTCATAACCTCAATATCATAGGATAATACAAATAATAATTGGACACTATCCCCCAGCAGCCAACCTGCACACACCCACCCACAAAAGAAAAAAACAAAGAAAGCAATTTTTTGTCAATTCTTTACCAGAAATGTTGTTTCTACTCCTGTGCAGACTGACTTGAAAAAGCTTCTACGGAACCCTCCTTTAGTAAAGATTCCAAAAATGAGTGACATGATTAGTGTCCATCCTTTACTTGGGGCTCTTCCTTCTTCGGTCCGTTCACCACTCCAAGGTTCTACCAGAGAAACGGTGAAGCTTCGTGGTGTGACACTTTACAAGGAAGGCTCAAAGGCCAATGGTATTTGGCTTATTTCCAATGGGGTGGTCAAGGTAGGTAAAAAGCTAGCACTGGATGTTGAGTTCAAGATTTACAACCTTGTTATCTTGCCTTTGAGCATGACACAAATCTGAACTAATGGTTGGCAGTGGACGAGTAAGAGCATAAAGAACAAGCACTTGCCGCATCCAACTTTTACACATGGGAGTACTTTGGGCCTATACGAAGTGCTAAGTGGAAAGTCTTTCATTTGTGACATGATCACAGATTCTGTGGCACTCTGTTTTTTCGTTGAAAGTGAGAAGATACTTCAGTTCTGAGGTCAGATCCATCCGTAGAGGACTTTCTTTGGCAGGTATGGTTATACTAGCTTTGCAAAAATAGATACGAAGAAATGTCCCCACTATTGGTCTCATTATCACTGATGCTGCCATAGCAAAAATAGCTTCATCTGCCAGTATTGTAATTACTTTGAACACAGCGAGGGGGAGTCTGTGGATCATCTTTTTCTGCATTGCTCTGTGGCTAGAGGGTTGTGGGTGTATTTCTTTAGCATTATGAACCTTTCTTGGGTTATGCCAAGGAGGGTGATTGAGGTGTTGAGGGGCTGGAAAAAGAAGTTCGACAACCCCATTGCTTTGGCAGTGTGGAGGATGATTCCTCTTGTTGTTTGGTGGATCTTGTGGAGGGAGAGGAACAACAGATGCTTCGATAATTCTGAGCGGTCTTTGGATAGTTTAAGGGGTCTTGTTTTGCAGTCGCTTTTTCTTTGGGCCAATGTGATGTTGGGTTCTCTTTTTCAGGTTTTCCGGATTTTCTTAGCTTTTTGCTTGCTTATGTTAGGGGTTTTCAGTATAGTCTTTTGTATTGTAGACTGTTGTTTTGTATCTTTGTTTTTCCTTTTTAATAAGATTGGCTTACTTATCAAAAAATTACTTAGAACACAAAAGAAGAAGATGCCTTCGCAAAGGGGAGAAAATTTTAGAAGAAGTTGATATGATTATAGTACTTTTATTTTTGGTGAGCACAATCATAGTACTTACTTATTATCAACTCATTAGAATTTGGAATTCAACACTAAGAAATGAGGAGTTAGTTATGCAACTCTACAGTATTATAAAAGCAGCATCAAAACGTCAACCAGATAAGAATCAAACAGTGGTGCACTTCACTTGAGCAAGATGTCAAGGCAAGGACATGCCAGACATTGTAGTACATGTGGTTCACGTAGAGAACCTCATTATACTGTTTTTGGTGTCAACAAATGGTCAATCACCCCAAGAGATTTGATTAACATCAGATTGCCCTTCTAATCCAAATGTCTACTCAATCGTATGAAAGATTTTATCCAACATGGGTCAAGACTTGGTTCAGTTTCCAACACTTTAAACAATTATTAAAGGCTTCCTTCTCCCTAAGACAATGAACTAACAAGGTAAGCAAAATGCTGAATTCAAGAGGTGACTTACGGTGATGATATATAATTGGTTCCGAGTGAAATACGGTTCCCACTCCATGGCCAACAAAACGTTCCACCACACCATATCCATATTTTTCAGCATGCTCACTGGGAAAATAATGCAGAGTAAAACCTTTACCGACTAGCTATAAAATAAATGAAATCATTGTTATATAGCACGAAGCAAGTGTTTGTGCCTAATCATTGAAAGCATATCACACGGACAAAACATAATGCGCAAGGAAGCCAATGAAAATACGATCGACGACTCATGTTTCATACAGTCACATTATACACATTTTCATAGCTGCAAAAAGGAAAAAGATATATCCATCTACTATAGCCAATACCTAACAAAGAATTCTGCATCCTATGGGGTGAGCTACAAGCATTGTACAAATCCAACCAACAAATCTGGCACCCATCCAATTCTGTATTGCAAGTCTTATGCAAGCATGAGCATGATGTGAGTATGACAAGAAGCAACGGTATGAAGATGATCAATTTTGCACCCAGTCCCAAAAATTATTTAACCACGCCACAGTGAACCAAGTTACTAAATCTACTCAAAGTAAAAATTCCAGTTTTTCTCTATAATTTAGAGTAATTATAATATCTACCTTAGTCCCTAGAAAGATTACAGCATATGACATAAAATCAAAAGATTTTGTCCAAGTTTTGTATTGACAATTATACAAGGCCATCACCAAGTTTGAACTTTGCTTCAGAGCTTTTATTTTCCTCCTGTTGTTTTATTTTTTATTTTTTTGAAAAGCCCTTGTTGTTTTATTAAAAACAACTATCTCATTAGCTCTTTCTGAAGTGAGGCCTTGCACACTCCAGATTGCCATATAACAACCCCTGTGCCTTTAGTTGTGGCTTACTCTTTTTCTTCACAGGTTTTCAGTAGATATCATTGTTTTAATTGCATTTATGACTTAACAATAATATGCTAGCAGGAATAGTTAAAGGACGGAACACAAAAGTCCTCCACTATATCCCCTCCAATCTGAATAGGCTTCTAATTGAGAATATGCATCCATTCCTACAATGTCCAACTTCTTTTTGGTGTCTGTAAATGGACCTATTATACCATTTTTGGACTTGACACCTAGTCATTTTCACACGTCTCTTCTTTTCTGACCCAAACATATCATGTGCACAAGAAGTAGTACCTTATTCTCTTTCCAATCTTCTTAAAACTAGCACCATCTTTGCAAGCAGCGATGCCTCTCTCCAAGCACTCTTCAGTTACCTGCCACGTTATACATAGATTGAACAGCCATAAGAGAGGTAATGCTTTGACAATTTAATCACCAAATGAATACATTGTCTTCGGCAGCAAAGTAAGAAAAAAGGATAGGCAGACGGAGGTGAAGCAGCTAACGTTCCTTTCATTCCAATATTGAAGGAGCTAAATGAGATACGTTACTAAGGTAATATTTCAGAACATACTGCCTCAATTTCAGATTATCAAATGGAAATTTACCTTCACAAGTTGTTTCATTGCATCACTGACATCCCCACAGAGAAAGGTTTTGGATGTATCTCCATGGTATCCCTAAACACACGAAAGGTAGGCCATACATAGAAACACATCAGCTTCTGGCTTTAGAAACTAGAATAGAGATAATGTCAGAGTCAGATAGTGTAGATAATCCAAAGCAGGGAACTGGAGAACCATTTCAGTAACCAAACTTCTAATTTTGTATTTGTGTGTCTGGCCATGTGAGTGTGCATGCTTTTTTATGAAATAAACTTTTCGAAGAGCCTTGATTACTCCTAGCATATAAAGAACATAAAATTGGCATATGTGAATAAACTTACTAATCATGAATGTAGGTTACAGAGATGGTCAAATCAATGTTGAAGACCATTTGCAGTAAGTTCATTTAATCAAGACGAGAAGCAGTTATTCAGTAAACACATGAGCAAAGATTAAAACTTAGAAAATTAAGTAGAAGCGTACATTTAGGTACACTGTCACGTCGATGTTTATAATGTCACCATCCTGAACGAAAGACAAATATTAGCAATGATATGATATGCATATTGTGCAAGCATCAACTGGTCATCACAGCGCACCGAACCTGTAATTGGCGAGAATCAGGTATTCCGTGGCACATGCACTCATTAACTGATGTGCATACGCTCTTCGGAAATCCCCCATAGCCAAGAGGTGAGGGATAAGCACCAGCATCAATAATCATTTGATGTACTGCTTTGTCAATTTCATTAGTTGTCACTGATGGCTGCAAAGATACAAAAAAATTTCAGCCAACTAGAACAGGTTATGTCAGAGTTTAAAGCCACAAATAGAGAAAACACAACTATAGAAGAACAGATAGATGAGATGACAAAATTAAACCAAGATGAGGTTTATTTAATAATGAGCATGTGTTCAACATGACCATTAATAAAGGGAGGGTGAACAGATCTTCTCAATTGAAAGATCCACTATATGGATAATACACATTCCAATTGACCGTGAGCCTATTCTAATTGTTTTGTTCTGAAGCAAAGGGCGGTTTGTCCTATTTTCAACACCTGCTCCAACTTTTTAACATTGGATCATGAAAGAAAATGGTCAGTTTTTGTTATGATCCTCAACTAAAATTGCGACCAGAAGGGTATGAGAAATCCCTTCCGGGTTCTGATCCTATTTTGGGGAAAGGATTCTGTGGGTTGCATCAAGCTAACAATGCACCTGAGCAACTCAGAATAGCTACAATTACAAATAATGTTACAGAGATTGAATTACTGACATGGTGAAACAAAGAAATTCACACTGCATGATACATGCCAAATGCTTACCCTAACCAATTTTCCTGCGTTGTCTAAGACACGAGCAGCAAGCTCACATGCAGCCCTCATGCGAGTAATGTCTTCGGAGTTGTGAACTTGATACTCACTAGAAATTTCTGGTAACAAATTTGAGCCTACATAAGGAGGCCTTGGTATGTGATCAGGCACAGGAAGACGTGGTGATACCCTTCCCCGCCTCAATGGAGGCCTTCTTATATCCTTTTTCACACTTTTAAGCTCACGTTCTCTACATATGGGCAAATAATTGATTATGGATACTAAATTAAGAATCACTTAAACCTTCAAAAGAAAAGATGACAAAGGCAGCAACATGCAATCAACTACCCACGGTCCAAACATTTTATGTCCAGAAAAGCAAATTGATAATGACTAGCTCCAATTTTCAGAGCAAGAGAAAGAGAGAGATGAACTTCCAGCTTCACCACTCCAGGGTCTAATAGAATCTACATGGCAATCATGATTTAAGAATGACCAATAGACTAGATGTTTGACATATGCATATAATCTTTCTGGCACCGCCTGCCAACAGTTTATATTTGGGTGATTCAGGACTAAAAGGTCTCAAGAGTAAGCATACGTATGACAAAGGGGTTTAAATAGTTATTTTTTTTCCCCCTCATATGTACAACTACAAGCAATAGTACTTTCCCTTCTCATACTTTTACTCAGATGCCATGGAGAAAGAGAATTAAAAGGATCCCAAATTATCATCTACTGCGCCATAACGATAGATGATGTGAAAAATTCAGGTGCCAATGACCCAAAAGTCAATGGGGTGTTCATATCATTTTAACATCATTTGCAAGCTTTCGTGGAATAACTTTATTTACATTTTTCACCTTCTTCACTAACGAATATATGCTAGCAAAGAATCTTCTTTTACCTTTGGAGAGGTAGAAAACTATAAGACTACTTGGCGCCACCTAAGCTCATCATTTTTTTTGGTTCGGCAAGGCCAAAAGAACTAATTCAATCCAGAGAGAAACAGACGCAACTAATTTTGGCTACTAAAGCTGAAGTATTCAGAGAACACCACCTATCTACCAATTCCTCTACATTGAGGGTGCATTTCAAAGAAAAGCATCGATACTCCTTTAGAGACATGTTACCTTCTAATTCTCATGGCCTCCTCCAAACCCGATAACCTCTTCGAAAAAACAACGAGTCGCTTTCGAGAATGTAATTGCTTTCCTGAATTGGCAAACCACAAAACATCGAAATAAGACCCAGTCTTGGAATCAAAGTTAGCAATTTACGCTAACAATCCCAATAAATGTCCTTATATGGGAGCTCAGAGAAGGGAAGAAAAGAAGATAGTGAAAAAAAACGAGAAAAAAGAGGAGGTGACAGACCCGGGACACTCGATGCTGGGAACAAGAGCGGGGACCCCATGCAGAAAGTTGAGTTTGATGCAGATGATAAGGCTTCGCCATGAAAGGCCGAAGATAGCTGCAAAGACGCACTGTATGCAAGCGAAGCAGCGAATGCCATTCTCTAAAGTGCACTCTATCTCACACACGGATGCGATAACGGTTTAGAAATCTGGGCTGGGCCAAGTTCGAAAGCGAACAGATTGGAATATGGGCTTAACTCGTATGGGCTGGGCCAATCCTGACACAGATCATTCGTTAAGGAACACATCCAGGTGGTAAACTTTTGCTGGGCCTCAGAAAACAGAATGTCTACAATCATAGCCCGCTGATTTTCATTTTAGACAACGTCGTACAGACTTAAGTTAGAATATGTGTACTATTTCTAAACTTTGAAGATATTTATTAAAAATTATATTATTATTTTTTCCAACCCTGAAAATTTTAGAATTAATGGAACTAATTTTCAAAAATAATATTTGTAGTAAGGTCAAAAACTACCTTTTCAAGTTCACATCTTCGTGTCTACTTAAAAATTCCATGTTCACATTTGATCAATAGAGATCGAAGCAATTGCCATTTATTATAATTAATAAAAACACGTTATCTGGGCCTGCGTAATACGTATGCTATCTTCTAATGGAGTATTTTTATAAGGTGTGTACAGCCAAGACAAGAGTAAGTAGAGATTCTAAATTGGTGAAGCTACCCAATGAAATTTACGACATTAAAGTAGTGATCTTAGTCCTCCCACATGGATTGAGGGAAGTCCTCGGGGAGACAAAATGCAGCTTCAGTGCAAGAAACTCATGACATAACTAAATCCTACTGGAAATAATACATGATAAAAAAACAAAAAAAACAAAATTCCAGTGAAACATCATATTATAACTCTTAAAAGGATGCAAATTCCAGTACCCCACGTAGGGTTTCCAATTGGATAACTAAATAATTCAACCCCTAAATCTAAAAGATTTGAAACTGGTATCCGATATGCATCATGAGGATCTTCTACAATTTCTTGTCTGAATTGCACCATAAAATTTGTAAAGAGACATACACAACAATCATTAAATATTATAGGACCCACATCGCCTGACATGATGTGTCTGTCTGTCTCTGAATTGCATGATGCAATTTAGGTAGATAATTATATAGGATCATGACATGCTTAAAAGTGTGATTTTTCCCAAAATGAAACCTAAGCTTACTATTTTGGTTTGGCTGGAGTGCAATATAGATGATATATGCATTGTGTGATTGTGTGGTGTTTGATTGATGATCTTATGCATGGTATGTGCATTGTGTGGGTATATTATAAGAAGAGTATTTCTAAGATGTCATTTATATTTGCTGTTATATTGTTGGTGATATAAGCTTGATCTGCTTTGAACTCGTCAAACAAATTAAAAGAAAGAAAGTCAAACATCCTATTTCTTTTGTCTTATAAGGAGTGGTGATCTAGCCTAGTGACAACATAGTGTCATTAAGAGATGACAACTCCCAATTTGACTACCTTAAAGAAAAAAGATTAGACCTTAATGTTGTTCTACGAGGGATTTTGTGACAACATATACTAGCTATAAGATGATCGATATTGCTTACTTTACCTCTATATATGATTCTTCACGTTAGTTATTGGTTTGACATTTTTTCAGATGTACTACTTTACTCGATTTCGGCATGATGCGTACTGTAGATTAGTACAAGCTCAAAATGCAATGATAATTAGAACTAATGACATTGATCATGATTATATATTTGTACGAATTGGGGGAAAATGCTTTTTATTAGTGGAATAAATGCTTAGTTTGCTGACCAACATGAGGATCTTCAAATGCCAAAAACTTGCTAATTACAACCTTAATTACTGCTGATAACTGATAAGAATCCAATAGAGAGTAGGTTAATAGCTCAATTCCACTTCCAAAATATTCGATAATTAGTCAGGGCAAATACCTTTTGACTTCAGAGATGCGGAGGGGTGAAAAAAAAAACTGAAAAGGTCCATAAAAAACGACTTGTTAAAAAATAAATGATCAGTTTAGCAACGATCAGATCAGTTCGCTATGGTGTTACGCAGTTAACTCGCTCGATGGGTTACAGTTGTATCTTACGTCTCTTTGTTAAGTCTTTAGAGAGCTTAATTTGGCTGTCTAGCTAGGGGTTTGATCCTTCTAATTAGTTTGGCTGCCTTGTGATTTTTATTCTGTTTTTTTGAATTGTTTTGGGTTATGAAGGGAAGTTTGCCCAGCAAACCAGTCTTCATCACCCAAAAAAAAAAAATCTGATTCAATTATGTTTGCCTGCTGGCTAGTATTGTCATTTGGCCAATGATCTTATTGAGCCAACATCCATCGAAAATGAATTCCAGATCTGCAGCATATATCCTCATCATGCCTGATGCCTCGAACTCCATCTTACCTAATTCCACTGTACTTTTTATACAATGCAGTGCTGTACAGTTTTGTTTAAGAGGGTAAAAATGACAGTAACACATCTGGAAAGCCCAAGTGCCTCTTTCTCATTAGACAAATCAGTCCAACCAATTAGCTAGCCATCCTCTTTTTGAGGGCAAAGGTTCCTTCCACACGGCCTATTCCCACCTCCCATCTCTTTCCTCTACGAAGCATTGTTTGTCAAGCATAGAGATATTTCGGGAAAGCAACAGCGCCCACCAAGCACAAACTTCAAAAGCTACTGCGTTAACATGAAGGAATAAAAGAACAGTCCGAAGACCATGAACGAAACCAAATTGACAGTTATCCTCATTTCTTTTCTTTTTTTTTTTTTTTTGCGTTTTGTAAAACCTAATTTCAGCTTTCTTCAGCCTTTTTGTTCTGTAATGTACAATCCACTTTTTGCAACTTGCAACTAGTACACACCCTTCTTCACCTTCCTGGCCTACACTCCTCCTTCCTAACCGTTCACAAAATGGAAAACTCAAGAAAAGGAAAAAAAAAACAAAAGAGATAACAGAGTGTTACAAAGCTCCAACCATCCTTTGTTTCTTGCTATACTCTAATGTCAACAGTTCCATTTCTCTCATTCTCTTCCCATTGCAGCCGCTAATGCTCTCCAAAACCCCAACCACGGGCACTTTTAGAATGTTGACTCCAAATAGCCTGACCATCTGAACCGGCTGAGGCGGGTAAACTGGGTTTGATAACCCGACATGAACCGACCCCGTCCTTGCCTTCCAGTCAATGTAAAGCTGTTTATCGGGCCCGGTCGAGCGTTGGAAACTCACAATGTCACCAGCCTTCAAATTCTTCTCCTTCACGAATCGGCTCCAACCCTTCGTAAGCACGTAGCTTTGGCTGCTATTCCAATAAGAGTACCTGAACCTCCACACTTTGCCTCCAACATCCTCGAAATTCAAGAGCACCCCTTTGGAAGTGCTTCCGCTTTGCAAGGGAAAGTGCTTTTCGGCATGTTGCTTCGGTATCACGAGCCGATTCAGCTTGCCGACATCGCTCGGAGTAACAGCTTTCTCGAAAAGCTGCTCACGCGCGTTGTAAGCCCAGCCTGAACCGAAAGGATTAGCCAGAAAGCCCTCAGCTTTGGACCTCTTTCCGCCATTGCTGTTCAAGCCATGGTTACGCTTGCTTTGCTCCAGTTCATCATTGTACGTGTGCTTCCTGAGCATGTCCACGATCTCAGCCTTGGAATGAGAGTTCAAGAACGCGGTCTCGATGTCGTCCTCTTCGGTCTTCGACGCGCGGTAGCCAAGGGTTTGAAGTTGGTCACGGCGTCGCGGCCACGGTAGCGTTGGGCGGCGATGTCATAGGCCCTTGCGGCCTCGTCCTCTTCATTGAAAGTGCCCAACCAGACTCGCTGGTGCTTCTCGTAAATCTGGGCACCCCACCGGCCGTTGGGCTGGGGGACAACTCCTTTGTATTTGGAAGATGGGAGCTTCCCTCGGGACTCGGCTTCGATGCCGCTTTCCGAGTCTAGGATCGTGCTGGTGCCGCTTCCCATCCGGCATAGACTCCCAGGGGACTTGGTAGCCGGGAAAGGCGACAGGGTTGCTGGGTAAATGGATATAGAGTCAGTACTTGTTGTGCTTTCGTCTATGCAACTTCCTTCCATTTTCAGTTAACTTCTGGGCAAGAAGAAGGAGATAGCTAATCAGTAGCAAAGGTTGTCTTTGACTATGATATGGTACAGCAGAAGAGGGAGAGAAAAGAAAGGAAGAGATGTGTGAAATCTGAATGAGGGTCGTTTGGGGGGTAGAATATATATAGGAAGTTTCGGCAAGTGAATGTTTAAGGAATTGGCAAATTAATTCTTTTCGTCTTTTTATTTTGTTGGTTTTGGAATTATAATAGTGAGGGCGTGTTGGAGATATGGGGATGTGGGTGTGGTGGGTCAACCCAATATAACTGGTAAGGAACTAGGAAGATTCATGGGAGAGGGGGAGAGAGAGAGAGAGAGAGAGAGAGAGAGGATGATGAGAGTGGGTCTTTAGGCTCATAGTATGTGTGGGTTGTGGGCTGTGTATGTGAGGGGGGTCCCACACTAGCAAGTTGATGGGGTTCACATGACTGTGGACCGTGTTTTAGTTGAGTTCATCCCCCCTGAGCTTTGCTGCTTCTGCTGACCCCCCCAACATGGCCTCTCTCTTCCTCTCTGTCTCTCTGATCTATCTCTTCTTTGACGCCTTCTTTTCTTTAATTTCTCTCTTAAATAGGTATCTTATCTGATGCTGCTGCTACATCAAAATCTGCTCTATTATTCGCTGTTGGTTTTACCAGCAACGCCAATTGAAATCCAGATAAACTTTAGGACTGCAGAGCAGATAGGGGGGTGAGGGAGGCTCCAATAGGATGGGTTGTGGGGCGAGGAGTTTAATAATAAGGTACGGGGATATGGATGGATAACCCAAAGCATTCAAGACAAAAGCTCAGCCAACAAGAAATTCCACGCCCCATGAGTCCTACCTGGCTTGATTTGATTCGTCCTCTCCCGACTTTTCCTTTGTCTTATTGGCTAGGTTCTCTCTCGCCTTAGTCTCTCCGAAAAAAAAAACCAGACTCACACTCGAAATTGGAAAATTCAAGAGCATTCCATTATTTCCCAACCGACATTGACATTTCTCCTCCACACAAGTGGGGTTTCTCTCTTGTTTGTTTTTTACCCATTTCATTCATTGTTCGGATTGAATCCCCTTCAAAAGCCTGTGGGATTTATACGAACGTTCGTGTCGATCATTCCCTGTGGGTTCCACATATACGACCGGATTAGATCGACCCATTTCTTCACATTGTAAAGGATTTTTAATCGTTTTCCATGTTCACACATAATTTTTGTACGACACTTATTTCTGTTTACTTTACTCCGTCTGGTTCAAGAGAGTGAGTTCGAGCTTAGTTTTGTTTTCTGGTTTTATTAAAAGAAAAAACAGGTTTTCAAGCCAGAAATTAATCATTATATTTGAAACTTACCAACCTAAAGTGGATTCCATTCAAATAGACTTGTCAGATTAAATTTCTCCTAATCATTTCTTAAACTAATAAATAATTCCTAAATTTGTTGAGGATAATACACGTATACAAAAATTCGATCATTTTTGGTCGACGTTCTATCAAATCAAAGTCAAATGGAAACTTGTGGTGGTTTTCAATTGTTCTTTTTTTCCTTAAAACCCATCGTTTTGAAATTTTTTTCGTTTTAGGGCGAGGAGATGATGAAGCCGGCGGTAGAGAAAGAATAGAAGTGAATCTGTACGGATGAGTCCTCGGTCGTGGGTGGACCCACATGCAAGTTGATTAAAACCGAGTGCTGGAGTAAGGTGGGTCAGCGGTTTGGGGGGTTTGGATGTGGTTTTGGCTTGGTTAGGGGATGGGTCCTACTTCGAGATTCCAAAACCGCCCCTCTAATTCAAAAACCATCCCCTATATAGTCTAAAACTAAGTGAAATCTTCAAGTTTTTTTGTTTTACCTTAATTTTTTTTTTTTTAAAAGTGTCTTCAGAACAGTAGACGTACGATATTTCTGTATTGTGATACGGAAAGGTTGTCTACCTATTTCGTCCACCCTCCCACTTGACAAACCGAACGTGTTATGAAGATATATATATATATATAATATATATATCTTTTAATCGGTTGTGAAGATGGAGACCAATAATTTGATGGAATGGACATGAGATTTTTATCAAGCTTTTATGGATTGGACCCTATTAATCCTCCTTTCAACTATCTATTTTTGGTATCTCGTTTGTGTTAGTGGGCTACTTAACTATCATAATCGATCATGTTTCATCTTTGGTTAGGATACATAAATGTGTTGTCCCGCGTTAAAATTGTAATGGATCGAGTTAAACTCACATTTTTGCTTTAATTTAAAAGATCTCGAGATAACAAATATTCATTTGAGTTGAAAATCTTAATCTTTTGGTTAAATATTTTACATGTTAGATTTCGATTCCACAGTAATTGTACTTTCTCTTTAAATAAATAAAATTTAATACGGTAGACTATATATACTGACTATTAGGCATAGTTTCTCATTTAACTCACAAATTTCTTGATATAAGCTTCTTCTTCTTCTTCTTCTTTTCTTCTTATTTATCACTATTTAATTCAGATTAAAAAAAAAAAAGCTTGTGGTTGTATGAATTCCAGTTAATTATATTCTTGGGCATTATAGCTAGCAAGGAGTTGGGAGAAGACTCATGGGTATTATCATTGTCCACCAACTTCTTACCATGATGTTCTTTGGTTGGATAAGTTAGGTTTAGTTGTGTTAAAAACAGTGTTAATTGTAGACCTCCGTGTTTGACCTCATTTAGGGAGGGACCTGATGATCATAACCTACTATATATTTAAAAAAGGAGGTTTAAAAGGGTGACCAATATTTGGTTTCTTTGCCCATTCCCTATTCTTTTTATTGCCTGATTATATATTTTTTTTAAAAGACCCAGAATTAGGGTGAAATTAACCTCCAGTATGTGTCAATCAAGCATATTTCAAGTCAAAGACAATTTTAAGATGCTGAAAGACACTCGTATTTGCAGATGCACGTGCACAAAAAATGTGATATTCTTCCATGTTCCAATTTTCTAAATTTGCTAACTGCAAATTGTCTTCGAATTTCTAGCATGTTGGTTAATAAGGGTACAAGTTCATAACAATTATTCGCTCAAGCTCTACGCTCTTCGTTCCTAAACTATATATACAAACAATTTGAAACATTCTTAGTTTTCTTTTATCTTTCTTCGCCCAAGAGATGAGGGTTAAAAGGATATAAATTGCCGCACTAACACGGAGAGTTCTACATGTGTTTCATTAAACTTCTTTTGAGGGACAAAAAAAAAAAAAAAAACAAATTAGTCATATTTTCGTGGCTGTAAACCTCTCACGCTCTTTTCTTTTAGGGCAATGATTTGATTTCATTTTACAGAAAAAAGGGTAGAACGATCGATCTTGTTGATTTGGCTCTTTTCGATCCTCTTAGATTATGAATTTGCCACATTAATTTGGAGTGGGTCACATACGTCAGAATATATCGACATCCAGCAATGATAAGCATAGTATATACACAAGACCATATATTAAAACATGAATCACGCGTCAAATAACTTTTACACCATCCCCCTTTTTGCCTCGTAAGATTAATCTATATTATCTCTTCGTATCATTTCTTTTTCCCCACAAAGCAGTCCGCTAAGTGGTTTGATCTCTCTTCAAAACCTACTTTACAAATAGGACAAAAAATTAGCTAATTACGATTAATATAGCTCTCAAAACACTAATTGTAGATCATATATATAAAAAGTTAACACGTTCCTTGTTTGGTGCACTTGTCCTATTGCTTATATTCATATTCTCTTTAATCATCATCATCTTCAGCTACAACTATATTTTTATAATGGGGGTACAAATGAATTAGTTGCTACTCATCAAACAAGTCCGTCTATCTAGCTATCATGGTCTATCTCCTAGGCACCTGTCTCACTTGGATAAACACCTTTTTTCCCCCTTTTTTTCCCTTTTGCTATAAGTTGCTTTTTGAAATCTGATGCAGGCATGGTGAGAGTGTGTTCCTCACTTTCCCATACTAAATTAGCAAGCAAATCTAATCTACTTAAAAGGGTAGTCATGATCCATTTCTTTCAAACATGTGGCACACTCCTACATATCGTGGAGTAATCAAACAAGTTCTTGACCAAGATTTTCTAAACTTGGATTGGGTAATAGCGAAACGAGAGGAACTTTGGGTCATATTTTAACAATCCCATTTGGGTGAGTGCCTCGTGTGCTTCAAAAGCCAAAGCATGTGTTTATCGACTCGAACAGCTTTCCCGTTAAAATACAACTTTGTGATTATCTCCAAAGGAATTCTTCGCATTAGTTTATGTGCATGACATGCTCCCACCTTTCCACTCTTCTGGTTTTCCCGGTTGGAGATGCTTAATATATGACTCAAGATCATTACGACACGTCATGTAGCCGCCGGCGGATGGTGCAACAAAGTCCCATGTCATGCTTAATAGGAATAAACTACACATTCGTGACGAAATCACAGATATATGAGAATCTCTGATTAGGATGCTGCGGTAGATTTTCACATTGAAGCATGCTTTACGAAAGCCATCAAACCGAAGTGAACAGCCAGGCGATTAGAAAGTGACAAGGAACAGCCGCATATAATACTCAAAAGCTTGACCTTGTTTTTAACCTTTGTGGTGTAATTTATTAACTCTGCTGATCTCACTGCCTGAGTCATCAACCTTTTCTCCGTTGGAAGAATCCGTGTCATCAATTATAATTAATTATAATCGAGAGAAACTTATCTCAACGAGAACATGAACTGATCATAAGCCACTTGATATTTTTAACAATCAAATTAAGGGCCTGGTTCGGAATACCACCTAGAAGATCGCAGCAGTATACCATGGATTGTATTACAAGTCATTCGAGCGATGCAGGTGTTTTATGGGGCGTTTGTTTGTCTAATTTTTTACTTAAAATTTTCACTACACAAACATTTCACAAATCTCAATAAATTTTACACTTTTACACATACACTTTACACTTTTACTTTAAACTTTTCATAAACTCTAATAAATTTCAATTTTTAAAAATTCTCAAAATTTTAAAAATATTTCTCTAAAATTTCAGTAAACAAACGTCATAAGTTTCGTAAAGAACCAAAGAGGATTTCTTGGGAAATGAATGACAAAACTTGATTTTAAATTCTCTTGAGGAAAAAGGGTTTCTTGATCACAGCGCTGATCAATATCTGTCAGCCTGGTTCCTCGCTTGACAAAAGGGTGTTCGCTCCTCGAAGAATACAAGCTAATGATGTTCCATTTCGCGAAATATGCCATTTGTTTTATCAAAGACGTCAAAAAAAAAAAAGAAGCTAATTAAGCCACGGAAAAAAAAAAAGGGGGAAGCTGCTGATCTTGAATTGGTCATTTTCCAAGGATTTTAGACCTGTAGTGGGGCATTAATTCCTTCTGATTTGGGTTTTGGTAAGAAGGCATAATATTGAAGGAAACAGTCCTATCAGTCGTTGTTTCTCTTTCGCTGTACCAGATAAAGTTGTAATCTATCTAATCTCCATGCGTGCTAGCTGTTGGAATTGTGGGATTTTCTTGAGCCTTCTTTACTGGCCCTCTTCAGAATAAGAGATCTTTCAAGATAATGTGCAATTGAGGTGGAAAGGGATCATTACTCACCCCCAGAGAAAGAAGGAGTGACTTGCTGTATACGTTCTCAGGAATAACATAAACCACTTGGCAAAGCACGTGGTGGTTCATTGGTCCCCCAAATTTCCACAACTAGAGTTGCAATCTGCACCAAGTGAAATGAAATATAACTATATGTTAAAAAGTTTATTTATTTTTTAATTTACAGTGGTTGGCTATCCCCTTCGCAAAATATGCTCATTTCTTAGTTATTAAATAATTATATCTTCTCATACCCTATGAGAAAATGAAAAATGCTGAGAAAAAATTAGAAGAATAGAAAATCGAAAAGCAACAAATCCTTATCTGTTCTAAGGAACTCGATCGTCTGTGGAGCTAGCTTTCATCCGCGTAAGCAACACGTCTTCTCTCTCTGCCCTCTGTTTGTTTCTAATGCCTCAACATTGGGTTCTTTCAATCATTTCACACGCAATT
Source organism: Morella rubra (assembly GCA_003952965.2). Classification (NCBI taxonomy): domain Eukaryota; kingdom Viridiplantae; phylum Streptophyta; class Magnoliopsida; order Fagales; family Myricaceae; genus Morella; species Morella rubra. The sequence goes on from CM025851.1 coordinate 35,753,240, forward strand.
CGTTTAAAGCCAATAAAAAATGAGGAAAAAGAAAATGCACTGATTATTATTGGTTCTTTGAAAGTTTGACTGTTGCTTGTTCCTCTAAGGAGGTGGACGGTGGCCCACGTTTCTTTCTCTTCTTCTTTTTTTTTTTTGAAGTGATCCACCTTTTCTGGTCAAACCACGTGAGCGTATCAGACTTACTACTAAGTGGCAGTTTTTAATTAATTTTTGTCTAAGTTTTGTTTAAATCAAGTGCTTAACCATATTTATTTGTTGAATTCCGATTAGCAGCTGCTGTCCAATATTCTTTTCTTTTTTCTTGTCACGAAATATTTTGACTTTCGATTACAAAAAAGCTTAACCCAGCTCGTGACAATCTACGATTGTTTTTAGCTTAATGTTCATCTTCCTTTTCTCTTGTTTGATCTTAGATTTGATAATGATACCTCAAAGATGTGTTTTTCCCCCCCTGAACGAGTATCAGATATATAGAAAGAGCATGTATAACTACGGCAGATCTTTACGTTTATGGGAAAGGCAGCCTATCTGATCAGCCGGAGTGCACACACAGCTGTGGATTTTGCTGGTTAAGCATATTATCATAACAGTGCCGATCGAAGAAGTTTTAAACGTCAGTGATGATGTATGTTCTAATCTCCTTATAATCTGCTGAAGACGTGGTTTTCTGTGTTTTTTTTTTCTTCTAATTTTTCTGAGAAAGATGGAAGACGTGGCTCTCTTGATAAAACCTAATTGTCGGCTAACTCGTATGTAATGTAAGTCGAGGGAAAGGGAAAGGGAAAGGGAAAGGGTTGGGTCACAATCAGCTTTATTCTGAGAGTAATAGAATCCATCAAACTCCAGCTAGATCAGAACATTATTGTTGAGGAACAAACCAATAATGATCGGTATCCTTTGGGCCACTAGGTTGGAAAGTGAGGTAGGGCATTCCGTCATGTAACTAGAAGTTGCTTTTGTTGACTATTAAAGGGTCACCGCCATTGGTCATTGAAGGGGGACCCACCAGCCCCTGTGTGCCACAGAACTCATCCCATTGGTTGGAAGGTCGGGTCAAAGAAATTGGGAGTGATTGACGGTAACGGTAACATTGCTTTGATTATTTAACTTTGAATAATATTCAAGCTCAAAGCAAGTCTTCTCGGTGGCTTTTCTTTCCACAATTACATGAAACCCACTAAAAAATGGACTGCTTGTTTAGAATTAGACCCACAAGCTAGCTGGTGATTCAATGGCCGGGTCTCGACGAATTTGACCTGATCAAATGGAACGAAATATCGTCTGATTTTCCACAGTCGGTCTCAATCAGAATAGAGAGATTTTCTTCTTCCTATTTTGCTTTAGGTGTTTTCCATATTTTTCCTAGGGTAGAATTGTATGACAGTACTGAGCCATCACCCAACTGATACGCTATTACAGTGATAAAAAGACTCCAAACTTTTCAAACCTACCATGAGTTTAAAGCTATTTTGTTCTATTTCACCAAGAATACGTACGACATGTTTTGTTTATTTCAAAAGCCTTTCTTCGCCCTTTGTTGGAAGACAAAAGATTTTTATTTCATAGAGAAAACAGTTGCCCTGGTCCTGGTCTATAATCACATGGTTAAAGTTCGATGTGCTGCTAAGTTACTCTAACTCAAATGGGTTTTTTCTTTGTCTCTTCCTCCTCTTTTCTAACTTAAATAAAAAAACAAACTTGCTACAATATATATATATATATATTGCCGACATGGCACGCATAAAAGTAAAGCAACGCAGCAAAGTCAAACTAAGTTTTGGCCACTGCCCACTTGGGTGTTGCAGTTGGCTAGCAATAAATAAGAAAAGGATGATTCCTATTTTCTTCTGTTGCAGATCTGTCAGCGCTTATCCTTCTGAGACTATCTTCATCTCTATTGAAATTGCCCCACGAGTAGTAGTTGCTAGATATACTTCAAAACAAAAAGCATGGAGTACTATTATTCATTGTAAATCCAGCTTATGTGCGCACGATCTCACTCTCAAATGAGTCGTTTTCTGAGACCTCTCAGAAAAGCATTCCCACGAAATATCCACCTCTCTCTCTATTGCCCTGGATAGACAGCGTCAAAGACCTACCTCCAATCAAGTTTCTGTAACTCTTTTTTTAAAATGTTAAGTGCAGAACTATACATGGGTGCGTGACTGTGGAGACAGTGGGTGCTAGTGACGAAAGCCGTGGCATCATGGTGGATAGTTGATGCACATATCGAGGTCAACCAAGTCAATAAAATGCAAATTTTCTCTCACTCTGTTTGTACACGGTGGGCACCATTCCTTGCGTTTACGCTATATACAGTAAACAAATGGCTTGCAAGCTCAGCTACGTTGTTGCCCTTTCCAATTTTAATCCTAAACCATGGGGTTTTGTCTGTCGTGGACAGTTGCACATCTTCTATGTACAAATTTTTATTTATACCTAACAGGGTTAATATTTAAATCCAGCTGTTTCTCGATGATCATATAATTAACTACTAGTTTGATTTTGCTAATTAACGCCTGATTCATGAATGTGGATCATTCGAATTAATTAATATGAAATACTTTATACTTTCCATAAAGTATTGTGGCTCAGTGTTTTAACATGTATTTGCTTCTCGTATTTAAACAAGAGTTTGACCCTAGTTTTCACACTGTTGAACATATAAGAACATGAAAGTGACAGAAAAAGGGAGTAATAAATGTCAATATATACATGCCGACACATAAAAAACAAAAGAAAGAGCAATATTACAACAATAAAACAGAATTAATTGGTAAATATCTAGAGAAAAATAGGATGGAAAAGCAACAAATATTCCAACCATAATACAATATTCTAAATAGTGGATATTCCTAGAAATGAATCCATTGACTACTTCTATTAAACTCAAAAGAAAAAAGAAGGAAAACTTAATCCAATGAAAGCAAAATAAGGTCTTCTTGGACATAAAAATTGTTTCTTCACTGGCTGATCAGAACATGATATCATACAGATCGAAGACTAAAAAAAAAAAATCAATATGAGATTATAATATGGATGGATGATCATTCACATGGATGATAATCAGGAATTCAATAAATTTTTGTAGGGCATGAGCATAATGCAAGTAGTGCAGCTTGTAGTTGAATATATATGATATATACTAAGAAAACAGTGAGAAATGGACTAGAAATTAATGCAATATTATGTATGATCAAGAGGGTCGTTTCCATAACTTTTCCATGTGAAAATAGGCCATTTGGCTGTAAGTATATATATTGAACATATAATTAGAGGAGTCAGCAAATTAAAATGCGATTAATTAACTTGTGTAAACGATTGAGTTAGGTGAACTAACAGATAGATTGCTCGTGGGTCTCCATCATTATTTCGGCCCGTAAAGATCAAGCTAGCCGATCCTTTTGAATAGTCTTCGACGTGACTTTTTTTTCTCCTCTTTTGAACGTTTTAACGGTAAACATGGGATTCTTTTTTTTTTTTTTTCTACGCCGGTAAACATGGGATTCAATCCGTAATAGCTATATATATATATATCAACAGGGGGCTTATATTAATCACATATATTGCACGCTCCCTCTCGAATAAAAGTTTGAAGCTTCCGGAAAATTCAATTAAACAGTTGACTTTAGGGTAAAAGAAACTTGTTCTGATGGTTTTCATCAAGTTGGATTAATAGCTGTTTTAGTTGTTTATCTTCCTTAATTAGAGTCAGTCATGCAAACTGCAACAGTAGTGGCCGGTAGGTAATATATGAGGCCTTAATTAACAAGCAACTCAGACCAGCTTTGTTAGACCAGCCTTACACGGCCAGCTTCAATTTAATTAAACGCGCTGTTAGGGGAGGTTTCTAATTATGGATTAATCACTAAACTGCCTTTCCATCATGCCCCAACAACAATATCGTTATCGGCACCCCGGTTTCGGATTGGAGATTCCAAGAAGAACAACATAAACAAAGACCCAGAAAACCTTTCGTCCGTACAATATTATAGTATACTACTTCGAATAAAATATTGGTTTCCACAAATTAGTGTTGTGGTGCGGGGATGAACGACGTGGTCTAAGCTTGATCCGTGCATTTGCAGTCAACAACGGATTAAATTAACGTGCAATAAGAGCTGAAACAAATTGGTCTTTTTAATCGATTGACAAGTTGAACTTTTGTATATAAGAGATCAAGTATAGTTAACATATGATATTATAAGAACTGAATTATAAGGCCGTGTATGTTTGAATTTCATCTCGACTGATCTCTTTCGTGGATCCCATGCATATAGACTCAGAAACGTTTACATCAAGGTTTTACTCCAATATTTTTAAAAGCATTGAATTTTAATTAATTAGTCTAATTGCTTAGTTTAAGGAACTATAATTCAAAGACTAAAAGTTGATAGTCAAAGAGGAGGGAGCTAGGCCCAAGATGGGGGGATCGAGTGGAATATCATGAGTATAGTGGACAAAGAAGAATTGCATTAAATGCCTCTCCAAAGTCAATCTTATTGTTCGAGAAAATATCATCCTAGTCTTTAGTAGAGAATTGTCAACTTGGGGCATATCAGGCCAAGTCACTCCAAGGGGCTGCTTGAGAAGAGGAGGGGATCGTGGGGGTCCAAAGTCAAGAACTCATGCAAGCTAGCTGTTCCCGTGACTATTCAGTGGATATTTTTGCAAACCCAAACAAAATTAAACATATAGTTGTAATTATAAATTTATAAGTCCTGGCGTGTAGGTTGAAACGTATTCAATATTGGAACACGGTTTTGTTAAATGTGACCCAGTGACCTACAGCTAGCCAGGTCTATTTTTGTCTCATCCCCACCAAGTTGACAACTTGTTTGAGGGGTTGGGATTGTTTAAATAGGAGTTTGACTCTTCAATAGCTTTTTTTTTTTCAATAAAAAAATATTTCAAATTTTAGTGTGAATTAATATCAAAAGTTTAAACTAGTGCAAAAGAGTGAACTTAATTAGTATTCTTCTCTTAGTAAGCGGACTTCAGTGCAAACAAACGTGTTCTTATTGGTATAAATCAGTGTTTTCGTAGGATTTAGGGTTCGAAATCAGATATAATTAGGTTATAAGTAAACGATGGAAGATCATATATGCGAGTCATTGTGACTGTTAACTTAGAACTTCTAATATCCGTTTTTGGCTTTCCCATGTTTGAAACTTTTGCAACCAGACGAAACCACATTGTCTTAAACAAGCTGAGTCTAGTCAAGAAAGTCCGACAGTTATGAAAGCGATCAAAGGAAACACCGACGTCGGTCCAGTTGCGCCTCATAATTTCGAGGCTGCGGGTTTTGGCTATTTGCAGTTTTCTTCGGGTTCCACCCCCATTTGGCTCTTTTGACATTTGTGCACATCAAATGGGAAACCAGAAGAGATTCCTTTGTTCATGCAACACTGCTGCAGAACAATTAGCTCCATAAATGGCTCTATTGGACATGAGTCTCCTCAATTAACTGGTGCTTCTCTAAGAGTAAAGACTAAAGTGAAGGCAATTTCCAACTTTCAAATTTCAAAGTTGTCAACTCCGGTAATTCTCAGTCAATGAAAACCGCGAGAATAAGTACAAGAGTACAAAGAGCATCATGTTGGAAGTTTAGAAGAAGGAATTATGGGATTTTCCAAAAGTCTTGCCGCTTGGAATTTATTAGAGTTTTCTAATACTATTTATCAGTTTCAATCAGCCTAATATTTACCATATTCTACCACTTTTTAAAGGTGAAAAAATGACGAGTTCATAGAACTCCCATTATTCCATTTGGAGAATACCCTTTAAGAATTGTATATATAATGTCCAGATCTAAACCCATCCTGCATTTTTGCTTTCATGGTCCGGCTTCAGAGTTTCTTTCCTTTTCGAAAGTGTCCAAGAACATTGAGCACAACCCCATATCAATTACCCGGATTAGCTGAAACCAGAACATCAAAGCACACTCAACTTAATGGATCAAAGTTGAACACATTTCGTCAGTTTTCCCGTCAACAATATTTGAGGCGAATCGAATCAAATCAGCATATATCTTTAAAAAAAAGCGTCGCCCAAAGTTGATCATGCTGCAGCAATAATGAACGGGGGACCAGCTAGTATAAAAAAGTGTGGTACCGTTACATGCATTGCCCTATTGATTTACATCAGACTCATCAAAAGCTGCAAATTGCGGTATGATACAATTGTGGGGCTTATACTTTAATTGGTTTTCTGTCAAAAAACAACATGAGATACAATGTATTCGAGAAACCGTGTGGCATTTTTCTGACCCACTTCCAGACCAAGTTGTAAGAAAAGCCAAAGCTATGGAATTATCTTTTCTCAAGCAGCGGTCAGTCGTAATGTATATGTTGTATCTCACTGTCAAGAACCACTTTGTATGCCTTTCTTGCGAGAGGGGAAGACTCAAAATCACTATTCGCCTTTTCTCGAAGCTCAGTAAGGAGTTAAAGGTGACGGCAGTCCCTTGGCATGCTGACTCTCCATTTCAAGAAGCATTAAGGATTTCTGCCTCTGATACTTGTTTCTCTTTGCAGCAAGTGCTGAGAAAAAGATATAATACAGAGTTAAAGCGACATTTGGTAGAGAAAACATCTGCTTACACATAAGATCTGATGTTGTCATGTAACGAGAACATCTCAATTACAAGCATCATCACAAGTATATTTGAACTAATAATTCTGACGAGCATTTGAAAGGAGGCATTATCGAGTAGAAAATTGAGGTTGTCCACCACAACTTCTGGTATCATATCAATTTTGCAATTTGCAACAGATTGCCACTTAAAGAGACAACAGCCATTTTCTGAAAGTGGCACCCAATTATTGGGGGGTGGTTTTCTGTATAAAACAATGACTCAAAACCGTGCAGTTTAGGTTCCATAGGACTTCAAGCATATGCCTAAGAGGATTGAAACAAAAGCAAAACTAGACCATACAGTGAAGCACAAATTCACAGCAAGAACAGCAACGGTTGAGATTAACCAACTATATAGTGACCAGGTAACTACATCAAATACATTAATTCCGTGTAAACAAGGACAACCTGAGAATCAGAATCTTTCAATTCTTGAAGGAACAAGAATCTAGCAGTTTATACCGCTTAGTGAAGAGTTTTTTTTTTTTTTTTCTGAATACCTGCAAATGGAGACTTGTCTCTTCTGAAGAGGGTCAAAGTTTAACTGCATCTAGAAGATTTATTGAAAAGAAGAGACCCAGCAGCCTCATTGTGGAATTGGAAACAGTGGAAGAAACCTTTGATTATGCTGATGCTACCAAGCTTAAAACGATTACAGGATTAAATTGTGCCTACTTTCGTTTCTAGATTATAATTCTCGTTCCTTATTCATTTGCAAAGTTGAAATTGGTGAGTGTTCTTAAGAAGGGTTTAGCTTCAGTGAAATTCGAAATTGAAATTAGAAGTCATAATCAAGTCCCAAGGAGCTACTTTGGTGACAGATTTCAAGCTTATGTTAAATAATTAATTATGCTCAGAATCTTCTATATGCATCACCTGATCTAAAGCAAAAAAGTAAAATAAACATGCAGACCATAAAATAGTACACGATGATATCTTTAAGGAGATACAAAAAAGGATAGGAAAAGAATGTGGGAGATGATTTAAAGTTTTGAACTTCTTTGTAGTTGTACTTACACATCAAATCTTGAGGTAGAGCAAAGTCGTAATCATTTCGACCCCTTCTGATGCAGCATATATATATCACCAGCAACAGCACAGAGAAAAAAACAAAACACGATAAGCCTATCGCAATTTTCCCCTTGGTAGATAAGTGGCCATGTTCCCAAAATACAGGACATTCCGGCAAAGGAGGCAGACCACACAAACCCTTGTTACCAGAGAGACTGTCAAGAAACATGTTTAGCTGATTAAACAAGGACATAGAAAGTCACTTCTCAAAAAGATGAAGTACATAAATTAGGAAGAAAAAGTGAAAAAAAAAATTTCAAAGACATTTAGATGCCACTTTATTGAATTAATTCAACTATTTTTTTTATATGATTAGAAACAAATGAGTGACAATAAGACACACAACAAAAAGCACAACAATCTGATGTTATTAATTTTAAGACAGACATATTTTGTATCCATGAATTGCAAGAGTATAGACTGAAAGCGAAGGAAGTAAGAAGTTTATTTGTTGTTCATAGCTTTCAACACAAAGGATAAATGTCAAGGTTATCCACAAAACAAGAGTTTTGGTAGCCTCCTGAATTTCTCAGTAAATGGCCTTGAGAAAGACCTAGGTGTGGTTTACAATGTAGATAATTCTTCACCTACTCCCAGCATCTGGAAGAACCAATACAAAAAAAAAAAAAAAGGGAAGGTTCGGACACATACATCTCGCTTTGGCTTGTTAAGCAACATGTACCTCAAGGAAACAAGCAAAAATAATACAGAAGTGAGGCATCAATTAGAATAACTGGAGATGTAGGAGATCATATGACTTCAAAAGTAAAAACAGCAAGTGCTATGAAGAAATGAAAGTTGACAGCAAGAAAACTAGTTTTTGCCATCTTTGAAAAGATGCTTTTGGGGCAATCACAAATTAGACAGTCAAAAATTGTTGGCTGCTTTTACTTGGTTTCCATATAAGATAGATGTCAAAGGGAAACTACACACTTCCTACAATAAATTTCAAATCGGTAAACAACCAGAACCAAACATGTATGCTACAAAAATTTATAAGCTTAGCATACCCTTAATCCAAGAAATAACAAATAAAAACAAAGATTAATCGAAGACAGGAAATTAACATACTCAATAACTCCACCATGCACACCGATTGAATAAAGTTCTTCTGGTACTCGTCCTTCTAATAAGTTATCGTTCAATAGCCTGAGAGGAAAGATGTTACTAAGAAAAATTCTACAAACCCCGTCAGTGGAAAGAAAAATAAGGGAGTTTATGAGGTGTTTTATGTTCAGGAAGTTCGAGTTCTCCTTGTTCATTATATTCGATACAGTAACCTTATTGAAATACTCCTTTTAAACTAATGCACCTTGCACTGTGCACAAGAGCATACAGGTGAACACCTCTTTAGCACTATTATAAGTGCCATACTGCCATTATGGTATTGTAAAAGCAGGATCTGCAACAAATAGAATTAACAAGCATAGAAGGGCTGAACCAATTTGCAGTTAAGTAGTACTTTTGAACATTGGCGTCCTTAAATCATTAGGCTAATTGGCACGTTCTTAACATTATTATGGGAGCATTATTGAGAATAATCCTCCATTGCTTGAAGCACCATCCAAGGTAACACTTTGGACATTTTGATCAAAGACTTATTCGTATAACATCCTTTATGCAATTGTTTGACATATTGATGAAAGACCCATTCACATAGCATATTTTTCTTCAATTGGAAAAGCAGTATTTGATTCACTACTTTCCAGAAAAGCAATAAAATTACGACAACTGGCAATGTGGCATTTTGCAAAGCAAAGCTACAGTACTACGGGAAAGGTCTAAAAGTACAATATTTGAGACCCGTTCTCAGAATTCGATAGCCTTCAAAGAGAATCAGTAATACGTATAATGAGATTAATTTCATTATAGGCAAGATACTTGACAGTAGAATTTAACTATAAGAATTTGTAAAAAGAACTCTTAACTATCTATGTTACATTTTATTTTTTCCAAATAGGGTTACAATTGTTCGCTCTGACACTTTAGACACTTTTTGAGAGAGTAAATGGTGTCCTCTGATCAGACATAGGATGCTAGATACATGTTTCCTTGGCAAGCCATTAGTCATCAATCAGGAAACTACAACTGTTTATGTAGATCGGTTAACATGATGAATAGTGGTGCTGATAGATATATTTGATGAGCTGCAGCAATCCTAATGGAAACATAAAGAGTCAGAATAAATATATGGACAATACTCACAGCAGTTGCAGCAGATTTGAAGAAGCTAGACTATCTGGAATGGACCCTGTAAACTGATTGTTTGACAAATCCCTGCAAAGTACAGAGCATAATAATAAGGGTAAAGAGTGGTACATATAAATCTAATGGCTGTCATATAACTTTATATAGTTTGCTCACAAAACCATATATACAAAGACATACGGGAGGAGAGGGGGGTGGGGGGGGGGGGGGGGGAAGTGAAACTATAAATTGCCAGACTCGAGCAACATCAAAGGGCCCCATCCAGTTTGCACAATACAGTGAAGTTGACATGAAAAGAAATGCACCAAGCCAAACAAATGACCACAAGGCAAAATAATGTAACAGAAGAGACACTGTTTGCATACTTTAATGCAATTTGGAAACTGTTCATGAGTGAAACAATGAAGGTGATGAAACCCCACTTATGTGTCACATGATACAAAACAAAAAACAGAAATTAAGACAAGGACAGACAAGATAGACTATCACTTAAACCAACATCATTTAGCAGTAAGGTAAATCATTCTCTAAAAAATAATGCAAAGAACCTTCCAAAAAATTATGCTCCTGAATGGCAATAAGCGCTTGAGTGGCAAACTTCCATAGACAAACACTTTTTAGTGGGTTAAAGTAGTCTATTCCCAAATGACATATAATACAAGCAGTATTGCAACCCTAATCAAGTACTTGACAGATAAGAATTACTTACAGCCGCATGAGAGATTTTTGACCTAGCCCAGATGGCAATGTACCTCCTAGAGAATTAGAACTTAAGTTCCTGCAAATGGTGTCAATGTGGTCACCTTACAGAATTATATGTAATGTTTATATCAGAAAACATGCTGAACTAAGATTAGGAAGAAATGACATATGGCCTGAGAGAGAAGAATAGCGAGAAAGAATCAATGCTCATTGACTGTCCAACTGCAAAAACATTTAATCTAAATGATGCCCAATGCATTAAAAGATGGCAACTGATACTTACAGGCTTACCAAGTTTGCCAAAAGGCTAATCTGGTCACTAATATCTCCCTTCAACCCTTGACGTCCAAGATCACTGACATGTATATTTTGATCAATATATATCATTAAATCAACAAGAGTTCGCCCAAAATAAAAACTTCTTACATTAACACTAGAGACATACAAACACAATGCATAATTAGCTTTAAAAATAAAAGCATCACTTACATTTGAGATATCACGAGGGCAGTTTCATTATTGTTCAGATGACAAGTAACTCCCTCCCAGGCATCCAAACTTGTAGGAGCACAGGGATCACCATTCCAACCCATTCTATCAGGAACACGAAGTGAATCCTTCAATGCTTGCATAGCAATCACTACAACAACAAAAAATTGAGTTAGCGTGGCAAAATAAGAAACCACATTCCCAATGTTCAGCTATTGTATAGAAATCTTCTATCGATTTTGCTCATTTTTCTTATTTATTTTTTCCACCTAAAACCGTTCTCGATTTCCAACCACCGAACGCATTTTCATTTTCCATTTATATTTACTTTGAAATTATTTATGAGAACAAAAACGGAGATTCTAAGATTAATTACTATAACTTTCATTCTTCTATGATTCTAAGATCTTTTCCTTTCCGACATATCTCAGAATCCATTAAATCCCGCTATATCTACAATCCTTGACATTGCATCGAAGAATAAATTCCTACCAAATTCGGGATTTACCTTGCTCAGGCAAAGTGGAAAGATCAACAGGAACTAGCGCGTAATTCTCAAGGCCGCTAATCACTGGCGTGCCCACCACCGGCACCAGCCGCACACTCAACACAATACTGCTCAGATTCTTCACCACGTAATTCCAAGTATAAGCCGCGAAGCCCCCAACCTCCTTGTATATATCAATTCGGTTTACGTTCTTCCCGTTAACCAACACGTCGAACACCCTCTGCCCCGCCGCCTTCACGCTCGGATCTATCTCGGCGAAGTGAAACCACAACAGGTAGTCCAGCTTCGCGTCCACCGGGAGCTCGTATTCCAACCCCGCATCTCCACCGATAGTCACAGCCGTCTGGTATAGCTTCGCCGGAAAATAGTTCGGCGGCGAATTGGTCCTACTGATAGCGTTGCTGGTGGACACGGTTCTGAACGCTTGGACTAAACCAGTGGAGCTCTGGGAATGGAATTCCGTGTCCGACTGCCAAAAGCGACCGAAAAAGTCGGTGTCTTTGGTGAACCCAGGACCCCATTGGTCCGAGCCGCAAGTGAGTCGGCCGTAGTTGACGAGAATATGCTTCCGTCCGATCGTTGCGGCGTCATAGGAGAGCGGGTCGATTTGGTTGATCTGGAGGGACCCGATGACGGGCGGGTCAGTGGCAATGCTGTAGAAACAGACCTCCGCGTGTCCGTCGCTAACGTACGCGTAGAGATCGGAGTAGGCGCCGTCGCGAGCAAGGGTCTCAGGCCAAGGGGAGTGCCAGCTGTACACTATCGTGCCCTCCACAGAAGAATCGAAGGAAGGCGGATGAGACCTGCCGTCGTAGTTGTCGTAGACGGTGAAGAGACGAACGTAGTAACGTCCGTCCGGAAGCGGCACAGCGTAGCAATTCTTCTTGCCGGAAGTGAGTGGAAAGTAACGAAGTGTCTTCTCTTGCGGGTGACTGAAGTGTAACGGCTCCGAGACTACCGCGGTGGCGCCGCTGCTGTAAAAGCGGTCCGACAGCCACGTGGTGTTAAAAGGGTCGGTGACGTTGGTTGGGCCGCCGCAATCGATATAGTAAGAAACGCCTATTTTCATACAGAAAACGCAAAATGCAGTTAGTTACAGTCGGAGAACCAGTAAAAGAGAGGGGGAGAGGGAATTCGAGCTCACCATAGGAGGAGGAGGAGGAAGAAGAAGAAAGAGAGCGGTAAGAGGGAGAAGAGGAGGAAGAGGATGACGAAGTGCAGTGACATTTTTGTCTAGAGGGCGGAGGGGAGGAGTGGCACGGGTGTGTTCGGTCAGAAGGGAAGAAAAGCAAGGACTAAATGGGAAATGGGTGAAAGCAGGAGGTGGGGACTAGGGGAAAGTAAGGAAGGCGAGATTAGCGGGGAAGATTTGGGGTACTTTTAGATTGAATAGGAGTGGACGAATAAGGTGCTTTGCAGACTTCAGCAGCTAATCCGGAAATGGCTGAAGGCATCTATCTGTACTTTTGACTTCGATTGAGCTCCGAAGAGAAAGCAGGTGGATTTACTGTTTTGTTTGTTCGTGCATGTTCGGTTTTTGGAATTTGTATAAATGAATTCAATATAATTTGCGAGTTTAAATATCGTAACTTTCCTAGATTCAAGAGCACGTTGTTTAGCTAAAAAATTTAAAATTTAAAATCAATTCTTTAAATTTACGATCTTAATATTAATTATACACATATATCAACACAATTCAATATTAATTTTTTTTATAAATATTAATACAAACTCAACAACTTATACACATATATTAATAAAACTCAAATATTATCTAAATATTCACACTATATTAAAATTTTAAAATTTTTTCAAAACTAACGTGTCTACGAAACTCAATAAAAGGGCGTTTGTTTATCGAAATTTTAAAGAATATTTCTAAAATTTTGAGAATCTTTTGAATATTTAAGTTTATTGAAGTTCGTAAAAAATATGAAGTGTATATATAAAAGTGTGAAATTTATTGAGATTTATAAAATATATTTAGTGTGTTGAAAATTTTAAACCTTAAAAAATTAAGCAAACAAACTCCCCAAGATCTTCCAAGTGAATTTGGCTATAAGGGGTCTCAGGAATTGAAGAGGACACGGCGTAGACTGTAGAGAGGGAAAAGGCTCTTTCCAAGACGTGGCAACCATGCTTGCAAGCAAATCATTATTTTTTGGGGGGTAGATAAAAAAAATTGGAAGTACCGTCGTTAATGAAAAAAGAAACTATATTTTTTTCTTCATTGCCTTCTTGGCAAATGCATGATTGTATACCATAATACCATCCTTTTTGTAGGGCAAATTGCGAAACTAGCCATTACTGGTAGGGACTCCTTGTCAAAGGCAACGAAGAATCTGTCCCTTTCTCTGTGTAAAATTGTGTCTACCTTTTGGAGAGGATTTTGTTTAGTTGTCCAAAATAGGAAGGCCAAGAGTCTTGAAATGCGCCATGTTTTAAGAGCCGAGGCTTTTCTGATTAAATAAATCTTTCCTAAATGACTCCTTCTCCATCCCCTTATTTCTAATAGGACATGGACTAGATCAAAATCATTTTCAAATGAGTCCTTGAAAATGGTCCCATTTTTGTCTTCTACAACGATTTTGGTGAAGGTTTTAAACTTTTTTTTGGCAGGTAGGACTAAGTTTGATTGGAAATTAGTTGGTTACAATTTATTGACGTCAATTATAGTATATAATCAATAGCCAACAACAACAACAAAATTGCAGAACTCATTAAAAGCTTCAGGTCACAATGTGCGTGGCTATGGATTGCACAATGTTGCTGCTGCAAAGGAAATCGATCGAAATTGACTGAGATACCCAACTAATCACTTGGAAAACATTAAAGTAGGAAATAAATTCACGGTCCGTGCATCCGTTGGGATTATCTAGCTTTTGGATTCGACCATTCCTTCTGAAATTCCTTCAAAGAGCATTCTGCCAATGACTTACTAGATAGTCTAGATTGCTTCGATATGCAGATATTTGTGCATCCAACTTTCAACAGCCAATGTGGTAAATCCGGACACTTACGCAAGGCATGGCCCCTGACAGTATACCCAAGTATTTTGATTCACTAAGGGCCTCGAGTTGTCATTTGCCGTCACTATCCATGTTGGAGTAGGTTTCTCATCCCGTGACTTTGCATACGTTTGTTGTTTGTTCTTTTCTGCAATTAAAAAAACAGGGCCTTCTGCAATGGAATAATTGGAATAACACCTGCAAAGGAGACAAAAACTAATCAGGAAAAAAAAAAAAAAAAAAAGAAGAAAAGAAGAAAGCAAAGGATATAAGACTAGTCAGTGACGTGTTTATCTATCATTTCTTTTTGTTAGTATTTGTTCCCGGAATCTGTAATAGTCAAGTTTTCGAGGATATTTTTGCTTATCTAATGATGAGAGAGAAATAAATCGGCCCATACCATGGTATGTTGGTCCAATCTAAGCCCAATGTGAGAACTCTTATAAAAAACTAGTGAGGCTATAGGTTTTGGAAGGAGAAATGTCTATGTGATGAAGCCCCAACGGGCCCGAGGGTCAAATCGGCCCATTCATCCTCTTCTAGATTAGACTCGCTCAAGAAGGAGAAGACGGCGACCTAGAGCAAAAGGGATTGTCCTTTCGAGGGACAAAAACACCCTCTACGTTTTATAAAATGTTCAAAATCAATGTCAAAAATTAATACACAAGTATTAATTCCTCTTATATAAATCTCTAATAAATTTTTACAAAATTTCAATACATTTTTTTAAAAAAATTATAATAAATCTTTTTTTCTATACTTTTACTAATAAATTTTTATTAAACAATTACATCAAATTATCTATCTCTACATCTTTTTATAAACTCCAACAAAAATTAAATATCTTTAAAACTAACACAAAAACCTATAAAATTCTAATCTACATTATTCACAATTTTATCAAAATCTTAAAAATCTTATCATTTTTTTAAAAACGAATATCTTTTAAAAAAAAAAAGGGAACTAACTTGAAGTTGGGGCTGACCCACGGGAAAGCTTCCTCTTCACTCCATATTGTGTGCAGAGTTTGGATCACAGGTGAAACACACCCAACCCGTGAATCGTGTGGTGGGCCAGATTTTTCTGGCATCGATCATCACTACCTCCATCCGGCCCCCTTAGGCTTAGGGGTGATATTTTTCAATCTCTATGTATACCTGCTGTGGCATCACATTAACTATTTTCAGCTTCAAGCTGCTCTGGGACTGGGTTCCGAACCAAAAGTTCTATATACTGCATAGCAATGGAGGGAATTAGAAACATATCTATTTTCCTTTCCTAGTTTTACTCCAATCTCAATGAATTTAGCACGGTGATGAATTTATGTAAATGCTTTAAGACAGTTAAACTTGGATTTCGAGTTAAACTATCAAATATTCAAAAATAGGGAATGCTCTGATCTCAAGGAGTGGGCGTGGATGCTGAACCCCGCAAGGTCAAAAACTTCTTGGGGGCGGGCATGTTCTCAGGATTTCCAGCCACAATTTCAGGCTGCACACACGTGTTGATCCATACTTTTTTGTGGTAAAAGACGTTTGAAAAGCAAATATAACAATGGAGAGGGTGTAAAGTCTTAAAAGACATCTAAAAGCTATTAGAAAAATCGAGTGTGCTAGTTTGACAGCTATTAGCTATACGCATGGGGAAATCCAACGCGATTGACTGCAAACGAGAAGAAGGTTTGCATCATACAGGCTACATTACCTGGTCGGGTCCACAAAATTTTTCAATTTTAATATAATAAAATAATTATAATATAATCTATATTTCTTCGTTAAATTATTACTTTTATTATATTAAATATAAAAAATTCATTCAATTTTTTATTTTTTTAACTTTTTCTTATCAATTTTAATATTTTAAAATTTTAACCTTTTCAAAATTTTAATATTCAAACACTCAGTGTTTGATGATGGGTAGCAGGTCATTTTCACTCAAATTTCAGGATTGAGGAGGGCGGATTCATTGTAATTTGTCATAACCATCAGTAGCTTATACAAGTTTCCTTTTAGGTCGGAGAAGTTACGGGGAGAAAGTAAAAAAAAAATCCTTTTAGGTTGGAGGAGTTATGGGGAGAAAGTAAAAAAAAAAAAAAAACTGTTAACATCTGACTAAAAATTCCCTAAACCCGTATCACAAAGTTCTGTTAATAGACAAGTAGGATCCCTCAAATCTTGTGCAGGAGCCGGGAGGCAGCCACTGTCCAGTTCAAGAAAAGGCCTCTGCTCTCTACAAAAGCCGAAGGGTCTGTAAAAGCATAGATGTCCAGAGAGAAGATAGCAGACACGCACATTTTAGAAGTAATGGTCCCTCGGGGAAAAAAAAAAAAAAAAAAAAAAAAAGCCTGTACGGATGAATCACAGGAGCATTGTTTTAGAGGACGTTCGGTTAGGAGGTTTTTTTTTAAAATTTTTAATATTTTTAAAATTTTTAAATGATATTAATTTTATCGATATACATGTTGTAATTATTTTTAAGTGATGTTAAAAAATATATTTAATTTTAAAATATTAAAAATTTAAGAAAACAAAAAAAAACGAACGTCATCTTCAGTAAGGAGGGACGGACCTAGGGGGCAGAAGGGTCACGGGCGATGGGCGCACTGCTTCTCCAAAAATATATATTTAGGAACTAAAAGATTTTTTTTTTCTTAGAAATTTTCAAAAACAGTGGCAGCTAGCATTGCTTCTTGGTGGAGTAAAGCTCGACGACATGCAGGCGTAGAGTGGCCCAAAGCTATAAGAAACAAAACTACAAAGGAGTTTACTGAATGACACCATCATTGACAGGTGGGAGGTAGGTGGTAATTTATGGAGAAATGAAGACGGCCACTATTTATTACGAGTACCTAAGCACAAGCTGGATCTCTGTCATGTCCTGAAGTCACCAAGCACCCCCAACAAAACGTCTCATTCCGTACCCTGTCTGTCTTCAAGGACTCTCCCAATCGCCCGTTGCCAGCTATGCTTTAGGATCAGCTTTCATTTTGGCTATCCCTCTACAACGTTGCCAACTGGGGTGCAGGAGCTCACGTGGCAAGGTAAGGTAATCCTAGTAAGCGTGAGTTGTACTCTAGTGCATGTCCACGTCCGTCGACAAAGTCACGAATATCGATGTTATTCTTCTAAAGTTTAGCGGACGATAGCGAGGTTAGGTATATATATCGCTAACTGCTCCGACTTATAAGTATATAACATTAACTACTTTTTTTTCTTAATAAACCTTCTTATATGTAAAATTTGGAATCTTTGACAATTGATTCCATCCTATGCTAGTTTCTTTCAACGCAAAGCACATTTTTTTATGTAAATTAGTTCAAATATTTTATATTTCATTTTTACTAATTTAATTTGACTATCAAATGCTACATGGAAAGGTTTTTTTAAAAAAAAAGAGTTTTATAGGATTTCACCAACAAGGACAACGACTTTCCTTTTGAATTGTACGTACGGGACCCTCTTAAATCTTGAAGTCACAGTCTCATAATAATCCGCAAATCTGGACCGTCCAATTTAGCACTTGATGCACCAAACGGCCCACAATACTGGGTAAGGGTACCACGGATGACTACGTTGAAAGCCGCAGCACTTGATCATATCCCTCTCCTTCCCCGCGAAGATATCGAGTTTCTAAAAATGATTCAGTGGAATGTAAATGGGACGCGTTTTGCCAGCCTGGCTTCTCTGCACATTTTTAACTCCTCTCCCTTGGATCCCTCTCAGTCACTCACCTGGTCCCACATAAAGCTCTACGCAATACCGACACTACCCTCTTCTTTTTCCAGCTGCCCTCCACTTAAGCTACTACCTCCCTCCTCTCTTCAATCTCTCATTAACACTCTCTTTCAGTCACCGCTCGCCAACCACCCCATGACTACGAAACGGCACCACTCTATGCCTACGAAACGTCATCGCTTCCTCTTCGTACTCATCTTTCTCACCGTCGTTTATGTTTATTTGCCGGCAACTTTTGTTTCCGGAGATCTTCCAGCGTTTAGAGAAGCAGTAGAATTTCGAAACGGACGGGAATGTCTCCCAACCGAACCGGTTATTCACGTCGCCATGACCTTGGACAAAACCTACCTGCGGGGCTCTGTAGCGGGGGTGTACTCGGTCCTCCGACACGCGTCTTGCCCTCAGAACATAGTGTTCCACTTCATCTCCACCCACCGCCGCGCCGAAGACCTCCGCCGCATTATCACCACGACCTTCCCTTACTTGAGGTTCAACCTCTACCGCTTTGACACTAACCTCGTCAAGGACAAGATCTCCTACTCTATCCGCCGAGCCCTCGACGAGCCCCTCAATTACGCGCGAATCTACCTGGCCGATCTTCTCCCTTCCAGCGTCAGACGCATTATCTACTTCGACTCCGACCTTATTGTTGTGGACGATGTGGCGAAGCTCTGGGCGATCGATCTCGGGAAGCACGTGTTAGGCGCGCCAGAGTACTGCCACGCGAACTTTACCAGCTACTTCACTCCGCGGTTCTGGGCGAACCGGGCTTTCGCGGCATCGTTTAAAGGGCGGAGGGCGTGTTATTTCAATACGGGGGTAATGGTGATCGACTTGAAGAAATGGAGAGAAGGAAGGTACACGGAGAGGCTGGTGAGCTGGATGAGGGTGCAGAAGAGGTACAGGATATACGTGCTGGGATCGTTGCCTCCGTTCCTGTTAGTTTTCGCCGGTGACGTGGAGGGGGTGGAGCACAGGTGGAACCAGCACGGACTCGGGGGAGACAATCTGGAAGGACTCTGTAGGGATCTTCACCCTGGTCCGGTGAGCCTCTTGCATTGGAGCGGCAAGGGCAAACCATGGCTCAGGCTGGACTCTAAGCGGCCCTGTCCTTTGGATAGCCTCTGGGCCCCCTACGACCTTTTCCGTCACTCATCTTTGTCTTCGGATAGCTAGTCAGTCCGACGGCCGCTCAGGCTAATGATGTGGCTCCTTTTTTCGCGATCGTCGTTCATGGCTCCACTACTTGCGGCAACGGACGGGGACAGAAGTGAAACGATCGACCGACGTGGTATACATTTTGTTGGATATATAATAATCTAGGGTACTTTTGTCTGGTGTTGTCTGGTAAAACGGATAGGACTTTTACGGGCGTTAAAAAAGTGGGTTAACGGCCGCGTTTACGTTTTTTGGGAAATGTAAATAAGGACAGATGAAAAGGGTAGAAAGGAAATATCGTTGTCCACGATGATTAGTTCATGGTAAATATTCTTCTCTACAATCTCCATCCCCCCATCGTAGGTGTATCTCTTTTTGGTTTATATAAAAAAATAAAATAGTCGAGCAGTGGAAAAAGTCCAAAAGGTGTTTCCACTTTTTACGTAATGGGGTTTACGTTACTTTGATTGCTGCGTTGTGTCGGTGTTATTTAGTGGTGAACACACCCAGTGTTATTTTATTTTTATTTTTGTTGGACTGGATCCGACCTTTTTATCCTTTTTGTAGGCGATCCGTGACCATGAAACAAAAACAAAAGACTTCATAAAAAATCAGATTGAACTGACATCTGAAAAGTTCGCTTATTCTGTCCTTATTGAGAGACATGTTGGGCTCCTACCAACAAAAAGGACAACACACGGGAAAAAGTTGTGAAAAAGCTTGGGCTCTACCCAGGTTGCACAAGGCCCAAAAGGCCTACTGACAAACTTCCCAAATTCGAAGACCATGAGCGCCCAACGGCCCTGACCTTAAGCGGCACTGCTTAATTTCAGTCGCGATTTATGTCAAAAATATCTACAAGCCCAGTCCAACGTCCCTGTCTACATGGCATTTGTGGTGACTATGGCTCGTCCATCCAGTCGAACCATTTCCCTCCACAAAAAAAATACCCGAAATAACTGTCACTGTATTGCTGCCGACTAATGGTCTACGTTTCGGGGAGTTTCAAAGTGAGTGATCCTCTCAGTGACTTGTGAGCTCTTTCCCCCAAACTCTAAGCCTTGGTCCGCACGGACATGGCCACTGTTGCAGCAGGAGGGGTAGGTATAGGAGTTGCCAAGCTCCAGGCTCACAGTTCTGCAAAACCCACAACCCCTTTTCTCGGCAAGAAACTGAGAGTCAGATACAGTAATTACGAATCACAAGCGAGAACAAGATCAAGAGCGAACGTCTCATATCCAAAACAACTCCTAGTTCTAGCCTCACAAGGGGGACTCATCATCGATGCCGTCCGTGACCTCTTTGTGGCGGTGGGTGTGGGGCTGCCCTGCACTGTCATGGAGTGCGGGGATATGATATACAGAAGTACTCTTCCGAAACCGAGTGGCTTGACAGTTACGGTCCCTGGTGCGCTTTTGGCTCTGGGGACTCTGTCTTACCTCTGGGCCACGCCTGGTGTGGCCCCTGGGTTCTTTGACATGTTTGTTCTCGCTTTTGTTGAGAGGCTTTTCAGACCCACATTCCGGAAGGTATCAGTGAATTTATTTTTTGCTAATTTTGCGTCATGAATCGGAGTTTGGCTAACTGTGCATATGTACTTAATGATATGATTTGGTGTTGTGAGATAGGATGATTTTGTTCTGGGAAAGAAGTTGGGGGAGGGGGCTTTTGGAGTGGTTTATAGAGTTTCACTGGCCAAGAAGCCTTCATCGAAGGTATTATTTGTTTGGTATCATCCTCTATATATGAAGATTTCTGTTTCTAG
The DNA here is from genome assembly GCA_003952965.2 of Morella rubra. Lineage (NCBI taxonomy): Eukaryota > Viridiplantae > Streptophyta > Magnoliopsida > Fagales > Myricaceae > Morella > Morella rubra. The sequence continues at coordinate 35,774,522 of CM025851.1, forward strand.
CTTGTCTCTTTGGTTAACTTGTTTTTGAACTTGTCTTCTCAATTCTTGTTAACTACAAAGGTAAATAGTCCAAGAACTATTGAATTCTGCTGCTATTAATTGCTTAGTCTAAATCACGATTGAGGTAAGGTTTTTTTTTTTTTTGTTCTTCTATGAGTGTCACAACACTTTGGTTTAGAATTCCTAAATGTGATATGGAACGGAATACCGCTTGAATACTGATGGCATTTTGTTTGTCCTTTGAAGGAAGGTGACTTGGTCTTGAAAAAAGCTACTGAATATGGTGCAGTTGAAATTTGGATGAACGAGCGTGTTCGAAGAGCTTGTGCAAACAGTTGTGCTGATTTTGTATATGGCTTTCTAGAGGTGTTGTTCTGTTATGACTACTTCTAATAACAGCATATAAATAAAGGGTATCATTATCTTTAGAACATAAAGGTTTATTTTCAAAGCTCATACCATTGCAAAAACCTTTTTTTTTTTTTTAAGCTTGTGGTTAATACTGTCATAATTGGTTCTAGACTTCTGCAAAGAAAGGTGGTGAGTATTGGCTTATATGGCGGTTCGAAGGGGCAGACACACTTGCAGATTTGATGCAAAGCAGAGAGTTTCCCTACAATGTCAGTCCTTTATCTCATTAGCCCTTTGATATTGTGTATGATGCCTTTATATAACACATGCCAAGCCAAATTCGAGGCTAAAGTTCAGTAGTTTCTGACCTTAAATGTCTTCACATAGTCCCTTCTTGAGTTTAGCTTTCCATGACCCTAGTTTAATGATCGTTGTGTAAAAATATTAGGTGGAAACTATGATTCTTGGAGAGGTCCAGGACTTTCCTAAGGGTTTGGAAAGAGAAAATAGAATCATTCAAACAATTATGAGACAGTTCTTATTTGCACTGGATGGCCTTCACTCGACGGGGATTGTGCACAGGGATATCAAGCCACAGAATGTTATCTTTTCCGAAGGTATTAGCAACTTTTATTCTGCAATAAATCAATGAAAGGTTGGAAACGTTTGAGAAATATCAGGTTGAATTTTCATGTTACAAGTGAATTTTGAACAGGTTCTCGTACATTCAAGATAATTGATCTAGGAGCTGCAGCCGATTTGCGAGTGGGCATCAACTATATTCCAAAGGAGTTTCTTTTGGATCCAAGGTTTCTTAATTTCTGCTCATATGTATAGTTTATAGACGTATAAGTAGAGAAAACCATAACCCTTTGCATGTTTTATCCACCATGAACTTTCCAGTAAGTCACACACTTGGCTTTTGAGCAGAACATTTGAATCGCCAATTTTTCATTTCTTTTAGTGCATAGCCTGGTTTGTTGGTTAGGAACACAACTGCTCTGAGAATTAGTATATGCTGGTAGAGAAGAGCAGCTTAGCAAGCAAAAGAAGAGTAAGGATTAGTTTTCTCATTTTTATTGTTTTTGAGGAACGAAATTTTGTAATTTGCCTTGTATACAGTCACCTTCAACTAGGTTGTGATGCAGGCACAGAGATATTGAAAGATGTTTGTCCCGGTGTCTTTCATCGAGGGTAGTGACTCATGTTTTTGGTTCTTTCCTTCGCAGATATGCTGCACCAGAGCAATACATCATGAGCACGCAAACACCATCTGCACCTTCAGCACCAGTTGCCACTGCACTCTCTCCAGTCCTATGGCAGGTGCAACTAACTCTTTAAGTTTTCCAAGGCATTATCATTTCATTAGCAAACTTTGTTAGAGAATCGAGCCGGTTGTATTGGTTCTGATAGCTTGTCCTTGGACAGATGAATTTGCCGGATAGATTTGACATCTACAGTTCCGGTCTCATATTTCTACAAATGGTGAGTGACAAATACTGCCGAGTATTCCTCCTGGATTTATTTATTGGCTTGATATTCAGATTTTGAAAAACACTTCAAAGAGGGTTGCTATAGCCTATAGCGGCCATTCTAGTCACAATCACACCAACTCTGTGGTTTTGAGAGGTACCATCAGCTGGCCCAGTTGGGAGCAGTGATGCATAATCAATGCGTTGTAAATGAACATGTAGACAGCCAATATTCAACTTTACCCGAGCTCCGAGACACGGCATTGATTTAAGTCTCGGTTCCCCCTATACCTTAACAAGTAGCAGAACACTTGTGACATATATAAACGTAGGAACCCTCAAAAGTAACATATGGGTAACCAATACCATCTACTATAATCATTTAGCAAGATTTTGCATAGTCACTTCTTAACAGGTTCTTCTTATAGGCATTCCCTGCATTACGCAGTGACAGTGGCCTCATACAATTCAATCGTCAATTAAAGAGATGTGATTATGACTTGGTTGTATGGAGGAAAAGTGTAGAGCCTCGCGCTGGTGCTGAAATGAGAAGGGGGTTTGAGTTGTTGGATTTAGATGGTGGGATAGGATGGGAACTTCTTACTTCAATGGTTCGCTATAAAGCACGACAAAGAACCAGCGCAAAAGCGGCTTTAGCTCATCCCTACTTCGACAGAGAAGGGCTATTGGCTTTGTCCTTCATGATGAAGCTGAGGCTGCAATTCTTTCGTGCAACACAGCAGGACTATGGGGAAGCTGCCAAGTGGGTAACCCGGCTTATGGCAAAATCAGGGACCGAGCAGGATGGTGGTTTCACAGAAGCTCAGCTTCAGGAACTCAGAGTCTGTACCAAATTATCTTCGAATTAGAAAATTAGTAACTCTAAGATTCACACTATAATTCCAACACTATTCTATTGTGCAGGAAATTGAGCCAAGGAAGAAAGCGAGTCCACAAAGGAATGCTCTTGCTTCAGCTCTTCGTCTCCAGAGGAAAATGATTAGAACATTGAATGAGAGCATGGATGAGCTTAACCAACGTAGAAAGAGCCTATGGTGGAGCAAATGGATACCCAGAGAGGAATGAAGATTGTAAATACATAGCACTTTTTTTTTTTTAATAAAAAAAAATCTGTACATCCGTGTTGACCAAACTTCCCGGTGGAAAATAGTGATACTTTACAATGAAAGAAATTAGCTGGAATCTAATGAAAACATGTCTGGAATCTTTTAGACGCACGTCTAAGGGCCTGCATGGATTATAGTTCTCATGAGGAATTCAATGAAAGGGAACTGCAATGGAGCACGCTCTGTCTTTTACATTATTCGAGAAAAAACTAAAATTAAACTTGCGCCACATTCCTTGATGTTCCCCTGGCCGACTAAAAAAGATTAACTTATCTTTCATTCACATTTTCGAAACTTTTATTCTTCGAAGAAAAACTGCAACAGACTTTGCCATAAAAAGCAAGAAAGTGCATCAAAACCTTTTCTTATTGCTCTGTTTTCCCCCCTTTTGTCGGGAGAAGGATCTACGTTATGGGCTGGCAGCTCTGTCACTCTGTGTCCTTGAATACTCTCGAAGAAGAGTAGAGGTTCTTGTCAATGGCATTGACAGTAATCCTTTATAACTTTCTTTTTTTTTTTAATCAAAGAAGAAACTAACACTAAAACCAGAAAAGAGTACCAACAAAATTACAGACCCATCAAGGGGGATCAAACCATCATAAATCCAAGGAAAACTAGAATGGAGCCCACAAAATTCAGGGAAACATCCTTCCCCAGAGGAAGAAGCAGCCCATTGGGCAAAACTATGTGCAACAACATTTGCACTAAGAGGGGATTAAAGAACATGAGAAATGAGGCTTTGCCACTAGTTGTGCTTGAATTTGCGATATCACCGAGTCTATCATCCAAGGACAATCACAACTGGGTCGGTGAACAGCATCTACAACTCTCAAAGAATCACTTTCCAAATAAACATAATCCCAAGAGGAGTTAACAGCCACTTGAATACCAAGCCAAAGAGCTGCGGCTTCACCAACTGTGGGATCCACAGATAACAGCCGACGAGCCTCTGCATGGACAATTCGACCTGAAGCATCACGGCATATGCATGCAGCTAGAGAAAACGCATCATGAGTTGCAACATCGACATTAATTTTAAAAGAGCCCGGAAGAGGAGGAACCCAAGAGACAGAGAACCTGGGATGATGAAATTGCCAAGCCACAAGATGTTGCAAAGTGGTCTGTTGTAACCGTGCAACCAGTCTAGGAATAACAGTAGGTGACCCACCATGAACAACTTGATTGCGCTCAAACCAAACAAAATCAATAGCATTAACAGCAAATAATTGAAAAGAAATAATTTCCCAATTCTATATTCTCTATACAACCTGCAACTCAAGAGGATATAATCAAAGGTAACATGAATTCTGATTGCTTGTCCGCAAGGATTATTTAGCATACAAGTGCCTAATGATTCACAACTTATAAACATTCAAAAATTCTCAAAACAAAAAGCAAAAAAACAGGTAATATTTGGATGGCAAGAGATCTGAAAGGCAATTGAGTTCCGATCAAGATACGAAAAATCTTTTATTATCTCTTAAACCAGCAATGACATTGCTGGCTCTGTAGTCAACGAGAAGTGCTAATTTAAGTTCGTACAGTCGTGGAGCTGTAATTATGGACTATCGATTTGTGTTAATGAATTGTTCGTACAATGATGAGGCTGTAATTAACTCGAAATCCCATGAGGCGGAGAATTCAAGAATCCTGTCAAGCAAAGGCTGTCGAAAGTCTTTATTGAGTTTTCTCGTTGCCTGCACTTCGAGACTACTCTTCTCCTTTTAAAGAAGAGTTGCACTCGGCGAACATCGCGTGCATTACTATAAATGCAAAAACACACTGCCGCTATCGCCTATATGTGAAAGTCAGAAGAAATCCAACGAAAAAAAAAAAAATCCAAACGCATGACATCGTTGAATAAAAATTCATTCACGTGAAAAGTTTCACCTTTTGTCATAAGAAGACAAAAGAAATGTGTCTTTCAAAAAAGCCAAGCCACACACGTAACAAATACAACTGTAGTTTCTGGTCAGAATGGTACACTCCTTTGGTGTTCTCACGTGGGGAATCTATTAAATTCACGTCCATGCTACGTTATGGCCATTTGAATGATTAAAGAGGCAAAGCTATACGACCATCTGAATGATTAAAGAGGCAAAGCTAAACCCTTGGGAGGATGTGGCGGAGGCACAGCATGTGGGGAGCGAAGGTACTCAGGAAACAAAGCCAACAAGAAGCATGGTGGAGTAGTCAATAAAGTAATATAGGATTCAAAGGTTAGAGATAACATAAAATTAACAATTTTTGCATTGAGTCTATCGCAGGCAATGGCGTTGTAAACCACGAGGACCTTCACGTGCAACTCTGACCTCCTTGTTCAGTACAACCAGGCCATTTTTTTAAAGTATAAACAGTACAACATACCCAGCACGAGACACTCCAAAGTTAACCTGGGAACACGTTGATTAAAGCGCATTTGTTTGACTAATTTAATCGCCATTGTCTCTAATCCAGTTCAGTTCCCAAAGCTTTGGCTGTCTCACACTCCATGGACAAATATTACTGGATGCTTTCTGTCAAAAATGCTTTTATATATTTGTGCCTGCTTAAGCCCCTTGTGACCAACTTATGGTGATTTTTGCATATTGCTTGCACTGCTGCTGTGCCTTTGAGCGTGCAGTTTGATCAAATTCTCCGCATCCTCTATCAATAAGTTCTGGGATATCACAGATCGACCCAGATCAAGCATTCCTACAATCCAAATCAATGAGATCAAAGATCATATATACGTTATGCAAATTCACAGAAACAACAGCTCACAGATAACCAGGAGGTGCCAAACTCCGTTTGGCAGCTTGAAATTGCTCAAAAAGAGCATATAGAAATACAAAAAAGACAGTTGTGTATTAGAATCAGGATTACTGGAAGATGGTGCCCTGATTAGTGAAATGGGTGGAACACGAGACGAAGCAAGTGGGTTCTTGCTTTGATTTTGATTAAGAACAACTTAATTGGTTATAGTTTATCTAATTAGTCGCTCAGATGGGTACTGGACTTTGATATTATATTAGTTAAGCTTGTTATTTTCAAGTAATCATTATTAAAATGTTCAATCATACTATAATATATTGTAAAATATTATGGAGCCTCGGTCATAAGTTGTAGCCTAGAAATTTCACAGGCTAAGGAAAGGAAGAAGAAAGGGAGGTGATGGCAAATCCAAGTCAAGGCCCTTTGGAAAACAAGTATATATTTTTCACAGACATACATATAGAGTCAAAACATCTAAATCTAAGTCGTTGTTAAGAGGTTAAGGTCATCAAAATGATAATTCTTATGTAATCACCTAGAAAATGCTACAATATTCGGAAATATCGTAGCATTTTGGATAATCTTAACAAATTGAACACTAAGACAACCTTTGGTAATAGGAAACCATGTCCCGCCTACGTAGGTGGCTTCCTTCAGAGTCAAAAGCTAGCCTAACTCTGTGACCCATAGTGTTTCTGAAAATGGCTATTGCTATTTTAGGTGGAACCAACAAAAACTAAAAGAGAATCTACTAAGAAAAGCGCTGAAAAGAGAAGGCTTTTTCTTTATCATGAATAATATAAAAAATAATAATGCACAAATTGAAGGCAGCAGCACGGTAGAGTCTATAGAAATTCGCTGCCTTCTTGAACGAATGGCCGACCCATTATGCTGATATTTTATGCCTGCACTGAGTTAAGATATTGGAAATGGAGGGTGACATAGCAATGAGAGAGCGTCTTGTTTGGCTTGTTTTGTCATTTTACTTGGTATTGCGGTATGGATTCCCAAGTGGGGTTGGGGCCCATTTGGCATTGTCTGGTGAGTTTGGGGGCACTGCACGCCCTTTCATGCCCCATCGTTGGCTCTTTACTAGACCAACGTGAGCCAAGACCACGTCCTCCACCCTATATAAGAAACCCCTACCAGCAACTTCAGACCAAAGCTCAGCAAAGTTGTTGTTCACTCACAGAACAGAAAGGAGAAAGAACTTCTGGGCATTCCAAAGAAGAAGAAAACATTAGAGATGAAGATGAGCAGTGCGTCCATGGGAGGGTCCAAGAGAAGGCTATCTACCAGAGGACTTGGAGGGGTCCTCAGAGAGCAGAGGGCTAGGCTGTACATAATAAAGAGATGTGTGGTCATGCTCCTTTGTTGGCATGATTGAAGTCCCAAACCTGCAGGGTGATAAGGCTGAGGACTTTTTCTTTTTCTTTGCTTTTTTCTTTTTTCTTTAATGGTGGAGTGTACATAGCAGCGGCGGATATTTGGAAGTTCCAACAAATTTTGTACCAGTTTGGCCTTAATTAAGTGCTAGATGTACATCGGAATATCGGATAGCATGAATTAAAACTTAGATGTTATATTTCAAGCAATACAGTTTGTCATGTTCTTTTATTCTTTTTACTCTCCTTGTTCCAAGTCCTTTCCTCAATCAAGTATCCAGATTTACACAGAATTTCCAAGATCGATACGAAAGATCTGACCCCTTATCATGGCATCCCTGGACCTTTCTTTGGAAACTTCTCGATTCAATTAAAAGCGAACTTACACACAGAGAAGAATGATTCTATCAATTATCTCGACTGTCACAAGCAGAGAAACTATACAAGGTCTATTTAGAGAATAGAGGGATAATGTTTGCGCCTTTGAGAGCTGTTCATGTTCTTCTCTGTTTCTAGGTGGGACAAGTTATTACTGCCATTGGAGGTCAGATATCTTTGGCCGGTGCCTTCTCAGAAAACCTTTTAGTTCCAAAGCTGCAGGGCATAAACCTTCGCTAGTGCCTACAGTCTACAGACATGTCACTCTTCTCCTTTAAGCTAAGAAGTTTTAAAACGCACATGCACCAAAAATAGAAAAAAAAGTTAGAAGGAGAGATTTCTGTTCAAAGGCCGTAACCATCTATAACTTGGAAAATGATGTAGACCCATTAATCATTTGGAGTGAGGATTGGTTCGGATCGGTTCGGATCGTTGTACAATTCAAATTGCAAAATGAATGATCCAAGAACTGTTTTGTTTGCCTTTTTCGGTGCTGTCTGTAGGACTTGTCCTAAACGGCTTCAAGCCTTCAAAAAGAGGCAAGGGATTTTCTTTTGAGACTCTCTTCTAAAGTATACTTCACGCCGAAATTACAAGAATTTCTCTTTTATTAGTCTAAATTGCCGATGAGTAGTAGTGAGAAACAGGGACCTCGTCCAATTAACGACACAGACCGTTGGACAATCTCTTTCATAAGCTTATCTTCGATCTTCTTGTCTTTAACCAGACAACATCAACTCATATTCAAATCATATTTGATGCCAGCAATGCATTCTGTTTCAGTTCAAAGCACTTATAAAAAGAGTTATCCAAGCACACCCATCGGTCAAGTGGGACAACTTCTTAACGTTTCTAGTCAAAACTAACTTTGTGGGCTTGTTGAATTATTGCCTCTAGCTGACCCACATTCACGTGTGCCACGCGTACGTTGGAGATGGGCCTACATCCAAATACGATTCCCTTTTGTTTGTTCCCTGCCACTTCTGGCACGCACAGAGGAGAAATTCAGGGAAAGAGGAGATAGAAACTTTGTGGGTGAAAAAGATGCAGGAGCTCTGGTCAGGTCAATTACTGTGAGGAGTACAGAACTGAAACATAGAGGTACAGTATGTGGCGTGAGACGTGAAAATTGTTGGCTATCTGCCAAAGTTGTAGGGGGGGCCTTTCTGAGTGTGTAAGCTCAGGTTTCATGAGATACTGCATGGAGATCCTATTTCTGTTCAAGTACTGCCTAGAACAGCTTGAAGGTCAGGTGTACAGGGAGTTCCAGCTGGGGGTATTCATAAATTCCTGCTCTTCTTGTGCTGCTAAGTAAGCTTGGTTTATCTTGTTGATCCGAGCAGAAGTTGCAACGACAAATCTCAGCATTAACTCAAAACTAATAACCAAGCGATTAGTGAGGAGAAAATTAGCTATAGAAATTCACGACTTCTGAACTCTCAAATTCTATGTTCTTGGTGTTTTTGAAGTCTCTTGGAACTTCTTTAAATTACCCTTTTTTCAGTCATTTTGTAGCTAAACAACTCGTAAATCAATACTAGGACACATTTTTGTATTTGTTAGCGAGTTCCAAACAGAGTATGGCCTCATTCGTAAAGCTGAGGAGAGAGAGAGAGAGAGGGGAAAGGAGACACGATGTGAATGGGTCAAAATGACAGCCTTATCGTGCCCACGTGCGCTTCCTAATCCTCAACCCCACCACTTAAGTCCGATTCTTTTTCAATCGGAACATTGGCCCCCACTCTGGGCCTCCTCATGGCACATCCCGCTGCCACTCCAATAATGCACAACATGAATGCGCACGTCCCTCTTGGCCTCTCCCTCCCCCCATCCCTTTCTCCTCCATTCACATCGCAAGGGATTAGGACTTGGGAAAGCTCAAAGATTAGTTGTCCTTTCAAACACAATAACATCAACATGCATGTGCAAACAATGGCTAGTCCTATCTTCCTTTGTTTAAGATAATGCTCAAGGACCATATTGGTTGGGGAAAGTAGCCATTAGAAAGTGGAAGAGCATGATTGGAGTTTATTTAAGGTCGTCCTGTCTTCTTCTTGTTTTTTGTTAGCAAACTCAGTTCTCACGCGTCTCTTGCTGAATTGAAAGGCAACTTTAAGGTCGTACACTGTTTAGGGTACATGATGTTTTGCAGAAGGCTTACAAGGTTGCAAGATTTGTGATGTTTCAAACACCCAACAACGGGACATATGTTCTTGTAAGATATGGGGAAATGGGTAGTAAGGAAGTTGGGATTAGGTAACTTATTGAGTACATGGTTTAGGGTACATGATGTTTTGCAGAAGGCTTACAAGGTTGTAGGATTGGTGATATTTCAAACACCCAACAACAGGACATATGTTATTGTAAGATATGGGAAATGGGTATAAAAGAAGTTAGGGTTAGGTAACTAGAATCATTGTCACTACCATGAAGCTTATTAGTCGAATAATCGGGATTATAGAAACATAAACTTTCATGCATCAGAAGGTCAAGATTCAAAATGTCGAACACTGCCGGCTACCATATTGACACCCTCTTTTGCTATCTGGGAAGTTCAGTAAAATTATATTTTTGAGGCTTAATTGTTAAAACATTCATTAATGGTTAATCTAAAATCTAAAATAAAGGCTAAAATAATACGAGTGTCCTCGTGGTTTGATGTTTTCTCAAAAAATGTCCCTAGAGTAATTTTTTTGTCCCGCCATCCTTGTAGTATAACTCGTTTCCCAGTTATGCCCCTCCGTCGACCTTCCATTTACAAGCTGATGGAATTTTCTGACGTGGCTCATCGAAGCTACTGAGATATTCATGAATTATTTATTATGATAAAAAAATTAATAAGGGAAAGTTGTACTTGGTATATTTTAAGGATTAAATATGGACAGTAGGTAAAGATGATTTTTGTTTTAATTGATGTGGTAGTGGGCTTTTTAGTCATTTCAAAAAGATGTGATGATGTGGCATTTTATTGATACTAACGTGGTCAACGTTGGCCACATCAGCAAATTCCATGAAGGTCGATGGAGGGACATAACTGGAAAACATGTTATTCCATGTGAATGGTGGGACGAAAAAACTTACTCTAAGGATATTTTTGAGAAAATATCAATCCACAAGGACACACTTATTATTTTAGCCTAAAACAAATGGTGATTAAGAAAAATTAAAACGAAACACGTAGTACCAAGATCATTCCATTATAATTTGAGAGCTTGCTCTGGCAATCCAGTTAGATTTCAGATACAGTTGGAACCCAAGCGGGCACGGTGCTTGGGGTCCTATTTTTCCCTTTTCTTTAGTTGCAACATGGCATCCAAGATAGGAGACCATGCCCTTCGCATCCGGCGCTTTTAGAACACCCATATGGCCCGGGTATGGTGCTGTTGACATGGAACAAAAGAACTTTGGGCCGGTGTCGCTTATACATGTAGAGGGTACCCTACACTTACCTAGCTACTACCAAAGGCACTCTCCTCTAACATGCTGCCAGGCTGCCAACCAGGGCCTTATTTGCTGGTTACCATGATTGGTCTTGCTCTTGGTTCCCCACAAGCAATCATGCTGCATACGAACAATATACCAAGCACTCAGAACTTAGGATTGACTAATGATATGGTTAGGTATAGCGTCCTCTTCAGCAATTTTCAAGCCAATTCACTGTGGCCTCCATGGCCCCTACTGTCAAGTAACTGTATCAGTCATCCAAATCCCACGCTGCTGCTGCCCTTATTGACTCATGCTATCGGTCTGCTCATAACAGAGTGGTCCACACAGTTTGAATGTTTTGTGTTCTTTGTTTGAACACGACATTACTTTATCGAGCACAAAAAAAGGAGGAAATAGCCGGACTAACTTTCTAGCGGGCTTTAACGAAGCCAATCGCTAGATAAACTACTGTTTCTTGTTTTTGTTTTTGGAACTGCCATCATAAAGCCTTGGAGCAAATTTTCATAATTGAAGAAATCAGGGTAACTTTGCCAGCACCTTTTCAAGAGAACACATATGCCATGTCTCTGATCTCTTCTTGAACACAGTTATAATTACAGAACAAGTGTATGAACAGTTTCTTCACCACCATAAATTGCCATTCCAACAGTCCAACAGTTTCCCAACAAAAGATTATACTTCACCCAAATAACTAAACAGTTTAACATTTCCAGCAAAAAAGTTATTTAACCCAAAAGACATTTTAACAGCTGAAGAGACCGCAAAAAATGGCCCCAAAAATCTGACAAGATCCAAGATGCCCGAACCGTATTCAGTCAATCATCTTGCTCCCGCCCCAAGCTAAAAAACTTTCCTGCGATCCAAATTCCTACAAAACCATTTGATAAAAACATTGTAGCCAATATCAGAATTTTGTAATTCTAACACAGAAAACAAAATGGCAGAGAAGGTGACATACAAGCTGGCTCAGTCGGAATTCTGGAGGTGTATCAAGTTCTATGTTCGCTGGATCAAGGACAAGATTTTGGCACTCCTCCAGATCCTTCTTTAAATGCTCCGGTCCTAATTGAGCATAATCGGAAAGACGAGGCTTGCCCTTCCCTCCTCCATCATTCCCATTTCCATCCCTATTTGGGGACTGACTCTGAAGGAGATCATCGCATAGAGACAGCCCTTCAACAAGTTGTTGAGAATCCAAAAGATCCTGTGACTCACCATCCCACCATTTTGGATCCTCCTCAACATGAACATCATCATTATGCATCACTTGACCATCATGATTTTCTGCCGTTGATTGATGATCATAATCAGGGTTCTCATATTCAGGTTGACCCTCATCTATACAATCGATCTCCGGGTGCTTTGATGAAAAAATGGGGATGGGAAACAAAGTATTAGTATCTTGCTTTAAATTAGCATTTTGTCAAAACGTGAAAAAGCTACCATATTTATAGAGACTGGTTTGTACTTGAAATTATGCTGTGATTAAGGCATACCACATCCCATTTCTTCCTGAAAAAATACCTTTTTATCAAAGGTAAGGAGTCTAAAGTGTACCTAAAATTTATATCCTATGGTTATGGAACAGCATGATTTCATAACAAAAAGAAAAAGCATGTTCTATGCAGATAGGGAAGCGAGAGAGAGACAGAGAGAGAGAGGTCCTACCTGAACAACAGGAACTGCACAAGTAACAGTCATATTCTGTCCAAGGTCATAATCTGAGCGACGTCTTTCACTACGAGGGGGGTCAGGAGTCACAGACTTGGGTGTGACGGGAACTACTCTTCCTATCACTGGATCAGTGACCTCAGGGAAATCTTGATCCGTTTTTTCACCTTGCTTGACTTGTTGCTGCTGCTGGTAAAATAATTTAGAGATAACATACTCCCTATCCTTTTCATCTTCCTCAGTTCCTAAGTGATACTGATGCATAACCCAGTTTGTTTTCTCAGCTTTGCCCCCTCTGACTGTGCTCATGTACAGAACCATTATCTTCTTACACCCTTTTTGAACCCCATCCAATATCACTGGTTTGGTCTTGCCAGTCTTGTGCCAACGGACATCACCAGAATCTTCACCACGTATCTTTCTACGCTTTCGAGTTCCCGTATTGTAAGCCTTGATTGCTCGATGAAAAAAGTGACTTGCACTTCCATCTTGCTTGATGCCTAAAATTATTTATAACTTAAAATTAATGAAATTATAGACGGTCAACAAAGCAGAAAACCAAGCAAAACTCTCCCCACCGACCTGTTAAATTCTGAGGATGGGTGTAACAGATTCCATCATCTTCTTCAACAGTCGGGATAAACTCATCAATAAAAGGGTGGGGATTTAGACCCCCTACTCCAACTTTTGCAAGTAAGTGCCAGATAATCTCTTGATCAGATGGATCAAACTTCACACCTCTAGGTAGTCCTTCTTGAGCAACCTTCAAAGTAAACAATAAATGCTGGACTTGCTTGTCTGCCTATAAAAAACCTGAAATTAACATCCCAAAATGCAGGCCCTTTTGCAATCCCAATTCAAAAATTTACTTGCTACATTCTTGACTAACCCCTCACACTATGCAAAAAGGTGATAGCCCATCATATTCAAAACAGTTTATGTAACAAAAGGCAATATCTGTTCTACCAGTATACACAATAGTTATGCTGCATGACACAAGGCAATATCTGTCTGGAATGCCCTTACTGATGCCTTATTAGTGATGCCTCTGTACAAATTGCAGAACCACCTTGACACCCTGAGCATCGCCCGTTTGTCTTTTATTGACCAAAAACATCAGAATGGACAATTTTCTGAACTGATACCAAGAACCGATGGTATGCACTGGCTTGATGCTAAAATTATTTAACCATCATCCTGATGATTTAGACGCAAGTAAGTTAATCTCTTGATCAGATGGATCAAACTTCACACCTCTAGGTAGTCCTGGCCAGTCTTGAGCAACCTAAAAACCAACAGAACTCAAAGTAAACAATAAATGCTGGACAAGTTGCAAACATTGTCTTCTTTTTCTTTTCAATATTTCAAGCCTATAAAAAACCTGAAATTAACATCCCAAAATGCAGGCCCTTTTGCAATCCCAATTCAAAAATTTACTTGCTACATTCTTGACTAACCCCTCACACTATGCAAAAAGGTGATAGCCCATCATATTCAAAACAGTTTATGTAACAAAAGGCAATATCTGTTCTACCAGTATACACAATAGTTATGCTGCATGACACAAGGCAATATCTGTCTGGAATGCCCTTACAGGCAAAAAAAAGGTGAAAAAACACAGCTGTATATATATATTTTTTCTGAATGAAAAGGTGGGGGGGGGGGGGATTAGCGGTGACTGTGATGCAATTTAGTATCATTCAATAGGAGTACAGGAAACAGAGGTGCAAAAAACAGAGCACTTCTATTTTCTCCCGCAAGTTTTGCACAGGACACAGAAGAGTGAAGCTGAACCTGAATGTTGTCAATTTTTATTTTTGTTTTTTTTAAACCAACAATCATCATAACCTGATGACATATAAAATTGACAATTCATATTTTCCACAAGCTTCTACCTTGCACTTCCCAGAAGCACAGGAAAATGACAAAGAAAGAATGTGGAGAATCCATCTAAACAGCAGTAAGTAAAAAATTCAATCAACTATTTATCACTCATGGAAATAATCATATAAAATTCCATTTGATCAAAAAACTAATTCCTTACCCTAAAGTCTTTTAGTTATTGATGATTACACGTGACAGTCATATATAAGTGTAAGAAAGATATTGAGCGTACCTCACTGTTGTCAATCAAAAACTCACAATTGGGACAAGCTCTGGTGGGATTGCTTTTCCATGTTTCTCTTTCAGGATGACATGTTCCAGATGCATTCTTGATTTTGGTTGCAATTCTATTACTGTCCACCAACCATGATGGTCTGCATACATTACCCAAATTACAGAGAGTAAAAATTCTGAATCGATTCAAATTACAACACCCACATATCTAACAGTGCATAGGTGTCTCCAAATAATCGTTAATTCCTCTATTCTTAGTTATAAGCACAATACAGATAAGTGAAAGAAAAACAATAACGGATAGCAAAAAGGACGATCAAAAAGATATTCTAAGGCCAATCACATCCTGCATAAAACAGACATGCCAGCAGGAATGTGATGACCATGGTGACTCAGTCCAAGGGAATTTATGCAGCTTATTTGTATTTCTTGAAGAAGTGGTGCAGGTGTGACAGCACCAATCAAAACTATTCCAGCTATGCAACTGTCGTAACCTTGTGGAAACATTTGTTTCACCCACCATTAGTCGTCGTTAAATTGACATGACCAAAGTTTTTCCAATGGTTGTAAATTGAATTTTATCTTTTTCATGTTCTATTCAGTTTTATACAAAAATCAATTCCAATTAATTAATCCATATACAGAGTCAGACTCTATAAAATGAAGCCGATAACTTCTTCACTTCCTTGATTTCAATACCAGCAGACAGGCGTTAAATTAGATCAGTGCCAAGTACATTATTGGTTTCCGTGCACATGCTATTATCACAACAAATTACTCGCTACTCATCCAAAAAGCACATATTTAAGGAAGCCGCAGAAATTCCCCGTAGCATGCTAATCTTGAACAGAGTGTGTAAAGATCATATCTGCAAGCATCTGAGGCCTTCACAAAGACAAAAACCAACAGGAACCCAGGATGGAAAGGATCAGGGGCCACAAGTAGTCACTAATAGTCACCCCCTTTAAACTTTGTAATTGTGAACAGGCACCATGATAATAAATTTTGTTTTGTGTGTACTATTTTTGCCCTAAAGCTACACTAACGGATGTAAATACTAAGTACCTATAGTCACAGGGAAAGCTGAAAGAGAATGAAATAAGAAGTGGATTGATATGAGTAGACATAGCTAAAATCGAACTTCTCCTTGGTGCCTAACATAACATCATTGCTACCTCTACTCTACCCAACACAGATGAACTGAGCTTAGAGAAGCACGACTACCATTGACAGTTTTAGTTAAAAGACTGTTTCCTCAATAGGGAATCGAGAACTACTAACTCTTGTTCTAGCGCATTGATCAACGATTTTTACCCAATAATTGTACGTTGTAAAACGGGAAATAAATAACTGCCTAGATTGTCCGACACGATCACAGTGAAAATAACAAATAAACCAACGAATCAGAAGCTTCAATTCTGCTAAGAAACCCAGCAACTATTTCGTCTCTGCTGCAGAGGAATAATGGGTCCAGCTGCGTAACTAGAAAATACAATAACCGGAAAAATAAGCGCTTGAGATTCAACCTGCAGCTGACTCGATGTGATTCTTGTTATGACTTATGAAGTTCACAGAGAGAGAGGGAGAGAGTACCCAGCCATGTTGGGGTGGGGGAGGGGTGTTCAGGTCAGAGATTCAAAAGACGGTTGATTTTTCTTCTGCTTCAATGCACGATCCGCCGCCTCTTTTGGAAATCTTCTCACTTCTGAGAACAAACAGAGATACCTTTGTTTCATTCTTCATTCTTGTGCCCAATTCTCTTCCTTTTTAAAAGAATGAATGAATTATTATTATTATTTTTATCTTGATTTGAAATTTGAACCTGTGTTACTGCTCTTTTGTCCAGTTTCTTTCCGTGGGAAGGAAAACAATGGAAATAAACTACTGATTTTTTTTTTTTTTTTTGTGTGTGTTGGAAATAAATAATGGCGCCATTTTGGGTGGTGGCGACGTGGCGTGGGTCATGCAGGAAGACTTGGGTTGACTTCTTTGATCACCCTCTGTCGAAAGCATCAACGGTTGATGGCGTTTCGTATTTTGAGAGTTCTTGAGCCAGGAAATTATTTCTATTTCCTACAGGACTTGTGAAGTTCGAAAATCATCCTCTTTGTACGTCTTGGCCTACAGAGAATTAACTCGATTTTTTTATATCAAGCATATTGAGCACAATCATAACTGTTAAGTCGATTGTGTTCGGGTGATAAAATTTTAGAATGATTAAAATTTTGAGCATAAAAATTATTAAAATAATAAACAGTAAAAAGTGTTAAAAGTTAATAAAATGTTAAAAAAAATTATAAAAATTAATAAAAAAATAAAGAGAGAAAATTTTATGTAATAATTTATTTGCTAATGCACTCTCAATAACGACAAACGTGCGGGCGCCGCTACAAGTTTTGACAGAAACAAAGAAAAGCAGACTGCGAACCGACTTGAACCCGGGACCCAAGTAATTACTCGCTGGTCCAACCCATACAATATCGCCCTTGCTGGACCGTCTTCAACCCGGGATCCAATTTGCCAACTTTCCTCAATTTGTTCTGCTGAGAAGCTAGAGTGAATTACCCCCAACTCTCACCGTCACGAACACCAATACATACTGCTGCCGCCATGAGCAGCAGCAGAGCTAGGAACTTCCGCCGCCGTGCGGGCGACAACGAGGATGACAACCAAAAGGATGATGCTAATGCCGCCTCCACCAGGAATTCCACCACCACTGCCGCTCCAAAACCTAAGCCCAAGAAGCTCCTCAGCTTCGCCGACGACGAGGACGCCGAAACTCCTTCTCGCTCCTCCTCCGTAAAGCGTCCGAGCAAGCTTCCCTCCTCCTCCTCCTCCCATAAAGTAACCTCGCTCAGAGACCGCCTGACCCACTCCACAGCCTCCGTTCCCCTCTCCAATGTCCAACCCCAGGCCGGCACTTATACCAAAGAAGCCCTCCTAGAGCTCCAGAAGAACACCCGAACACTCGCCCCCTCTCGCCCCGCCTCTTCTTCCTCCTCCGAGCCTTCTATCGTCCTTAAAGGCCTCCTCAAACCTCCTTCCCCCTCCGACGGCCCCGCTGTCTCTCAAACCCTAAGACAATCCGAAGACGACGACTTGTCAGAAGAAGACGAAGACAGGAGAGATAGGCGTGACGCCCAGACCCGATTCGCTTCAATGGGGATCGAAAAGCAGAAGGATTCGCCTGCGTCGTCGTTATTTCCTGACCAGGCTACCATCAATGCGATCCGTGCCAAGCGGGAGAGGCTTCGCAAATCTCGCGCTGCTGCACCTGATTATATCTCGCTGGACGGAGGCAGCAATCATGGCGAGGCCGAAGGCTTGAGCGACGAGGAGCCCGAGTTTCGGGGCCGAATTGCTATGTTTGGGGAGAAGAAGAAGACCGACGCCACGGAGATGAAGAAGAAGAAGGGCGTGTTTGAGGACGACGAGGACGTTGTCGAGGACAGAGCAATGGCTGTTAATATCGCCAAGGATAGCGGTGGCGAGAATGGCGATAACGAGGAGGACGAGGAGGAGAAGATATGGGAGGAGGAGCAGTTTCGGAAGGGATTGGGGAAGAGAATGGACGATGGGACTAGTCGAGTCACTGTGACTGCTAGTGTCCCCGTGGTTCAGAGTTTGCAACCGCAGCAGCAGCACAAGTCCGTCTACCCGGCACCAAGTGCAGTTGGAGGACTGAGTATAGGGGGTGCAATTGGAGGTTTGGATGCCATGATGTCTATACCCCAACAAGCCGAGACGGCCAAGAAAGCTCTACATGAGAATGTGAGAAGGCTTAAGGTATGGAATGCTCTAATAGAACGTTAGGAATTGTTTATCTATGCTGTATAGCGTCTTTGTTGCATAAGGACATCGATTAAGTCCTTATGTAAGTATTTAGATTGGTCCTCCTTGCATCTAGTTTGGTATTGTTTTGGTTTTATTAGCGAGTTTTTTTTGGTGGCTCTGATCAGGATAAAAATTGGTTTCTTCCCTTGGTGTTCACTCCCATAGGTGTCCTGTATGTAGGTGGCCTCGTGAGATAAAGTACAGAATATAAAACTAAGAGTATCATCCTAGAAAGGAACAAATAACTGTTAAACATACAGAAGAATGTGCTTCTGTATGTGCATCAGACGTGGTTTGTATTTTGCTGGAAAAAAAAGAAGGCTGAATTAAAATCGTAGAATTTCTCAAACATTATAGAAGTGAGATTCTTAGCATCACATTGCTATGGATGAGTGATGGGATTTTACTCGCAATGCTAAATCGAGAAAATTAGGGAAGAACCTTATTAGGCTTGACAAGCTGTGAATTTTCTTGGAAGATAGAGGTGCCTTCGAGAAGGTGAACATAGGTGGTGCATGGGTGTTGACAGCTCATGCCATTAGGGGTTGTGTTAAGTCCTGTAACAAACGCAACTCTCATGTTTAATTGTCTTTGTTGAGTCTGGAACCTTAAGCGGACTATTAGTAGTAAGTCGGGGCAAGGTGAGGATGACATAACCTTCTGAGGTTTCCCGGTATATAGGCAGTTATGAGCAGTGAAGAGGAGCTGTGACAATTTTTGGAGCCGATTTTAGGTTGAATAGAGGCCTCAGAACCTCTACCTGTTGAGATAAATGTAAGATGGAAACACTGTTGGAAATAGACATCACTTAATAGTTGATGGGTTTAGCTAAATCTTGAAGAAGTGAGATATGTACTTTGTTATTCAAGAACATGCAAGTGATTTGTTACTTAATCAGAAACGTTTGAAGTTTGGGGCAACTGAGAATTGGGTAGAGTACAGTTGTTGGTTCAAGAACCCCTATGGAACTTGCAAAACCAAATTATAGCCATTCATCTGTGTGGATTGCGTCTTCTATTTTTTTGCTCATAAAAGGCACCGAAAAGCTTGCTGCTAGAGTGATACATATTATGGGCAGAGATGGGCAGAGAGCACACTGGGGATTGTTTTGTGGAATAAAATATGGGGAATGAATGGAAGAAACAAAGCCCTATATACGGAGGGACCAGCCTAGTGGATGCCCATTATAGGTACAGTATTGAGTTCAAATGCTTCTAGAGTGATTAGTCCATCTTAATTTTAGTAGATTTGTCGTGGCATACTAGAAGATTGTTGATGTTTTGTAGACTCCTACTTGTAAGAGCATACGTTTGCCCATTTTTGTGAAATTGTCCATGGGTGGGAAACTGAGATTTGGCATGACAGATTGACAATGTTTCAGCCATTAATGTAACTTTTTTAACTCCGTACTTTACATTTACTTTTTCTTTTCGTTCTTTTAATCAGGAATCTCATGGCAGAACCATCATGTCATTGACAAAGACTGATGATGATTTGTCTGCTTCACTTTCAAATATTACCGCCCTCGAAAAGTCTCTATCTGCTGCCAATGAGAAGTTCATCTTCATGCAAAAGCTTCGTCATTTTGTTTCAGTAATATGTGACTTTTTGCAGGTATGAATTTATCTGTTGCCAGGTAATACATAGATCCTAGAAAATGATTGTTAGTTTTTTCCTCGGGAATTTTTGTGTTATGTCTAAGTTGGTGATGTAATTAGTGGGGTGCTGGAGAAGAGTACGCTTTGGTAAACACTTGAGTCATACAATAGGGCTTATCCTTCCATTTTTGTCGCATGTGGACTTTTGGAGGGAGATGAGTGCTGGAACTTTTGATGTTTGGGTGATCAATAACTAGATTGAAGTTTGTTTTTCCGGATCCAAGTATGATTGGGTGAAGACACATGGGAGATTCTGTTTTTTTGTCTTTCTTGGAGTTTGCAGATCTTTGTATTTGTGGACTTTGATTGTGCTGTCGTTTCATATACTTCCCTGATATCAATAGTTTAATTAAAAGCAATATGTTGGTTTGACAATTTTCCAAAATTGTGTAGGTGTTGAGAATTCAGGTATAAATAACACAAGGAAGAAGTGATACATTGAAACTAATTAAAACCTCACCTCCTCTAACTTGTACTAGTAGTATACAACAACAACAACAAATAGCAAGACAGCCTTTTACATCCTGAGTGCTTCACATCAACAGCAATCCTCTTTTTACATTTATCTATCCAGTGTCAAATGTGCCGTATCTTTTGCTGCTGTCCCACATTTTCTTAGGCCTTCCTCATGCCCTAGTGTCTCCTTCTTGACACATGTTAGCCAACCTTTTGTGAATGAGTGAACCATCCAAACATCCCACATTTGTTTAGTTATTTTTGTTTCTTTGCGTGTATACTATTTTATTTCTTTTAACATCGTCTTTTGGAATAGATTCCACGACATTTATTTTGGTTATCGGCTATATTATTCCCCTGAAAGAGTCATGCATTTCATTACATCCCTCACGATACCACCTGACTTTGTGTATTTGGATAGATCAACTACCTTTCCACTTGCCCATGTGAAGAAACACACAAGATAATGTAGTATTTCACTTGCAAGCAACCATGTTTATCTTCTGCCCAGAAAGGGTCAAAAGAATTCTCTTATTGTGAACAACTTACCAGTGGGATGATACATCCTACACTCTGTTTTGAGAACGATGTCGGTGCAACATCAAAACATGGTTTCCATTTGAATCATGCGTGTCTGCTGTCTTTGCTTCTTATTCTTTCTAACAAATATGCTTCAGATGAACGACAACTGTGATCTATATAAACAATTTTTGTTGGTTTCTTGTTTTGGATCATCATCTCTCTCTCTAGAAACTATAAGCCACAGTCGTGCTATTGATTGGTATCCATTGGTCTGCTGTTACTCTTTACTTTTAGGATAAAGCTCCGTACATAGAAGAACTTGAAGAGCAGATGCAGAAACTTCATGAAGAGCGTGCTTCAGCTATTGTGGAAAGAAGGGCTGCTGATAATGATGATGAACTGATGGAGGTAGAAGCAGCTGTGAGTGCAGCGATGCATGTTTTCAGTCAAAAAGGTAGCAGCGCTGAAATGGTTGTGGCAGCCACAGGTGCAGCACAGGCTGCATCTGCTGCTGCAAGAGAGCAAACAAATCTACCAGTAAAGTTAGATGAGTTTGGTAGAGACACGAACCTGCAGAAACGAATGGATATAACACGGAGGGCTGAACGCAGGAAAGCTAGGTATGATTGTAAGAGAAGATCATCAATGGAAGTGGACGCCTCAAATCAAAGAATTGAAGGCGAGTTAAGCTCTGATGAGAGTGATAGTGAGAGTACAGCATACCAGCATCACAGAAAATTGTTGCTTCAGACCGCTGATCAAATATTTAGTGATGCAGCTGAGGAGTATTCCCAACTTCCAGCAGTTAAGGAAAGATTTGAAAAATTGAAGAAAGAGTATGCATCAAGTTATCGCGATGCTTACATATCATTGAGTGTTCCTGCTATCTTTTCTCCTTACGTGAGACTGGAGCTGTTGAAGTGGGACCCACTCCATGAGGATGTGGATTTTTTTGATATGAAATGGTATTTGACTAACAACTTGAGTGCTAGTTTAGAAGTTTCCAATTTGTTTGAGATTTTTGAACTAGACTTCTTTCTTGGGTGGGTTACACTTGTTTTGGTTGCAGTATGAGCGAGCTGAAACTATTGTTAAAATAACCTGGAAGCACACATATATATTTCTAAAAAAAGTTGTTTACTTCCATCCTTTGTTTATACTAAGTTTTCTTCCACTCCTCAGGCACTCCTTGTTGTTCGATTATGGTTTGCCGAATGATGGAAGTGACTTCCCATCAGATGATGCTGATGCTAACCTTGTCCCTGAGCTGGTGGAAAAGGTAGCACTTCCCATTTTGCACCATGAAATTGCACATTGCTGGGACATGCTCAGTATGCGAGAGACAAAGAATGCAGTTACTGCCACAAGCTTGGTTATAAATTACGTTTCAGCTTCCAGTGAGGCTCTTTCAGATTTATTAGTTGCTATCCGCACCTGTCTAGCTGATGCTGTTGCTAATCTTACGGTATAGCTTTTGAATTGTCAAATTGTTGTTTTTAGATGATTTCATACACTTGGATATTCATGCACCCACACAGGAACGTGTGGACACACACAGGCATATATACAGTCATAGCTCTGTGAGGACATGTAATATGCATTTTTGATTATTGGAGGTGTTTTTTTTGTTTCTGTTCCTTTGGTTGCAAGTGCCAGAAATTATGATGTGTTAACTTCTAATGTTCTCGATACTGATCCTCCCGTCATTCTAGGTCCCAACATGGAGCCCGCTTCTATTGAAGGCTGTGCCAAATGCTGCACGGGTTGCAGCATATCGATTTGGAGTGTCTGTTCGTTTGCTGAGAAATATCTGCATGTGGAGAGACATCCTTGCTTTGCCCATTCTCGAGAAACTTGCTCTTGACGAGCTTGTGTGTGGAAAAATGCTACCTCACGTTAGAAGCATTACAGCTAATGTCCATGATGCGATTACAAGAACTGAAAGGATCATTGCTTCTTTATCTGGGGTGTGGGCAGGTCCAAATGTCACGGGGCAACACAGGTACATCTAATGATAGTCATCTTGCCTTTAAATTACTACTCCTTCAGTAGACCCAAGATCGGATTCAGGCTCAGTCCGTCCGAGTTCTTAATTTTTTTGCCCTCTTTTGGAATGGGCTAGCCTGGTATACAATGTAATACTATTCAACGAGTGTGACTCTTAGGTGCTACCTTTCTTTTCAGTCCTTTGTGGAAGGAACCTGACACTGATTTCATGGGAGCCAAGATGGTTATAGTTTTGGAAACGATCTCCTTCAAAAGCTCGAGGAATCTTTCTGA
Source organism: Morella rubra (assembly GCA_003952965.2). Lineage (NCBI taxonomy): Eukaryota > Viridiplantae > Streptophyta > Magnoliopsida > Fagales > Myricaceae > Morella > Morella rubra. The sequence continues at coordinate 35,797,975 of CM025851.1, forward strand.
CCATAAGATGTAGAACTGTCTAGCTATGCATTTGCTTAGAATTATTTGGTTTCCAGTAACTCCTAGATGGTGCATAAAATGAAAATCACCTGCTGTTTAATAGTTTATTGATAATGCCTGCTAAATGTTCCTTTTGTCAATGACCAGCCACAAGTTGCAACCCCTGGTGGATTACGTGCTGTTACTTGGAAAGACCCTGGAGAAAAGGCATGTGATCGGTATTCCTGAGAGTGAGACTAGTGGACTTGCTCGGCGATTGAAGAAGATGCTGGTTGAGCTTAATGAATATGACAATGCTAGAGACATAGCTAGGAAATTCAATCTCAGGGAGGCATTGTAATGTTTGAGAAGCTTGTGTCGTGTGACATACCGACTACTAGGGCTTCCTCGGAGTTAGAGGGAATTGGGGGTCAACTCAAGAAACACGTTGAATGTCAGGCCCATATATCAGACTTCTAATATCTGGATTCTAGAGGCGGCACCTCGAGCACAGAGGCACACTTTGATCGATCTAAGGCCTGTTCATGTCTTGAGCTCCAACCTCAAAAGAGACATTCGAGTTCTACTCTCACCCTTCGTTGTGCCATGGCCCTTCATTTGGACTGTTAGCCACCAAATGCTTCCTGGGAATTTTGTATATTTGAGCCTTCCATGGATGTTTCCTCGCCTTTACCTGTGATCTCTTTCGTTTCTTCTAAACGGCATCTTAATTTATTATTGTCTTCTGCTTTGCCCCTGCCAGGATGGAATATGGGGAAAGAGGCCCTTCCTAGCCCAAGCTTGTGTCCCACTGTTGCTAAACAGTAGCACCACAGAATTATTAAGGATAGTGCCAATAAAATTGTTTGGAAATACAGCCTTTAATGCGCGTGGGCCGATTGCCACTCAACAACTTGTGCTGGACACAATATTGGATCTGGACCGGACTTAGCGCACCCAAGATACGTGTCTGATCACGACAATATCACCACGTCAAGTCATATGTTTGGGTCACCTGCCCAAGTAAAGGACTGCTTCATAAAGGACGCAGGGGTTGAACCTGGCCAGTATAAACGCGTTCCGCTGTATCCGTTGAGCCTCATTGCATTTTTCCAAGGAAAACATTAATGGCTGTGGTAGGGAATGCAGAATTTTGCAGTAGGTCAGGTAGGTGATCGAAAGAGACTGCAGAGTTAATGCGAATTTTTGCAGGTCTTGCACGTATTATGTAGCTAATTTATTTTACTGCCAGATGGGCATTCAATTTGATATAGTTGTCCATGTCCTGGATACCCAAACTTCTGATCATCATGAAAGGGACTACAAACTGAATCAACTGACGCAAAAGATGTTATGAGACCAAAGAGGATACGGTAGGTTTTTTTCTTCTTTCTAAGCGAGGATACGGTAGTTGGGTCGTCTTAAAGAGGATACGGTAGGTTTTTTTTTTCTTTCTAAGCGAGGATACGGTAGTTGGGTCGTCTTAATTTCGTCTTATAATCTCTCTCTCTCTCTCTATTATTTTTCCACATGAGGATTGAGGATTCAAATAAAAAGTATTTTAATGATTGCACTGTCCGACGAGTTTCCAAATCATAAGTAAGCACCAATTTTCTTTCCCTACGTACGGGACCCCCGACACCTGTTGGGAAAACTATATTTGAAGGGAGGGAATAATTGTAATTCAATGAGTGAATGGCATACATACAATTGTGGACTATGACTTCTTTGTAGGTATGTTTCAGCATATTCCATTGCGACCCAAAAGCTTACAAAATATTGGAATTCATCATTAACAGCGTTTTGATGTGAGCCTCTTCGATCCCCCCAACACTTTAGGACAAATAAACTCCTCAATTTGGTGTCAGTTTTCCGTTTATCTTTGGAAAAATATAAAATCACGAGATACCAAAATAGCATTGTTGTATTCAAACGCCGTCGTAGTTGACTCATGAATTCAATAGAATATCACGGATATGGACATAAAAAGCTAATGTAAGTAGCTGAATCTTGACTGCAAATCATTCTGGGTCCAATTCATATCAAGCACGCTTAGAGGTTTCTCATAAAATAAGAAACGAGACTATAATAAACCTTGCAAGTTGCATTTTCGTATGGTGATGTTCTATCTTTTATAATCAGAAACACTTTGAATCACCATCACTTCCAGACAGGTAAGCCCAATAATTGTAAGGTGACCCAAAAATTTTGATATAGATAGAAACTTGTCTTGTTAGAGACGGTGCCATGATTGCCAGCCACAGCCAAGCCAACAGAAGAGTGACTCGTAGCTTCGGCATATCGGGCCTTGACTCCAACCAAGAGGGATTAATTAATCGCTAACAGCATTATTAGCAGCTTCTTCATATTTTGATTTCTATTTCAAGTAAAAAGTACATTTTTCTATTTTAACTACTAATTTTTTAAAAACATCCTCAGCAGCTTTTCTATTTTAACCATCTACTTTTACTATTCTATTAAAATATTATTTTTTTAAATATTTTTTATTCTTTTTTTAACATTTATTTTTTTGAATGAGAGCAAGAGAAAAATAAAAGAGAGAGGGAGAGAGAGAGAGAGAGAGAGCGTGAGTGGGAGAGAGAAAAAAATGAAAGAGAAATTATATTATTATTTTAATATGAAAAAGTGAATAGTAATTATCTAAAAATAAATAATCACGATTCATTTGTTAAATTTTTTTTTTAATTTTTGTTAAAATAGATAAATTGTAAAATATATATTTTTAACTATTTAATTATATTAATTTTTTATTCTAACTAAAAAAACTAGAATAGATAATGCTACCACGAAAGCAGCCACTCACGTGTCGATCCAGTCCTTTTCTGTGTTCCTTAACACATAAGAATGCCATATCTATGGCATATATTCATTGATAGCGATAACTTGACAGATGGCTGTCGGTTAGACTTTCTTCCGACCCACCAATCTTCGCGAGGCTGATTGAATAGACCAATGCCCAATGCCCAATGCCCAATGTTTGAAAGTTGATGGCTTCTCTCTAGAACCCTTATCTCCCTCTCAGCGCCTAATCTTATATTATGATAATAAAAATTCTGAATTGTTAGGGTGAGTAAAAAAAATAAATAGAGAAATAATTTAAATGAATTTTTTATATTTTTAAAATAAAAAAATATTAATTCGCCGGAGAAGAGATAATTTTATAGAGTTAATTTTATTGAGATAAAAATGTTGGAGGTTCGAAATTTTTGCTCTTCCTCTTAAATGTCTCCAAGCCTCCCTCTTTCACACGACATCCAGCGGCAGCCAGCAGGAGTAGGCTCCTCCGGCCCCCCACCTCCATCCTGACACAGCCTTTTTGTGGCTCGGATTTGCACAAAATCTTCCTTCCTTTTTCAATTTTTTTTTTTTTTTAAATTTTTGTTTGGAAAGTTGTGTTTAGATCCCGATAGATTCGGTGGCTCATGGAGGACGCACCCCTGGCCCTACCTGCAGGACCCAACAGTTCCAGACGAGTGCAATATTCCAGTTCAGCTCCATTCCGCCGCGCACGGATCTCACATGCCCCCCTCATTTTGCCTATTTTTTTGGCCCTTTTTTGTGATCTTTGGAGGACACCGCCTTTCTGGATGGATCTCTACTGCCCTACTGCTCCAATTGGCACCAGTCTGGGCCCTTACCGATCGCGTGTGTTCCTCATGCACCACCTTCTTGGTTACCTCCAGCCATTTTCAGCAGCTTCCTCTATTGTGGCCGAGGTTTTTAGCTTTAGGTTGTTTTGGCCCTTTGAAGGGCTATGTTATTTTTGTGGAGTTTGTCGGCCTCTTGGTGGGTTTCGTTGTGCTCGGACTGCCGGTGCTTTTTAGTACTGTAACTAACACTTTAGTTTCGGTAGTGCCATCTATTGTGTCTAGCCATACCGCTCTCTATTCCCGGCACGAAGCATTTGGTGGTCTTTGAAAATTAAAAGATCAAGCGTTATCATTAGTCAAAAGTTTAAATTATTAATTCAGGTGCAACCTCATTTCCTTATAATAGGTAGTGCAAAATTTACTACTAAATGACAGGTAAGTATGAGGGGCTATACCACGTGGATACCAACAATTTGAGTAGTCAAATACCTCAACCAATCAAAGAGTTATTGCTAACCTCGTAAAGTCAACTGTCTTTCCATTCTTTTTTACTCTCTCTAGTCTTGTTTAATCTGTTTGGATCCGTAGTTGTTTTTATTGTTTATTTTGTACTATTGTTTTTAATGCAATGAAAACGTATCCACATTATTATTATTATTATTATTTTTAAAAAAGTAATATAACAATGCCCTGCATGAGACAATTAACGCCCTTCCACACCTTCGTCTGGTGAGATCAATCGACCCTGCACCAGTAGGCTCAGCAATTACGTACCTTTTTTTTTTTTTTTTTTTTTTTTTCTAAATCAGCAATTACGTACCTCACTTCCTAACTCTTCCCTCACCTCACAACAGTGGCCAAGTGTCTCTACCGGCCGCCTCACGATGTCTCTCTCACACACACACACACACACACAAATAAAATCCGAACCTGACATGGCTCAGCAATTACGTACCTTTTTTTTTTTTTTTTTTTTTTCTAAATCAGCAATTACGTACCTCACTTCCTGACTCTTCCCTCACCTCACAACAGTGGCCAAGTGTCTCTGCCGGCCGCCTCACGATGTCTCACACACACACACACACACACTATATATCCGAACCTGACATTCTTCTTGATGTCACGGTTAAAACTAATTATGTCTCCTCAACTTTCACCGTTTGTCTTCTTTTTCAACCTCGTTTAACAAAAATGTATTCATTATATATTTACTAGTTAGGAAAAAAAAATTATGGTTTGTGTAGTTGAGCGGTGCCTACCTATGTCTTACATAAACTTTTACGTCATTTTTTTTTCCAAGTTAAAGACGGTATGGCTGGTCCCACTTTAATTGAGAAAGCCAGCGACTAACGAAAAGCCAGCAGGCCTGAAGTCTCTGCGTCATAATATTTGTAAGGTCTTCTTTATCCTCTTTCCCTGATCCCAAAAATTCGACGCCATGGTTTCGATGTCGACCTTTTTCGTGTGGGATTAGCTGGAGTCGATCAGACCGGGGGGAGGGGGGCCACGAGACAGTATGCCTTGGCATGACCATTAGGGCGAAAGGTAGAGGTCATGATGATTCATGTACTTTTAGTGTCCCATTGGCTTAAAGCTCTGTAAGGAAAGTAAACCCCAGTCATGAGAATAATGAAAGCATTAGAATGACCCAACGCAGAGCTTTATAGATAATTAATGGGTGCGCATGTTAAGCACACGCAAAACTCCCACTGTCTTTGAATAGAGAAATTAACGGATCAGTCTATATCATGCATCCTTTTGGTTATGCAAAAGGTCTCTCTTAGTTCTATGGCGTATAATGTATTGTACGCCTCTGTCTCTATACAATTATCTTGCTGCAGTAAAGACGATCAGAAGGTTATTACTGGTGGAATCTGCAAATGCTCTTAGGGAATGAATCTGTCTGGAGAAGAATCAACAAGGAAAGATCCTTGGAGTTCTCTCTTTGAAGTGCTCTGTTTCGTGTCATCAGTTTTCCTCTGGCATAGTAATTGTAATAGAAATAGAGACTAAATTCTTTAGGTTGTTATGCGTTAGTTATGTTGATTTTATTGCAACACTACATTCCGTTGTATATATAAACAATTCAGTGATTAATGAGAACACACGATATTATTTCATTCATCTGAAAAATTGCTCTTATTCATTTACATAAGAAGAATATTAAACAAAAATCTTGAAGATACCGCACGTGTCCACTATCTCTGTTTGCCAATAGATTATGCAGGCATTAATTTACATGCACTTGCTTTCCCGGCTATTAGGGATCACTCATCCACCCTATGGCTCACACCACATAGCTTTTCACTCTCTTTTCACTCTGTGCCAGTTCATAAAGCCTATTCTACGATGCTCACCTTCCTTTTAGGAACGAAAAATAACTTTGACCTGTATAATTGCTTGGGCAGTTGAGCTGATATGGCAGCGTTCATTATCCTAAAAATTTTGGGTATTGACGAGTTAAATATATTTTAAAATTTTTAATATTCATATACAAATTTTATAAATCTTAATAAATTTTACTATCTAATATATTTTTAAAATTTTGAGAATATTTTTTAAAATTTTGATAAATAAACGTCACCTATAAAGATAATAAAAATAATTATATTAAAAAGAGCCCAATTACTAAAATCTGTCGAAAATTCTAATGTTCACGTTCTAGAAGTTAAAGTATTAAAAATCCAGTTTAGGCTCTATTAATACTAGAGAGAGTGAATAGGTGTTATTTTCTATTTTTTTTTTTAAATTTGCCTTATCTAAATCTAAATAAATATTAAATCAATCAATAAAATAAGAGCGAAGTATTAAATCAAATATCAATTACATAAGAAACAAAAATTTTGTTGACTAAGTGAAATTTTTTTGAACTATCTTTCAAAGAAAATACTATTTTGAACTAGTAGTCACTAAGAAGTAAAATTTTATAACGGTGATTCAGACACAGATAAACCTTCAGTTGATTGATTCTGATTATTTTGATGTAATAATCTATAATCCAACTTAGATCCGCTCCATATGGTTAACCCTTAGTCCTCTGATGTTATTCTTACGTCATTTATACACACAACGTGCCTCCATTTGGTTGGCAAAACGGTAGGAAAAACACGTTTGGCCATTTTTCGGGGCAAAGGGATGGACTGATATGGAACCAGTTAAACCAAACTATTTGGACGTTCTCCTCCTCCCGGTCCCCTGAGGCCGAGGTGACATATAGCAGCAAAATCAATGGCAATAAAGCCGATTGTTACATAGTCGTTCCTAGAATCCCACAAATAGTTGCGTTTCAAACCAAATGCTTTGAACTGCGAAGTAGTTCGTGTACCTAAACAACGACGGTCGTAAAGATTCAAACAAACAAACAAACAAACAAACAAACAAAAAAGGTCCTCAAAGAAGGGTAGGGGCGAAGGATCGAAGGATCGAGTTATTAGTGACTTGTCGTTAGTGAACAATAGTTGTCTACGGAGAGAGAGGGGTAAAGAGACAAGGGGGAAAGGAAAAGGACTCGGATTATCTCTTGCACGAGGTTCTTAGCTATCAGTCAAAGGCGGCACAGATATAGGAGGTGATCTAAACGTCAATGAGTCCGATATTCTATACAACACGATCATCCGGATTACGATGTTATTGGAGAGCTAGCTTTTGTGGAACGGTAGATGAAGATGTTGGCCCCTATCAGCATTCCCAGAGTCCTTATTTCTTTGTTTATATGACATAAGTGCCACTGAGGGCCTCCTTATATATCCTTTACACACGGCTCCAGCAGAGGAATTCAAAACAGCCTCGTCAAACTTTGGCTCTCCCTCTTTTGCTCTGTGTCTCTTTGAATAGTGCCAACCGAGACACCTTCTCTCCTAAGCAAAAGAAAACATTTTTTTTTTTTTGCCCCTTTTCTTTTGATACAAAGGCATACAATGACCGTGACACCTATTTCCGCAGGCAAGGGCCGAGTCCTTATAGTCGGAGCAACAGGTTTCATAGGTCAGTTCATCGCCGAAGCCAGCCTAGCCGCCGGCAGAACCACCTATGTTCTGGTCCGGCCGGGTCCCGGCGGCCCTTCTAAGGCCAAGAACGTCAAGGCTCTCCAAGACAAAGGCGCTATAATCTTGCATGTAAATATCTCTCTCAATCCGCCCCAAACGCACAGTCGTACGTCCCTGTTCTGATTGCTCTTCATTTCTATATATATATGTTTACAGGGACTGATCAAAGACAAGCAGTTCGTGGAGAAAATACTAAAAGAGCGTGAGATTGATATAGTTATATCAGCCGTGGGAGGTGAAAACATACTGGATCAGCTCAACTTAATCGACGCCATTAAAACTGTTGGTACCGTTAAGGTTTGTATACTAATTTTCTAGAAATTTTTTCCTTTTTTTGGAAGTTAATAGGTTAGGTTTATAGGTGCCTTAGGTAATGCAGTATTGCGCAGTTCTTCAGTTCCCCTAACACCTTGCATACGTGTCTGCTGTCTTTGTGGTTACCTCAAAAAGACAAAAACAAAGTGCAGAGAGTACTATACATTATGCAGATATTTACCATCACAAAAAGTATTCAAACTTGGGTACGTGCGTATAACATAGTGATATAATGTGGAACAGCGATTTCTGCCGTCGGAGTTTGGGCATGACGTGGATAGGGCTGATCCGGTAGAGCCCGGCCTGAATATGTACAGAACGAAGAGGAGAGTGAGGCGGCTGGTGGAGGAGTCCGGCATACCGTACACTTACATTTGTTGCAATTCTATTGCCTCTTGGCCCTACTACGACAACACCCACCCGTCCGAGGTTGTTCCCCCGTTGGATTATTTCCAAATCTACGGTGATGGCAGTGTCAAAGGTGAGAGCGGACAGACATGTCAATTATGTTTAAATGCTTACCTAGCTCGTATCATTTTCACACTTAGTTTATTCTCTGTTGTTTTTGGTCCCATACCCACATACAGTCCCCGGCCACTTCAAGTCTGACATTGATTAATATTAATTAAGATAATAAATTTTACGACAATATTAAGATTTTTTTGGAAAATTAAAACGACAACCAACGTTTCCCTATACATGGTCCTTTCATATATGGGCATCAAGAATCAACCGTTCACCTGGCACTATGCCCAACTTTCCCTTTCCCGAAAGGCACAAGACCCGTTGAAAGTTCAAAGGGTATCTTTTCTTTATTTATATATTTTTTTGCCCAAATAAAAAAAAAAAAAAAAACGTTCAAAGGCTGTAGCTGACTTGCTGGCTAAATTCATTGTTGTCGTTTTCATGACTAGAAAAGTGATGTGACGTCGTATTCTGGCTGTATTTGATATACTTTTTAAGTTTTGCCAAATATTTTTTATAAAAAAGAATAGATTTGTTCAGTGAGAGGTCCCTATCACGTCTGCACACGTATAAAACATGGCACCCTCTAAAAGCGGGCTCTTTTTCTCTCTGCTTTGGTTCTCTCTCTCTCTTTCGAATAGAATAACTGAAATTAACCCCACCAACCAGTGTTTAGCCGGCCGGCGTGTTTGGTATATGGAAATTTTTTCAAAATTTTATTTATGTCAATTTTTTTAGAAAATTATAGTGATTTTGACTGATAAGTTTTTTTTTTTCTCTTTTTTGTTGATAAATAAATAGATATTAGTGGTTGAAAAATCTGGGAATATTGAAACTTACGTAATGATAAAATAGAATATTTGTTATTTCTTTATCAGCAATAAATAGAAGGTCTTGATTGCTTCACGTGGTTGAAGATTGTATGGTTCCAGTCTCCTAGATATTAGCCTCTTCTTCTTTCTTTTTTTTGTGTAGATTAATATTAGCATCCATTTATTAATTCGATGAACCCCATAACCGAGTCCCCTTACTCCCACACGACGTCCACGTGTTGGGACGCCACTTCCCGTGACGCTGAAGCCACCACCGTACCACTATACGACACCAATACTATTATATTTTGTTGGCACTTGGCATTGTCACCGTAGGACACGTACCTTGTTTTGAGGGACCATTTCGGGATGCGATTTTCACCTCATGTGTCCGTACTGTTCCGATACTTGCTTTTTTTGGCCTTTAAACTTACAGATAAATCTTAGTCCTTACGGAACCAGTGGGTCACGGAGCTTGCGTCGTACGTTTTCTTCACCTACTACTCTCGAGGGATTAGGAATTATAAAAACAGACAAAGTTTATGGACGATGAAACTGTTCAGGCTCTGTTCTTTTTTTTAGGGGAAATACATTTTTCTGTTCAGCACCCCAAACTACCATCTTTAAGACATTGCACCCTCAAACTACCAATGTATACATTTTGCACCCTAAACTATCCACTTTGACACATTACACCCTCCAACTACTAATATTAAACACTTTGCACCCTTTTTAATACCCTTGAAATTAATGGACACAATATCTAAGGGCATTATCGTCATTTTAATTTTTTAAAGGGTGCAAAGTGTTAAAATTGGTAGTTAGAGGTGCAATGTGTCAAAATTGGTAGTTTAGGTGCATGATTGGTCCCTTTTTTTTTATAATCTGTTCAGCAGGGGGGTTCTGTCTAGCATGATTTCCGAGCTGACAAGGACTGCAGAGGGTGGAATCTTTTCGTTAATGAATGACATTGACCAGATTATCATTTTCTATCCCATCCTGTCTCCTCTGGCCCTCTGGGGTGAAGATCATATACAGGGATTCAGAATCCGCCAGAGTGGAATAATTCTTCTGCGATGAAATATTTTCAAACTTCCATCTTTTGATTCTTCGGTTCAACTTTTCATGCACGGAGCTACAAATAAATGGCCACAATAACAACAGTTACTTACCGAACAAACAAACCTAACAGTTAACCTCCGGGACACTACTGTTTGTTTGGTGTTCCGAGGTTCACTTTGAAATATTGTCCCAGCTCCCTGTTTATTAATGTCTTCTTCATTTATGATGGAAAATCCTACCTCTTGGATCGAGAACAGAAAGACAAAACGCTTTTTCTGTTTGTTTCGAGGATAAATAAAAACACAGGAGAGTTTCTAATATTTGTTCTTGAGTTTGGTGATGCAGCTTACTTCGTTGCTGGAACTGATATTGGGAAGTTTACGATCAAGACTCTGGATGACATTCGAACCCTTAACAAGAGTGTTCATTTTCGACCTACCTGCAATCTCTATAACATGAATGAGCTTGCATCTCTATGGGAGAAAAAGATTGGAAAGACCCTCCCTCGAGTGACCGTCACTGAAAATGACCTACTTGCTGCAGCTGCAGGTCCATTTTTTTCTCTTATATTATCACACAGTAGAATATTATGAAAATCTCAGGGTCTTGGCGCGCTTTATCCTGTTCTTCTTTCTTTTTTTAACTCGCAGATCCAATTAACTTTGTCTAAACTTTTGGTTTCTGTATAATATTTTTTGCAGCGAATTGCATTCCCCAAAGCATTGTGGCATCATTCACGCATGATATATTCATAAAGGGTTGTCAAATCAACTTCACAATCGATGGCCCTCAAGACGTTGAAGTGAGCACACTCTACCCAGATGAAGCTTTCCGAACCCTGGACGACTGCTTCGATGACTATCTTGTCAAGATTGACGGCAAACCGATGAAGACAGGTGATGTTGCTTCCCCAAGTCCTGTGGCTGAACCTATGAAGACCGGTGAGGTTGCTGCCCCAAGTCCTGTGGCTGAACCTATGCCAATCACTGCAACATGTGCTTGATCATATCACATGGGGGGAACTCGTTATGCCGACCGATCAATATTTTTTTTTCCGTCCCAGAAGTAGTTGAAAAATTAGGGATTCGATTTGTTTGCTGTGATATGTCCCGAGTACCAAGAGATCTCTTGGAGTAACATAATTTAATGGCATAACTAGTCTGGATGTACATGGGCGAGGGCAGGGGATAAAATTTTAAAGACAGATCTCTACTGTTGTTAAATTGTTTAATAACTCCCTGGGTGCATGTGAATGTGCCTCCAGAGATGCCAAGTGATTTCCTTATTCAACCTATTATGCCTTCAGAGTTTGATAAGAATATTATTCTGCTGTCCACTTCACGCGAGTTCTTTTCCAATTTTTCTTGGAAGACAGTAGATGTTTGTCCTTTTCGTCCGGTTCTAGAAACAGCTGCCTAAATTTTTTGGGACAGTCGATACACGCGTTGTACTTGTCTTTACTAATGCTGGACATAACATAGCCATTTCTGTTCAGAGTCCAAAGAGATAGGTGTTGTTTTGCAATTCCACATCATAATCATGGAAGAGAGAATCTAACATGGATTACAACACCGACAGTAATATAGGACATGCAACACAGAAGTGCTTCAAATTCATTTTGCACTATATAGTTTTGGTTTATATACAATTCTTTGAGATGATAAGCTATACTCACAAAATGCTTTAAAACCACATTTGCCAGCTTCTCAGTGCTTGCTTACTCAAAAACACAAGCAATAATGTAAGGGTTTCTGAGGAAGCCGTACCCCTGGCGGCCTCCTGTCTGACTTGAAACTACACATCAAATACGGGCAATCGCTCTTCTATTGCGACACGGCAGATGGGGCACTTTTTGCATTTCTCACAGCAAGTGCTGAAAATGCAATAGGGAAAACCAAATATTGATAAGAGAAACAATGCCGAGATAAATGTTAACGAATATGATGTAGCAAAGGGTGCAATGGGATATAAGAGTTCTATATCAATAAGCACTTTTTGCACTCTTGGTTTTCCCCTCTTTCTATTGAAAGGACCGATGCCCCTAGGAGAGAGGGAAATAGTGCTTTCATATTTGCATACACTGCTTAATGAATGCCGTGGTACTTATAGCCATCAACAGGACTAAATGAAATGGATGTTCGCAGTGGAAAGGTGAAAAGAGACACCTGCAAAGGATGTGGTGCCTGCACGGAAGGAGGACTACAGTAATCTGTTCTTCAAAGCATACCCTACATAAAATCTTTTCCTGATAGAATCACCAAATTAGCATTCGACACCAGACTAAATGTTAAATGATAGGAAAGAAGAGTACTTCCACAAAAATTGACAAGAAATGAAGAAGCAAAAGCTTGCTGCTGAATATTCGAATGCATGTTATCACAAGACTGAAAAACATAGGATTAAACCGCACATATCAATTGATTTCGTGAACATCACGAGCAAACTTATTCAACTGAAACCAGTCAACTTTGCCTGCAATTGGCATCATTCATAACGATTATCCACAAAACCAAAAGAAATTTTTTTAGTAACAAAAATCAACTCAGATCTAAAATCTCTATTTTTCACAAAAAACAAGTCTAACTGTTGCCATGTACTAGTTTATTCATTTAGATAATCGCTATATTAAAGCCCCTTTCAGCTTCCTCATATTTGTTACATCAACCAAAAAGCAAAATTAAGAAGAGACTATAACTCATCTATTTTTCTACAAGATGCAACATTAAAATGAGCTTGTTATTTTTACTTTCTCAAGTCTGAGAGTTCTTTTACTGCAGTCCAAACTCTTAGATTGTGAAGCACATGGGGAAGGTTAAATTTCTTGTTAGAGGTCAGCTCATTTCTGGGATCTCGGAGTACATTTTCCGGCTAGGATGCTCAAAACCAATATTTTTGCACTAATATGTTGCCATTATAAGCTTTCAGGTTCTGGAGATGTGTTCCACTCATAAATCTACTCGTCATCTCGTAAATCTACTCGTCATCATAAGCTTTCAGTCCTCATATTTTCATTTATTTTTAAACTCTCTCCCTCCCTCTCTCTTGCTCTTACAAACATCTATGCTCCACGCCTATGGCTACACAACCTTCCCTCCCTTACATCAAGACCCTTAGGAAGTTTGGAAATAGTTATCTTGTTGAAGCATTTTAATTTCAACTGTACTTCAAAATGCATTGGCAAGAAAATTTGAGCCTGGTGATTCTTAGCCACCAAACCCAATGGCTTAAAGAAGGACAAGCAAGCTATTTTTGCAGTTATAAGTTGGAGGCATCAGTCAAGGTCCAGAATATTACATTTTGAAGCCTTTCGTATTCCTGCTGGCTGAACTTCGTAACCTCTGTTTGCTCACTAAGTGCAGCTTGTAATCTCCAAATCTGAGATAAAAATACTTGATAAGTATGACATGAAAACAGTCTATTGGAATTACACAGATTTAGAATGAGGAATGTTGATCTGCCTTAATAGATATGCTGCAATGTGGACAAGACCATAATTTTGGTTACCTCCTCAACAAGAGAGGATTTAGGCACTTTCTTCACGACATCAGGTGCAAAAGTATTATACCTGAATGATATGAATAAAACAGAGATCAGCGATAACCATTTTCCCCCGATTCCTCTAACTCTCTCGGTCAGAGATATTGCAGCGTAAAAAGTGCAACAACACATGGCAAGAAAAAAAAGGGGCAACAACAGATGTTAATATATCATATTGCATGACTGTCCAGCAAAAATTTGAAGGCACAAAATGAGGGATTTGGTAGATCCATTGGAGAGGAGGGTGAACAGGAGGTAGTTTTTACGAGAAAAACAACACAGTAACCCTAAGTAATTCTCTACAAAAAGCTGACACCTGACTAGCTATTTGGAATAAAGAATAATGAAGCAATCATCTGGCATTCAGTTGTGCACTGTAAATATGAAAACAACTGGGGACGAAAATATTTCCAAACATTACACAAGTACCAAGATGACAGAAGCACAACCTTTGCTATTTTCCAAAAGTGTTTCATAGATGCTTCCAATGACATTGAAGGTAAGGATTTTCTTCCCGAAGAGAATTTTAATGTAATTCCAGCACAGCGTTACAACTATCATAAATTATTACATATTTGGAAAATGACTCCGATAAAACCCATTTATGCATGCATGAATGTTAAGCTCGAATAAATACAGGTTCAAGCATGCACTAAGATGAAGTATCTACACAATCCATTTACATCCTCGGAACCTCAACACGGAAATGATGTGGCTCTCTAAGTTGCTCTAAGTGAGCAGCCGAGGACAGAAAGAAGATTGCCTAAAGGAAGATATCCCAAAAACAGGAAATAAAATGTGCCTAGAAAACACTTACCCAGAAATCTCGGCATTATAAAGTCTAGCTTGTTCCTCTCGACTTCCTTCATCAATAGACCACCAACCAAGCAGCCTATCAGCAGCAATGAACCATAAGTAACAATGTTTGGTAGAAAGTCGGAGCTGTTACATTTTCTTTGTACTTTGTCTCCATACAAAAATTTGATGGAGACCATTAAAGTATTAAATCTATTGAATGTAAACCATTACACCTTGATCCATGCTGCAAAAACCCAAAAAAGTCACAAGCTTTTGACACTAGAGCAGAGTATGTTACAGAGTCCACTCCAGTGTGCACTAAGAGGACAATTTTCTCCACCAATCTATAGGCAGCACATAAGATCCCAGCTCCTTGCAGCAAAAAAAGAGGAGCAAAAAGAACTGGGAATGAGATATGTCTAGCACCATATGGGGTTCCCTGAAAATGAAACAGCAACATAATGAGGACAACTTTAAAAACATAGAAAAGATCCACAAATAGGAACTCAACACCTACCATACCTCTAAGCGCATAAAAAGAAGGATCTGGAAAACAATAATTGGAACTTTCATAAAATGTCCACCAACGTCCCGCAGGTTGCACATTCCACACCGGTGCCCATCTTCATCAGAAGAAACCACTAAGCCTCTATTCCAATCAAGAAATCTATTATTCATTGAAGATGAGCCGGATTCTCTAATGTTAGACCACCTATGGATCGCTGGATTATACCACTTCGTGCAAATAAGAAAGGCAAAGCACTCTGCAATGCTGTAAATGATGAACAAGAATAATTTCAACAGGCAGACAAAGAATATACCCTTATCACACGTTAGGCACAAATAAATTATACCCATAGTTTATAAACAAGTCCCACCAGCCTAGAGCAGCTATGTCACCTGCATTTAGTATTAGAGTATGTCAGGAAAAGAATGCATCGCAAAACATTTGTTTTTGCAGTCAACGAATACATATGTCAAGTAAGTGGCATGCGCATATAGAATATTATTCATGTTATTTTCCAAATAGCTCAGTTGACACATACACAAAATTTTACATGTAAGCATACTACAGCCACTGTGCAAACCAGATACTGATGGCGTGTTTAGAGCCATGTGTCTTACAGACTCATCACTGATGGTTTTGAAAATTTTAGATCTCCAAATTGGAAACCACTAATACAGATGACATGGGCTGGAACCCAAACTTCACGCAGAGATTGTTTGAAACATGAACAATAATAGCATGGGATTGGGTTTGAAACAGAAACTAACTTGTATTGTAATTGACCAGTCATTTGGATGTTACACTCATTTCCATTAGATACCTCTTTCTACTTTCCCTAAATCCATAAGTATATACTCAGCTCTTGTAGAGTCACAACATCATGTTGCAGTTATTTGTAATAGAAGTCATAATCAATTAATTGTTACATAAAAACCTTTAACAGATGCTTCGTTTTACAGTAAACCCAACATCCTGATTCTCCAACTCAGTGAACGGTTTCTATCCATCTCCTTTAACCTTCCGTGCTACCCTTCGTATACGTATATGCATAACAAGGGCACTCGACCAATTTAAAGTTGTACATGTTCCATTCATATGTTGAATAACTACATACCATATGCTTACTAATTTTCAATGGTCAACAGGATCAAGCACCTGAAGTTCGTGTCCCATATTGAGACCCATGTGGTAATTGTTTAGATATTTTAATGATCGCTATTATGTTCTTCTAGTAGTCAAAATTGGGTTTATTGACTATCCAAGTAAGCTCATGCCACAGTTTTCTGCTTTATTTTTTGGCAAGTTACCGATTGATATGACATAGTAATCCGATTTCAATCAAAATGAGAGCCTTCTGAATCATCGTGCAAGTGGGAATAACTTGTTCCAGAGCTGACTTCTTGACATATTAATTTGATCTCCAAATGGCATTAAGAAATAGTACTCAACCACGTCAGACAAGAAAGACATTCACTTTAGTCATTGGAACAAACAGTAGAGTAAATTTTGTGAAGATTGGTTTCTTTTAAACACCTACACAGGGACAGCTTGTCAAAACAACAAAGTGGATGCCTATACAGCTATACCATCAAAATGAACACCCAAAAAGAAATAATCATCGCTGTTAAGAAACAGACAAACTTACCACATATCTTTAGAAGAGTGAACGTTGTGGCGGCAATTAAGAAGACCATAGAAATTGCGACCCAGAAGTGCTAAACACCGAATATTTTCAATCTTAGAATTGTGAATATTAGGAACAAGAACACCAAAATCTTAAAATTATAACATAAACTACATAGAAAGAGAACTTGCTTTAATTGAGCGAGATAATGTCAGTATCTTGTCCCAAGCTGATGTGATCACGCATGAAATTAGGGAAAATAAAGGTTCAATCATGACAATTCAGATTGTGAAATGGTAAGTTGCAAAAATGGGAAAGTATTTTTAAATCCAAAGAGCAAATACGTATATGATTTGTGGGTGTATAACAATAAACCTGGGTGCATGTTATAAGGCATCGAAAAGGACATAAATAACTTGATTTGGTTTTAGGTACCATATATTGGGCAGGTATGAGGTCTCAAGTAGGCTACAGTCCGCACCATAGTGGGACTATCTGATCCCTACCATCACGTAGTAAGGAAAAAGAAAAGACATATAGAGCCTCCCCGGGGGTGGGGAATTAGATTTCTATAAGAAACCAGCAGGACAGGTTTTTACACCTCCAAATAGATAAGCAAACATCTAAGTGAATAGTGTCAAATGAATTATGAAACAATTCTTTAATAGAAAACATAATAGCAGAACATACAGGAAGGGTCTCCCATATTGCTTCATCAGTCATAGTTTCTTCATCCCCCGGCATTAAAGCTCTACACATCCTATATACAAGGCAAACATTACTCGCTTAAGTTATTCCATTTATTGGGAAACACAAAACCAAATTCTGAACAGTTCTAACGGACAAAAGCTTTTTCTTGAAACAAGCAATAAAATTCCTAGACTAGAGGTTAACCCAAATTGGGCAACTATGGAAAATGTACTGTCACCATTACTTAGCCTATGAGGAAGGACAAAAGTTGACAATGGCGGTGGTGGATAATTAATCCTTTCTACATACATAAGACTTGTGATGTGGGTGAGTGAGATCAGGATCCTCTCCCATTTGCTCCCCGAATTGGTTGATTCGGTGAGACAAAGGCGTAACATGCATTGAATGTTGTTGGGCCCGCACTGCCAAACAATTAATACGAGAATCATTAAATGTTGTAGGGCTCATATGTTATGTATCTCTCTCCAAATTGAATCATCCGATTCGGACAGCAAATTGGAGAGGATCCTGTTTCGGATGCGTGTCTATGGCATTAATTAGGGTTTTAATATCAAACTTTCGTTTAAATTGGACTGCACTGCTATTTTTTTTTTACTTATTTTATATAAGTAAAAAAAAAATAGCAGTGCCATGGAAAGATCATGCTATGGGGGAAAGTACCTGATGTTATCAATCAAAATCGCTATTTCAAATACCAACAAGGGTAGAAAGACAATCTTCAGGTTGACAGCTGCAACAAATTCAGTTTAGAAGAACATTATTGGTAGGGACTAAAAAGTAGAAGAAAGGATGACAAGCAAGAATCCTAGCCTACCAATCTTCAGGTAGACATTTGATGAAGTGCATTAAAGTTTCTTAATTAAAATTGAACAGAGAAACAGATGTGCCATCATCAGTTCAAGTGACCTTATTTGTCAGGGCTAACTTGTTGATGTTAATCAATACTAGAACAAGATATTTCGCCCATTGGCCCCTATGCTTTCTGTATGTGATTATGTTATGTCAGATTTTCCATACCATAATTGTCCCCGAGATGTATACAAAGAAGTAGCTCAAAAGCAACAAGCAACGGCATCGCCATAATGGAGTGACAAGGTGCCCACTGTAACGAGAAGAAATGTTCAACTTTCTGTCACTATTTTCAATCAAATTATTGAATTCAGATTATCAGCAAGAATAATATCATAAATCTCAACAAAGCTGACATGTCCCCAAAAAATTAGAGTCACTATCTCATACGTGGCGATCATGAGGCAGAGAAGGAGCAGGCAAGGAGAACCTGCCTCGTGCTACAAGTGCATGAAAGAGCCACAGAGGGGTAAATATGATCCTGCAGAATACAAACAAAACCAAACACCAATTAGCAATACAAAATGAAAAACTTATAAAAACTCTTATCAACATCCACAAACAAGATATTGCAAGTGCATCCACCAAACAAAAAGAGAAGCTGTTCATAGGTGAACATCAATGTCTTTAACCGTTAATATGACTATGTGTCACCATGAATATATAATGATGTGTGTGTCTCTTCCTTGGAATGACATTCCATCTTATCTCTTCCTCAAAAAGTTCATCTAATGGACATGCCTGCCCTCAACACAAATTTTTATTTAATAGCACATTTTTTGTTTGTAATTACCTAGAAAATTTGCTAGATTTTTGTGGCCACAGAATAGTTAGGGAAACACCATCACAAAAATCCCTCGCTATGTATATGGATTAGTTCAACTCGGCTAGGATTCAAAGCATGCAGAACACCACCTTGGTGGGGATCGAATGTGCATCCCAGACTCATATTTTGAGGTTTAGATCCAATTGTATTTAGCGTACATGAGTTTGTTATAGTTTCAGAAGGCCCCTACAAAACTGCTCAAGTAGCAGTTTCAGACCAACTTAAGCTAGCACACCCAATATGAAGAAACAGAGCTCTTTCCAGGACATTAGATCATATTTTCCACAATATTTTAGCAACAATCAGTCCAAACGAAATTTTAAGAGAAAAGTAAATACATCAAAATCTATGAAGTCAATGCAAGCAATTACGACACAACAATAAGAAATGAAACATTTTTATACACAACCCACAAGTCTTCACCTGAAATTTTTCTGGGAACTAAATTCTCGAAAACATTTGATATACAGAATTTGAACCCAGCAAGGAAGCCAAAGAATAAATAACAAACTCACAAAACTGGGTATGTTCAGGTCTCCATAAAATGTACCAAAAAGAATAAAGAACAAGAAAAATGGGTTCTATCCAGAGAACGCAAACAGGTTTCGAACTTCTAATAGCTGTCCCAAGAACTCAAATTCTCTTGCCTTTTCTTCCACTTTTCCAGCGGAAAAACTATAGCAAAGCAAATATTCATCTAACAGAACAAAAATCAAACTTGACAGACAAAAGCAACGGAAAAAAAATTACGAACCACCACGAATAAGGCACGGCGTTTTGAAGCTTGAGCGCAAGCAAGAGAGTGAAGGAGAAGAGCAAGCCATGGGCCACAAGAGCCTGAAGGGACCTGGCCACCCTCCTCCAGGTCATCACCCTCCTCCGGACCAACATTCCCAGAAGCAAAAATTACAGGAATTTCAGGAAATATACTCGCGCGGAACTGCAGCGGACGAGGAATCCCCTTTTTTAGAGTTTCAAGAGACCGATTACAGAACTAGAAGAAGAAGATACTGTTTAGGGACATCAACGTTTTTGTCTGTGACTTAGCTTTCAAGCCAAAGAAGGAATAAAAAAAAGCTCTCTAAAAAAAGTGCAATTGTTATTTGACAAAGATAAACGATAAATATCCGTCTAATTATTTTAATATTAGAACGTCATTAAATAAGCAATTATTAAGGTTAATAAGTTTCTATAAATATATTCTTAATGCAGATTGCTGAGTGATGGAATGTATGTTGTTAAAATAAAATTATAATTAAGACTTTTAATAAGATAATAAACAGATCTGTAAATATCTGAAACGGTGAGGGGGCATTGGGTAATTAAGGTCATGTAGGAACAAAGTAAAAGACGCACTCGCCCACAGAGTACGGGTAGTATCTCATTTTTATAAGATATTTTTGCGGGGTGGTTGGATTGAAACGGATAAAGTGCTGAATCTGAGTTGGATGGCGTTTCAGAGTCAAGAGGAAAAAGAGAGTGAAGAAGATCGGAAGATTTCAGGTCAGTGGGAGCAAAAAGTTTAGAAGGAGATTCTATCCAAACAAATCAAGATCTATGGATCTTAAATTATAGCAAAAATCTTTTCGTCCCCAATTTTTCAACCATTTCCAAATTGGAAAATTTTATATGAATCTCTTTTCTTTGTCTGGAGAGACTTTTGAACAGTTTTGCAGTACCTTTCTAATTATAAAATTGGAGGGAGCATCCAGCCGTGCACACAAATTTGTTGGTACAGATTTTGGTTGTATTTGAGTGTTAAAATTTGGAGGAAGTTAAAATTTTAAAGTATTAAAATTAATAAAAAAAATAAAAAGAGAAATAATTTGAATGTATTATTTATATTTATTAAAATAAAAAATAATAATTCGATGTAAAACAAAAATATTATAATTATTTTATTATATTAAAATTTTAAAAAACTTAAAATTTTAATAAACAAACATACCCAAAGATTCATTATTTTTCTTTCTTTGAAATTGGCCCTTCCCATAGTCACGCTGATAGCTATAGCTAAACAGTTTCAAGTCAGGTAAATTTTTGTTTCTGCTCGTGACACTGACACTTTCGAAACGGAAAAATTCGTACCGATCCAGAACCCCAGCAAGAAACGGAAGCTTCCTTATCACTATAATTGGGCATGTCGCAATCCCAATATGATTCAGCCATGACAGACAGAGTCACAGAGGTAGGGCAAAGAAAATCAGTTTTTTTTTTTTTTCTAGAAGAATAATCAGTTCAAGTACGTTGAGGACGTTCTTCCACTACTTTAAACAGGATGTCCGGTCAAGTACGTTTAGTCTGGTAATTATAATCAGTTCAAGTACGTTGAGGATGTTCTTCCACGACTTTTAAACAGGATGTCCGGTCAATTTATGGTTATATCCCACACAAACTATATAATTACCAGAAAAAGTTTTAAAAGTGGCTTTGAAGCGTTAGTAACAATTACTAGATTTTGCACTTAAAACATTAGAGGGAGCAACTCACTGAGATTCAAATCTTAACTATCAGATCAATCCCTTGCAATTCATGCAGTTTCACAATACCTACAACATTTACCATGAATTACAGAATAGGCAACTCTCTGCTGCATAATTAAATCTTTAAATTGTAGTCTTGTTGGGATTTATATTTGTAGATATGAGAGATCTTCTAGCCTATTCCCAAACTTACACCTATATTTATGAAATACACAAGCTTGCATTTATAGGCTAGGTGATTAGGAAGCTTCAATTTAAATTTAACTTTTAAATATTTCTCTTACCAAAGAATAAATCTGTATATAATTTTTAAAATTCCTAGAATCTTTATTGGAATACATCTCTGATTATCCAATTTAATTAAAATTTATAATATGTGATGTGCGGCCAATACTTTAGTGGATATTAATATCTTACATAAATTCCTTGACAAAATGTGAATTTAGTACGGGTACAAACATTGAACATGTTGCAAGAAATTTAGTTCGCGTCTTAATTTAAGAAAAAAAATGAAATATGGGAAGAATACATTGAGAAGAAAAAAAAAAGATATATAGCAGAAAGAACAGAATTAAAAAGCAACCCGTACGGTCAAGATTTTCATTTTTATTCATCTTTTTAATTGGAATGATTCCTCCCTTTTATGATTATTAATAATTTTTTTAATCTATGATTATTAATAATTGAAAATCTCCCAGTTGCACTCTGATCTGTTGTCATTGGCTACCAGTTCACCACTCGGACCAATTTGCGGTAAGATTCCCCAAGTGAGTGTCTAAGAACAAGAAAGCTAAAGAAACAATAGTAATTCAATCTATATACTTGGCACGAAGAATTCTTACAAAAATCTTTTTTACTAGCGTCCAAACAACAGGCCTATTAGCTCAGTTGGTTAGAGCGTCGTGCTAATAACGCGAAGGTCGCAGGTTCGAGACCTGCATGGGCCAGTTAACAACATTTTTTTTCATAATCCACTATGATAGAAACATCTTTGGGCCGAGTCCTGGCCCTAGCCAAAGCCCAAGTAAAAAGACACCTATGTTTCTTTCTGCGAGTATCAGCCCAAAGAACATAAAGAATATATCAGGCCCAGAGAAGAAATCTTCCTCATCGGATTTTTTGAACATGGAAGTAATCCTATTAAAATGAAATAATTGCTCGAAACTAATTATATATAAGGAAAAATGGATAAACTGCAATTATACTAAATAATGCCGAAACTCTCCTACGAAGAAGAGCTAAACATGATATATATATATATATATAATAACATCAAAACTGATGAAGATCAATTCATGCAATTCTCTAATGGGGCGAGTAAGAACACAAAATGAATATGCATTCTCTTTTCCTATATAAGACGCATGCATCATTCATTATGCATGCAGTACTCCCACGACACACACATCATGCATGGGAAATATATATACACATACATATACATCAAATATAAATATATGTACATGGGAATGTGTGTCTGTCATGTATGGATATATATACATGTGTTAATCATAATGGTGATCCAGTACTCAAAGTAAAAAGAGATGCATGTCGTGCTGCCATTCATTTTCACTTTCAAAGTAATTTTTTTTATACATATTTTATATTTATCCTGCCAAGCTGGCCTGACAGCAGTCAAAGCAATTTAAAATGCAGGCAGCTATGCATACATGGAGTGCCTAAGTACTCAAAACTCATACAATTAATATACATAAGAAATGCATGCAGGGGTTTCATTTATAATGCAGCAACTAATTATACATTAATAGGTCTCTTTATACCTTCTAGACAACCAAACGTACGCTTCAGAAAAGAAAACAGAAGAAGCAGGACATATATATCGTGACAATATTGTCTGATATTCATGCACATTCCTTAAATCAGACCAATATCAGTGAGTCTAGAGGCACTAAACGTGCATGCCTCACTAGGGTTTTTTTTGTTTACTTTATGTATACTGCATATATTTTTCTGAAACCAGAGGTTGGTGGCCTGGGAGATCCTGTACGGATAGATGGAGGCAGAGGTGGGTGGTGGCCATGTGGGGACGAAGCACATGACGAGAACTATATCGTCACTATTCTTGTGAATGATTATACTTCCACAGTTCCACCAGTACTCTGAAGAGAGAGAGAGAGAGAGAGAGGCACGAGCAAACAAACAAAAACCAGACTGCATGTTTGAGTTCAAACCGGATCAGAGAGCTCATGACACATTTTCTATGTTAGGATTTAATATAATGTTTCTCTCCCTACGAAAAAGATCCTTCGCAGTTATTTCCCTTCCTAACAAACCAAGCACATCGTCCCTCAGGCTCTCTCTTTCTCTCTGAGCGTGTGTCTCTGGGTGCAGTCCTGATCTGAACAACCGAACCAAAACACCAGAAGAACGGAAATCCCACCAAGGCACCAACCACAAGTCTCTCTCTCTCTCTCTCTCTCTCTCTCTCTCTTCACTCACACACACTATTAAAGTATTAATATGTACTGTATTGATCTGTTCTTTGGTGGAAATACATAAAAAAAACACACCAAAAAACCACTCACACAAGAAAAAGCAAAAAAAAAAAAATGAAAAAAAGATCACAAGAACTGTAAACCCTTACTAAATTAAAGCGGCCTAGTGTTCAAGGATACTGATATTAGTCCTTTGTCTTTTAACAGTACCTGAAGAAGACTCATCCCCGGCAGTCTTCTCCATCACTGCCTTAAGAGCTTCTTGAATTGAGCTTATACAATATTGCTGTTGTTGTTGCTGGTTTTGCTCTCCGCTACTACTCGAATCCTCTTCGCCGGCAATGAATAGAACGTTCTTTACACGTCCCCCCAATGTTGTAATCTCAGCTTTCAAAGTTCTTAAACGTAAAGCTTTCAATGTCTTGATAAGGTCAGGCAAGAGATCAGACCTGTCTTCACAGCAAAGTGAGGCTTTGATGACAAACCTACCGTCTTCATCGGCTGCATCAACCGTTAGCTCGTCCACTTCAGTGGGGACTGGATTTGTTTCCGCTATCAAAGAAGTCTGGCGCTTAAGTTCTTTGACGTGTTGGATAACTTCCGCCAACAATGAAGCTTTGTCCGTCTATTTATAAGAAACAAATAGCCAAAAGACCAGAAAACGTATATAATCGAAGTTAGTGATTTTTGCATTAAACATCGAACTCAAAAGAAAATAGAAATGGAACATGTATATACACATGCACACAGGACATTCACAAATATATAAATGTGGTTCGAGTCCCTCGAAAGAAAAAAAGGCTAGGTTTGAAGTTTTTTTTCCCTTTGATCATTCAGAAATGGAAGTGGGATCTTAATGGTGGGGTTTTTGAAGGTAAAAAGGCATATGTAGGTGCATTTTGTGACTGACAGGGGAGCTAGTTTGTCTGGCTTTATTCTTTTGCATGCTGTGTCTTGGTTTGACTGATATCCGGCAACGAATTTCCATGGGAAGCTTTTCAACTGCTCCATGGTTCCTCTTTATCGTATCAGCCGAGCGACATTAACGCTCATTCCCTTTTTTCGTTTTTTTCCTCTCCTCGGAACTAGCACAAGACTCAGAAGGAATAAGCCAAAAGAAAAACATCAATAACGAGGGATCATAACCAAATGTAAAGAAAAAAAACAAAAAGAATGTGACTACTCCTCATATCTAATGGTAGGTTTTGAAAACACATTACAGACCACCCTGGTAACTAGAATCTTAGGAAGATCTATGCAAAGATCTTTGATTGAAAAACTTATTAAGTAGTTATGATACAAGACAAAAAGTGTTACAAGAAAAGTATAAAAGTATATGACACTCATAGAAACTAAAACATGTTGTACGCGTGTTGATACATATCTATATTTTTTTGTCCCTTCGAATTTTATGACGATTAATTTTACTTACTTTGGTGGTGCTCGGTAATAAGCTGCGTAGCTTGGCAAGATGGTTATTGATTCTCTCTCTTCTTCTCCTCTCAGCCTCACTGTGACTCTTAGACGCTGCAAGAGCCTTGGCGTCCATGATTTCTTGCGCAGTCATCTTACCCAACTCGGCTTGAAGCCCGAAAGGAACTGAACCGGGTTGAACCACGGGCCCTAGAGCGTCCGATATGATTCGAAGATGGTCTGATGATGGACCATCATAAGCAAACTGTAAAGAAGGAGGTCTCCTGTTGAACAAACCGGCAAATGATGATGGTGGGGGTGGGACAAGAAATGCGTCGTGGTCTCGGACCGGGTTTGCTGCGAAGTGGGCCGGGTTGAATGCGTGGACCGGAGGTAGAGACCACGGCTGTAAGATGGGTGAAACTTCAGGGAAAATCAATCCTCTTCCTCCTCCATATATGTCACTGTTTTGTTGCTGTTGATGTTGCTGCATCTGTTGGTGCTGTTGAAGAAACAACTGTTCTTGGAAGCTTTGTATGTTAATGTTATTAGCAGTTTGAGAACACTCTCCTTGATCTTCTTCTTTCTTCCCGCACATATCTCCCACCCTCTGTTATTGTAACTAAGAACATACAACAAGTTACAAATCCAGAGCTTCTGGCTGGCTACGTATCCATCCCTTTCTTTCTGATTCAAATAGGAAGCGAAGAATTTAAAGAAAGAGGCAAGGAAGTTGGTCTGCACGTTCTCTAGAGATGAGAGTGAAAAGCTACAAAGAACGAATGCTAGAAAACAAAATAGGACAGACCTTCCTTGATATGTGATGGATGATCTCGGTCTTGCTCAGTCCTTCTCTATCTCTTACGAAGGTAGTAGAAGAAAAGGCCAAGGGCATAGACTTCTCTGAATCTCTCTCCCTTATATCTGTTTCACTTGGGTTGGTTTTTCCTGCCACAGCCTTTGTGGGGTGATGACCCTTTTTATCCTTTGCCTCAGCAAAGCTTTGCTTTTCCTTTGTGCTTTGTTGGTATCTTTTTGGTTCCTTTGTTTTTTTTGCTCTTCTGCACCCTCCCACCACTCTAAATATATAGAGCCTGTTGAGTACTGCTAGTCTCCTTTCCTTTCTTCATACGGCATTCTCTATCTATCCCTGTAGCTTTCAGGGTGGGGTATCGCCAGAAAGTAATATACCAAATATAAATTAAAATAACATATGTTTGTTGCTTTGCGATTGGTTCAAAGTGTATAATTACACTCTCTGAGCGCAGTTGGAGAGAGAGAAAGAGAAAGAGAGAGAGAGGAGATGGGAAACACAAGCACAAACAGAGTGAACACACAACACACAGATTGTCGACCGACCAAAGACCAAAAAGGCTGAGAGTATCATCATGAAAAAAGGCTTAGCTAACCCTTTTCTTCCTTTTCATTTTTAATTTATTTCTATGTATCATCTTTTGGGCCTTTCCTCTCCTACCTCGGTCAAGCCCCCACGTTCTTCCATACTCTTCGCTATCTCCACGCCTCCCTTTCTGCTTCTCCGAGACCATGTAATCATTGTGTCTTGGAACACACTCCTCCCGTCCTATTGTCTCTCTCCCCCTAGCTAGGTTCTCCTCTAAGTTTCTTGGTTTCAGTTACATATATATTCATGGCTCCTACCGGTCGCTTTGGAATTTATGTCGTTTCGAAGGTATAAATTAGTTCAATTTGGTACCTTCGTATTTCCTTAGAAAAATAATGATGCCAGAGCATTGTATGACATGGGCAGCTTTGCCTTTTTAAAGTAAGAATGCCCCGTCTACCGAATTCTGCGGAACATTATATGACTAACATAAGTGATCTTCTAAGACAAATTAATTAAAACCAATTAGCACTCGAAACATTGATAAAGAACCGTAAACCTTTTGTAGATCGGTAGCAGCGCTATATATATATATTTAGTTTCTCATTTCCTATCTCTGCTTCTTCTTCTTATTTTGTTAGCGCACTCACTCTTTTATTTGTTTCCTTCGTTTTCATGGACAAATATATGCTTTGTCATCAGAATCGATAAGCAGAATATTCTAGGGCTCAATTCTCCGTCAAATCATGTCTCAGCAGCTAATACGTGTTGAGAAAGAGTACTACAAAGCCACAACACCAGTGGGATAATAGATGTATCCAATTACTTTTGACATGGAGCACGGAACTCAATGCTCCTTCGATCCCTGTCGCCCTAGTTTCATAACATTATATAACCTCTATTTCTTGCTTTTCTAATCGGTTTGCTGCTCAGGCCTAAAGAGGTCCTTCTTTTTAGTTCAGTACTTGTGTTTATGGCAAAAACAATAAAAAAAACAAGTTTTAAAAAAAAAAACAAATAAAGCCCTTGACCCGCGACCGGCAACCTCTGGCAATTACACAGTTACATAAGCGGCATGGTTAACAAAAGTAAATGAGAACTCATTAACCCTACTAGCTTTTGGTTGCCCTTTTCAACATGATAATTGTCTGGGTCGAAATAGAAAGAGCGAGATACTTCTTCTCTTTATCCACTTCTTCTATGATTTTTCAATTCTCCTCAAGCCTTTCGATTAAAGGTTTGGGTTGGAATTTACTAAGACAGTACTTTCGGAACCTTTATTAAAGTTTTTATTGAATATATACGCGTGAAAGGTTAAAAAAGTTGTCCCATATTAGAAAGAATTCAGAAGTGTCGAGGATTAATTTAGTATAGTTGGTCCAAACCTATAAAGTTAATTAATTAAGTTTTTAGGTTAAGTGGTATCTCTATGTATGTGTTATATTATGAGCCCCTTAGAAAACTCCCCAAGTTGTTCATCTCCCCTTTTAGCCATTATATTCGTCATTTCAATATCAAACAAGAATTATAACCCCATGTGTTAGTTCCACAAGCTGATCTGTTATGCAAGAAATAATCACTGTACTTTGTTCAGTTTTAAAAAGGATATATACATTTTCTCCTCTGTTTACTTTCAGTGTTTAGCTTTCAGATAAAAAAGTTTGAAATATAAACTATGAGATGCTGAAAAGCACAAACAATCTCATTTCTGATGTCTCCTCCGATGCACCATCTTCCTTATGTCTTTGGTGCGGGGCGTTTCCTTTACCTCATTAGGTCAGTCACTAGCTAGCCACTGTTTTTTTCTCTCTGCTGCGATACTATTTGATTTGGCGTGCCAGCCCTTTATGTTCGTTTACGTTTGTAGTTTTTCATTTTTGGCTATAGGGGATGGGAGTTCACAGAGGGAGTTTTTTTTTTGGACCCTTTTGTGGTCACACGCATGGCTGCTTTGGTCCCCGGCGATTCTTTTATCTATCTATCTTTTTGAATTCCATTTATTTGTCTTTTTTCTTTTAATGTTGGGGTTTTTTTTTTTAATTAATACCCTATTCAAAGATTTGATGATAGCTGCACTACCACTACCATTACCCACGAGAAGCCATTTGGTGGGGTTTATGATGACATCAGTCCCACCCTGTCATGACGTTTGTTCCCTTCTAGCAAATTTAGTTCCTACGGCTTCTGCCTCTTGCCCTAGCATTCAGATCAGCAATTTCCGAGCTTTTTGTTTTTAATGAGTGCTGTTTGAATTCTTTCCACATTGGGTACTAAAGTTTCCTTCCTACCCTCCCTTACAATAATTGTTATACCAATGTACGGCCATACGTGAAGCTGCGTACATAGATTTGTTTTCATATATATTAGCTTCTTTTGATATATATCTTTTAATAATTACAAGATTTAAACCTCAAATTTACCCAAATGCTAACATGCATGTGAGCTTTACCCTTTTGATAAAAATCCGATTAATTTCTACATGGGTGCAAATCCTTGACTTCTCCAAGTTCATGCAAATTAACTAGCGTTAATTTTCATCTGCTTGAGGAGCATGAAGCATGACACAAACAATCTGTACGAGTAGTACCCATGAAGGAAAGTTGAAATCCAAAGTCATAAAGCCATCTGAGCTGTTTACTTTCGAAGGATTGCTTTCCTTGCAGAGTACAATCCTCACCAGAGAAACGGAGTCCTTAAGATATTGAGTGCTCTTTTAGTTGAAATTACTAGCAACAACGACGACAATTACACGGACACCAGTAGGAGGAAGCTTCACTTGCCAAGCCATTATCAATGAGCTAAATTTCAAGCAACTCGACTGATCTATATCGCCTTGTACCTTTTGACAGAGACTAGCATTTCTTGGCTTTTGTATTACTCATGGATAGTATAGTTTGTCCAAAGTTAAACAATTAATGTAGATCCAAGATAAACTCGAGTTTTCTGCTTTCAAACTGTTCTACCTACATGTTTCTTTCGTGCATATTTCAGGCGCCTTTCACGCACATTACCCTCCGCTAAACATTACTATCCAAACGTCTCCTATATATATATTATCTCTAACTCTCTGTTTAGCTGGCTGTTGGAAAATTAACAAACGAGGGAAGAATCAGGAATCCGCTAGTCTACCTACAAACTACCGTTTATCGATCAACATTCATATTAGTTATGTGGCGCGGGAGTACAAAGTTTATCACATCCTGGCCACCAGGAGGCCGCATCAGTAGTGGACCACTTCTGATTATGTAGGAGATTGCCAAGAATCACTTCAATTATTAGATGCTTGGGTTCACTCAATTTCCATGATTTTCGAGTCTATTTGTTAATCCCAGATGTGGTCCAGTTGATGGATGGACACAAATAGTAATCTACGTGGTAGACCTAAAATCCTCCTTCTCAGTATTCTTTTATACGGAAGTGGTTCTCATGAGGGCTTGCTGCAGCTAGCAGCTGGTTTGAAAATTCTTTCCAGTTTAAAAAAACCTATGTGCTGTGCTCTATCTTATTGCTTCTGGCAATTATAAACTATGAATATATCTACGCCTAAAGTACTTGGAAGCACTTGATGGGTCTGCTCAATGAGGCATTTCCTTTGGGACAAAAAAGAAGAAAAGATTTGCCAAGAAGTCGTACCAACTTCATGACAGTAGCAATTGCAGAGCCCTATATAATGTGGTCTGCCGATCAATAAAAAAACTCCCAAAACGAAATGTCAGAATGGCTCTCTTAAATGGATAAACACATATGGCTTCCGACCGACATCTTACGTATCTCCTTTATTTGTTTCTAACTAAAAAGAATTTTTCACCCCCCTGCCCCTGGTGTTATGCCAGTGTACCGAACTGATCACATGCTGTAGGTCATATGCCAACTCACTGTATCCGCTAAGGAGATTAAACAATTTAGAACTTTGGTACGTACGTTCATGAATTATCTAGCTAGGCTGATCCACTTTAATTGTTGGGTGTCATTGGCTACGTGCTACAGTTCTCCCTAGTCATCAACCATCATTAGGAGATTAAATAAGTCTGGTTTTATCTGTTAGTTCCAAGGATACTACAGGATTCCCATTAATATTTTGGTTCTATATATCGTGTGCGATTAATATTCCTTTTGAGTCATCAGCTAGCTATAGCATTAATTCTATCCCAACAAATCAAAATGATTGGATATGGAAGCGTCTCTCAAACATTCCACTAACATCTGTCGACACAACAACCTAATCTTTTTCCTCCTATATTTTGCTTATGTTGAGAAGAAAACGAACAAGTTACGCAGGTACGCAGTCTGTCTGTGCTTTCGAGTTGAATCCTTTTCTTTTCTTTTTCTGCTAAAAAGTAGTTTTTAGAAATTTTATTCAAATGCCCTTTCGAATACTCATTTGAAAAGCAAGTCTCTGAAGTTCTCTAAATGACTCCTATTTGGATTTTGCGACCCAACTAAGTAGATCTGAAACTTTAATCAGGATGCATGACTTTTGGTGGAAGTCCGATCCGAAGCTTCTTCGAATCTGCATGATCACACGTGTGCGAAAGTTAATCCATGATTCTTTCGTAAGTTTTGTTACTCAGGCTTTCTTGATTTTTGCATATTTTTGTAAATGGTGAACTGCAGATGGCCGTCTTATAGGGGCCGTTTGCTTAATTATATTATGAGGTAAATTAATTAGTATAATTCTTGAATTTTGAGTACTGTTTTAGGAAATTTCTGTTCTGTTTTTTCCAACTTTTCTTAGTTCTTCTTACAAATTAGAAAGAGGAATTAGCAATAATTAAGATGTTGATGCCCATTAATTATATCCTGAAAAATACCGCATTAAGGATATTTTCTTCCCTAGAGTCGTGTGCAACATTTGAATTTACATCGTTTTTCCTACATGCCTTCTACATCACTAGATTAATTTACAACCGAGAATGCATGCGAACAGCACCAGAAGATTTGGAAGATCCTACTTAGGTTGCCAAGCCTTAATCTTTGGCTCTTTCTCAGAAAGCCATTTTTGACCAGCCTAAAAAGCTAAAAAAAACATTTAAAAAGCGTGGACAAAGACTTAGGAATCAGCATCTAAATCTCATAGAACATGACGCTCGATCCTATCTGTATATATCCCTTAGAAAGTGGAATAGAATCGAGAGTCCAATATGTCAACAGAGATCGATGGACGGCTACAATCATTCTTTGGTTAGGCTTTTTTGCTCCTGGAAATCTCTCAGTGGGGCCGAATTTAATCTCAGCTTTCACCCAAATCTACATGATTAATCTTCCCAGCAAAGCAGCTGTAGTGGAGCATTGACAGAGGGTGTAATCAGTTTGCCATTTCCAGCCGTCCCAATCAAGTATGAACAAGTTTATTTTCTTTGTCCAATAGGATCTGGTACCTTTTCTTTGTTCCAACAATTAAAAAGAACGGCAAAAGGGAAAGAGAGAAAGAAAGAAAGAAAAAAAAAAGTTTGCTTTGTTTTGCAGAGTCAAGAAAACAAACCCATCCGAGTTTCCAAAGAAATGTGTCCCCAAAGTGGGACAGTGCGTTTCTGCTTATAATAACCTTCTCCACCATAAGACGTCTCTTTCAATAAGTACAAAATGCTGTGAATATTCATTTCTCCCCAGCCGAAAGTTAAAAATTCATCCTAATTATTTTGTCTCTAAATGAGACATTCTTAAACACCACCTAAAAGTACTGCTAAGTCTTTATATATTAATATTGCAGATATAATTATTATTTTTTCCTCTTTGGGTAGTGGGTGTGGAAGTGAAGCAGAAAAGATCAAAGTGCCATGTGCATCCACCAGCAGCTGGGACAAATCTGATTCTGGTTTTGCTTCTATTTATTTATATATATACACACAAGAGATTAATTAGAACGTTAATTAAGCAATACAAAAATGTTTAACGTTTATAAAACTTACACTGCAGCTATTGCTGCTGAACTATCGTAGGGTACACGATATAAAGTGGCCTGTTGGGTGCAGAATGATGCATCAGCAGAAAGCCTTTGTAAAATTCACATGCGGGCATCATTGTGAGTCACCGATTACTAACTTCAAAAGTTCAAATAGTCCAAAATCCATGGAAATATATTGCTTATCGAAGTATGATACGGCACTAGCTAACTAACCCACATAAGCCGTCACCATATATATATAAATCAAGATCCATTAGCAGCTTTTAAACCCTGATTTAACTGATAAAAAAAAAGTATATGCCGGTAAAGTTTGTGAGAACCACGCTGTTTAATTAATAGCACGCATAAAAGCTACACTAAATGAAAAATCATACACCAGACAAAAAGAAACATCGATCATACTTATTCCTTGTTGGGAGAAAACCATACCTCATGAAGGAAAGAGAACTTCAGACAAGCCAGCAGCTTTCAAATTAGAGCTGTTTTGGCCTTAAATGCATGAGATATCATTTCATAATCATCTATGTTTGCCTCTGTCCCTCCATTTTGACCAAGAGCTTTTTGACCGATAAAATGGGTAAATCCAACATGTATGCAAATTTTCCCACAAGATCAAATGGTAGCAATGAATCCAACTCATCCATTGCTAATGATTTTTTTAGTTCTTTCCAACCCATTATCGTGACTTCAGAGAAGGCGCAATCATACACAAAATTTTGAACTTTGCGCTTCCCATTGAGAGCAAAGAGTTAAGCTGGAGCTAGCGAATCTCCTAACAGCAAACAGAATAAAGATTTCAAAATGGAAGCAGATAGCCATAGACTCGCTTCTTCTTCTCACTTTAGATCATATGCAGATCCGGTACTACTACTATTAGGCTGCTCTTAAGTCCCTCAACGAGTCAATTATTCTACATTATACTTAATTTCTTGCTGGTTTTGATCTTTCTTCTTGTTTTTCTCAAAGTTCTCAAAATATATATGCCTTGTCCTTCATTTGTATTTTATTTTGTCAAGTGAGAAGCAATACGAGACTCAAAGAAAAGGACAAATGCCAAGGTAAGTCCAGATACAAGTATCCAACCTTCAAATAGAACAAGACATCACGTCTAATGGAATCGGGTAGACAATTAGACAAACGTATCTCAAAGTCATGAATGAAGCAAGATGATCTTGATACCAAATTCTATAGGTATAGTTCGAGAGTCTCCAATTTGGCGAGTATAGGCTGGAGTATTCTAGTCAACTAAAAGATAAGACGAATTAGTAACAACTGCAGCATCAGAGACTACTTCTGGCGAATGGAGATTCCTCTCTCAGTGAATGTTAATGCAATTTCAACGATAGCGACAAAAGCCAAAGGTCCACAAAGTATTGCCTATACATTGCCAGAAAGATAATATAAGAATGTTCTGCGCGCATCCAACAGTGTTGAAAAGCTGATGACGGGCCAAAAACATAGACAGGTCCCCTCAGGAATCAACTCTCCTCTTTCATTTCAGATTTCCAAGGTTGGAAGTGGAGATCATGAAATTTGGACATGTGGAGCCTCCAACTGGGGTGGAAGACACGTGAGAGGTTGAAAGAATTGATGGCTTGATGCCACCATTGTCAGTTTGTCATCCGCACCAATTTCTCTCTTATCCCCTCCCTTGGCATGGGTCGTGGCATGTTGTTGTTAAAAGCTGCCTCGGGCCTGTAAGGCTTTCCAAAACAACGGGCTTTAGCAATCAACGGGGGCTCTTTGATGGTACTGTAGTTTGGATTTAGCCCAATGAAATCAACTCGTTACAAGAGGAAAAGTTTGGAGAGGCAATTAGCTTTTTTTGAGGCTTCATGTTGAGCCAGGTCCAGGACTGACTCAGTCTTGGGCTCTACTGCTCCACATATATAATAAATCTTTTGTTCATTTTGTTCGCGGACAAAGCTGAATTGTTTAACACACCCGGCCTTGGGGGGAAATGCCCCCTTAACAGTGCACTCGTTGAGTTGATTAGGCCAGGAGAACTTCTATTGCCTGTATAAGAAAAGATCTATTAGCTTTTGGTGTTGTTTGCTGGTTTTTATGAGGTCATGATCACCTTTTGGTCTTAATCAGTGCTCCCGCAATACTTTGTTTTATATACATACGAAGTGACATTTTCTTTTAAGCAAAGACTACTTGGGGTGTACCCACCCACCCTAAAAGAAAGTCTAAGCTTAGGTGTCATATGTTTCAAGTAAAGTCGTCTTTTTAGGGAGTCATGAATTAAGTTCTTATCCAAATTTTTTCTTCTTTGAATTAGGGCTTTATTGTAGGGCTACGCTGTCCCAAAGATTTAGATAGGTAACATTTTCTCTTGTAATTCAAACACGAAATCAGGGAGTATCCTCTCGCTACAATGAATGAACTCCAAACAAAGAAACTTTAATAATGAGACAAAAGGCAGACCGGACAGCGGAGACAAAAGAATAAGCAATCTTGGCCTCTCACTTTACTTTCCATGGGCAGTCTTTGACAACACAAAGAAGGCCATCTTTCGATTCTATGCAAATCTGAGAGACAAAATATTCACACAATCTGCCAAACATATATATTTTCACTTCTTTTTCTTTCTTTTTTTTAACATTAGGCGTTGATAGGATACACAGCTCAGGAATTTACTGAGACATCACTTCACTCACGGTTGGGCGCAGCCACGCCGTGAGAAACCGAGCCTCGACCCTTCGTTGTCAAACTCCAGCAAAAAGCCTTGTTGCATTAGGTTCCCTATCACCGAGGGTAACCCTTCCGACGTGACGGGTCGTATCGCCAAGCATTTGACTCCGTACGCGGCCTCGATGAAGTAGTTCCTTGGCGGCGGCGAGAACAACGAGTTACCTACTAGTTTGAAACTCAGTTTCGGCAGTCTCGGTCTCCGCATACCGGACACGTTCACGCAGAGATCGTATCCCAGCCTCACTTGCCGTTTAACCGCCTCTAAAACTTGAAGGTAAGCCGGCTCGGCCAGGTAGGTCAGAGTGGTCCCAGAGTCCACAATCGTGCCGCCATTACCCGACTCGTCAATTGACCAGACTGAGGGGTCGATCGGCAACTTTGCACGGTTCACAGAGACGGCCTGGATCTCAATGTAGTAATATGAGAATGAGGGCTGCTGATGATTCGTCTGCAAGGGAGTGAAGCTCATTCTCGAGGTTTTACGAACGACGTCGTTCCCGATCGTCAAAAAGCTCGTTGGGGGTGGAGATATGGTGTAGTCCCGGAGGCAGTACGAGAACTTGTTACCAAATCGACGGCCCAATTGCGAGGAGAACGAAACGGGTCCTCTGCCCAGACCCATGACCCCATTGGAGGTTGCGCCGGTAAGACTTGGCCCCGATATCCGAGATGCGCACCCGAAGGCCAAGTTCTTCAGCCTGGCTTCTCTTCCGGAGCTGGTCTGCAATGTCGTGGTTTCTTTCGAGAAGACGCCGCTTGTAACCGATCCGTCTCCGTAGGAGTACTTGTAGTGACAGCGAGTGTTAACACGGCGCGTGCGGTTACAGTGGTTGTGGACGAGTCGGCAGGACGAGTCAAAGCAATGGTGGGGGGAGAAGGTGGAGGAGTGGCGCGCGATGAAAGCAGTAGGGTGGATGCTGGAGCAGTTGTTTTTGCAGACGGAGCACTTGACCCAGACGAGATCGCTGCCGGTGTCGGCGACGACGAGGAGGGTTTGGGGAGGGGTGCCAAGGCTTAGGGGAACGAAGTACTCGCCGGAGCCTGAGGGTGCGCCGGAGACCACTGGGAACTTGAGGGTTCCACGGTTGTGGAGGACGGAGAGGCGGTGGGTGTCGTACGAAAGAACTTCGGTAAGGGAAGCGAATGGGTTGTTGCGAAGCAACGGTAGTTTCAAGTACTCCGTGGTGGTTGTGTTTTGGGAGCGGCAGAGATCTGCGAAGGTGAAGAGGAGGAGAGGGAGGACTAGGAGGGCGTAGAGTGGGGACATTGACACCATTGTTTTGTGTTTGTGTGTGGAAGAGAGACAGAGAGACAGAAGGAGCGTGCAAAAGAGATAGAAAGCTGGAAAGGCCGGGACAGAGTAGTATGTAATTTTTTTTTTCTTTTTTTTGGGCGAAACGGCTAATATTATATAGTTGGGGCATTATATAGATGGGGCGCTCGGAAGTAAAAATTTTAGAGGTTAGAAATTTTAAGAGTTTCGAGGTTTGTGAAAAAATAAAGAAATTTTATGAGATTTGATGAAAAAGTGAAGAAAGAGAAGATTTAAATGAATATTATAATAAAAAAGAATGAATCGATGAAAAGAGAAGAATATTTTATAATTTTTTAATGAAGATAAAAATTTTTGGGAGTAAAAATTCACCACCAGAAAAGGCACAAAGAAAAAATTACGAGCTAGAAAAATAAGAAAAAGTACCAGAAGTGCCAATGGCGAGTTTAGAGTTCAACAGTAAAGTGGCTATAAGGGAGGGCATAAGGTCTTCAGTAAAATAGGACACAAAATCCTTAATTGTTATAAGCACGAAGCCCGATGCGAGAGGACCTGAAGGTCCTAAGAAACACAAAAAATCTGTAAAAGTAACAAATCACTGCACAAAACAGTAGCAACCGCTGCTAAAGGACTGTGACGATAGACAGTCCTACTTCCTTAGAGCACGAGTCTTACAATTTCAACTGTAACTACAAACAGTAGAAAAACAAATAAGTAAAATTAAGCAAGTTTTAAACAGTGAGGCAAGTCCAAACGGGCAAAAGCGTAACATAAGTCACCGTAGGGTCCGTGGAGACTCCGATCAAAACGGAAGCGGAGATGTTGACGACGGAGGCTGCGTATGGTGATGGTCAGAGCATATCCACGACAAAAAAAGAAGAAGGACAGAAGCTACACCTGGGAGTAGTATGTAGTTGAATTCAATTCAATTGTGCCCCATATATAGAGATGTGCAGAAGCCTATATTTAATCGGATCGCTTGACACGTAGCATTAAAAAAAAAATATTCTAGAGTATTATATTATCTGTTTGAGCTGCAATCGGGTGCTCTAGGTCTAAATAGCTTTAGATTTTATAGAATTTCCAGCGGCAGTGACGACTGTTACTACAAGAATTTTTTTGACCTTTAGTGATCAAATTGAAACGAATATTCCAGTTAGCCTGCCCCTATGCTCATATCTTTCTATACTAGTCAAACTACGGTCCATATGACTGATCGGACAGATGAATCCAGTTTGAATATAAAATCTCACTGACTCGCTGTCAACAGCAATGTTGAGGCAATCTGACAGGAAGAGAGTTATTTTGTTGGTCATATGAAACCCAAGATGAAGAATACTATGCCAACAAAGAACCAGAGATGGACAGGGAAATAGAGGGAGTCCAAGAAAGAATTGTTGTAGTACCTAGCCATGACTAGCAAAAGGGATGGAAGAAAATGTGGTTTGAATGGGATTTTATGGAGGTCTTTGTCTAGGAGAAGGTGCTTAAAATCTTGTCTGGAATTTTAATTAAGTCGTTCGTTCTGGATAAGAGCGTTGTGTAGTCTGACAAAAGTTGCTTTATATAGGGAAGGAGCTGCTAGATCAAGCTGAAGCGAAAGTGAAAAAAACGTTAAACGCCCCTTGAATTTGATGCTGTCGTACATCTTTAATTAATTTCTAATTCTTTTGATAATTGCGAACTTCATGGATCAGTACTATATGGCTTTGTGTGCTTTATGCAACGAAAATTAGAAATATATACACGATGTGTGCGCGTAGCTTTACTTGCATCACAGGGATTCCCCTTTTCCGCCGATCCATCGGGATAATTTTAGGACGTCAGTAAGAATAATTCAAGGTTGAGATTCATTGTTATGTAGATGTACCTGTCTACCAATGACCAGGCGCCACGTACGACCGACCCTTGAGACTTGAGAGGAACCGTGAGAAGATGAGAAGAACAATGAAGAAAAAGCTAGGGGTTTGGTCAATAGTGAAGGCAACAAAGAAAATATTATGGGAAAAAGTTGCCTCGAGAAATTGTGGTCGACCATGCATGCATGTTCCCTTTAGGCCCTTTATTCATTATTTTTATTTTGCCAAAACTAAAAGCTGCCATCTCATCTCCTGAAAGGGGTATGCATATTCCTAGTTGTAATACACGAGGCCCTTAATCTCTTTTGCATAACTTTAATTAGCTGCTTTATTTGTTCAATTGTAAGTACAAGAAATGTCCGCGTCCTTGGTTGCGGCGGGCATCCATCAGCCAAGCTTTCTCATCAACGATCTTCAAGTCATTTTCGCAGGCGATAATTGAGAATAAGCTCCTAGGTTCCGTCGTCGAAGAAGACATTTATTATAGTGTACATGTGATATTAGATCTGCATCAATTCGCCTACAGTCTGATATATAATTGGAAATCCATGCATGTTGCAATGAGCCCCTAATTGGATGCCCAGACCATGCCTAGAAGAATGAGAATCTGCACTAGTTTATAATTTGTTGAATCCAACTTGGAGATCATAACCCCACAAAATCACCGAAATTAAAGTGCCTGCAGGGTTTGTTTAAGCAATATTATTACTATAAAATTTATGATTACATTTCCATAGCTTATAAATTTTATTATACCAATGATGATGCATGTCATGAAAATGGCTTTTGTCCAATTTGGTCCCAAATATTCCCCTCCCCTTTGGATGTCCTCTGGTTTGCAAGGGTGTAATATTCAATACCTGATCATGAAGGCCCCCTTTGACAAATTCTTTATTCCAAACCAGTCAAGCGGCATTCTATTCATATCCCACTCCCGTTAAACTCTTTCACTATACATGCGCCCATGCATGCTTTTAGGAGTAAGCACAAAAAACAAACACACTGAAATGAGCACTATGGTATGCAAGAGTAACAAGAGAATATATAAAATTATACTGAAAGATATCTTTCTAAAAATTGTTTCGGCATCTACGAAACCGGAAACTCATCCAATTTCATATCCTTTTCAGGAACATTAGCAATCAAGCAACAATTCATCTACTTTAATTTAGAAAAAATGATTCGAAGAGCCAAGCAACATATCTAAATTAGATGGAAGAGAGAATAATGATTCAAAATGTAAAAATTGAACACAAATAGGGAAAAGTTAACGCCATCAGCACCGACACCGGTTAACTCGGGTACAAAGAAACAGTGCCACCAGAGCACTATGGCAATCCGGGAAGAGAATGGATAGATGAGAGAAATGATAACGTTGTTACCCAGATTATCACCAGAGAATCACCCTTATTTCATCACAGGTTAAGTGGCATTTCGAAGGTTTATGCACACACAAATTGTTTCTAGGGTGTTACAACCATAATGCAAATTGAATGACAGTTCTGGAACCCATCAATGGGAGACTCGAAGGCCCTGGGTCTGCCATTCCTCTACTGGTCTAGGGACAGGGCATGTCATTAATTTGGGGAAACAGATCATGAATACGTCTGGACGCTCGAACGGTATTAACACCGTTTAAAAGGAGGGCAGGCTGATGGACCACCATCAGTTAACACCGGTGTAGGTGCCAGTGCCACCAGATTTTACTGGTCTTTGAACATTCCTAGGACTCGTATTTGGAGAGAAGAAAGAAATGAACGTACGAAGCACGAGAAGATTGGACCAATCAGGCTACTTCCTCATAATCATTTATTGCTAGGAGTCTGAACTATCTTTGAGCAGTCATTGCCAGGGGTTTCAAATACGCTGGACGAGATTAACGGTGATGGACCGTGCTAAAGGCGATCAGGCCTGATGGACCTAACAACTTATGGCCCATCATGCAATATCATGCATCTTCCCCATGGCTAGCTCTAAATTGTTTAGATTTCTTTTTTTATTTTTAAAGCCAAATGACAGGAAGAAGTATGGGAGTAGATCAGGGAAGCACGTGATTGGAGAGTCAGGTTAAAGGGGGAAATATCTCATACATTTATTTTAAAGGGGGGAAAAGATTGGATATAGATTTACTAAGACGTTGAATGCGTATATCCAAATCAGGTACTGATCATACTATTCGAAGTAGAATTATTGATCAGTCGCGTCATGTCAAATATCTATCTATTGTCTATTCCTCATCGGAAAAGGTGGGATTTAAAGGAAAGGTCCTCGTTATTTTTCTTTTGTTTTCGTTTTTCTTTAAAGCAAATGATCGTGATGTATAATGTCAGTTAAGTGCTAGAAACGCACGCTTGGGGAAGCACTTTTTTAGAGCTTTATACCCTTTCTTTTCCTTGCCGAATCGTTCCACCTTCTCATATAAACACGATTTTCGGCTATATTAATGCTTGTGCTGAACTGACGTTGTCCTGTCACACAAATTTTGCATTCCAGCTAAAAGTTTAGCAAGATCTAGCCTGCAAGTTCAAACTCTCACTCACTCTGCGCACTGTCGGGAATTCACCAAAATTTATGCATGGACGTTGCCTGGTTGGTGACACTTGTTGCGATAGAGGGCAAACCCTAGCGTCCTAATTAACTCGTTTTGGCCATGATTTTTGCTCTTTAATGGAATTTCGGTTGAAAAAACTTCACTGAATTATTCCCGATAGATAAAACATTGGAGAGATATCTAGATAGACAAACTGAGAAAGCTGCTTTTCCCATCTTAACTTCACTATGACACAACAACAGCATTAATGTACGAGGGTTTCTACATGATACTGCGCATGCTTTTCATGACACTGTAATCTTGCCGGATCTCTTATAACAAAGCATATGCCCAGCCTTTAAATAGAACAAGAGATCGCATCTAATGGAACCGGGGAGACAATATTGGACAAACGTACCTCAAAGCCATGACTGAAGCAAGATGATCTAATTGATACCAAATTCTATAGGTATAGGTCGAGAGTCTCCAATTTTTGCGTGTAAAGGCTGGAGAAAATTAAGACGATGAATTAGTAACAACTGCAGTATCAGAGACTACTTCTGGCGAATGGAGATTCCTCTCTCAGTGAATGTTAATGCAGTTTCAACGATAGCGACAAAAGCCAAAGGTCCACAAAGTAATGCCGATACATTGCCAGAAATATAATATAAGAATGTTCTGCATCCAACAGTGTTGAAAAGTTGATGAGGGGCCAAAACATAGACAGGTCCCCTCAGGAATCAACTCGCCTATATCAATTCAAATTTCCAAGGTTGGAAGTGGAGTTGATGAACAAATTGGACATGTGGAGCCTCCAACTGGGGTGGAAGACACGTGAGAGGTTGAAAGAATTGATGCCACCATTGTCACCCGCACCAATTTCTCTCTTATCCCCTCTCTTGGGTCGTGGCATGTTGTTGTTAAAAGCTGCCTCGGGCCTGTAAGGCTTTCCAAAACAACGGGCTTTAGCATTCAACGGGGGCTCTTTGTTGGTACTGTAGTTCGGATGCCGAGTGAAATCAACTCGTTACTCGAGGAAAAGTTTTGAGAGGCAAGTAGCCTTTTTTGAGGCTTCATGTTGAGCCAGGTCCAGGACTGACTCAGTCTTGGGCTCTACTGCCCCACATATATAATAAATTTTTTGTCCATTTTGTTCGCGGACAAAGCTGAATTGTTTAACTCACCCGGCCTTGGGGGAAATGCCCAAGTCTTCAATTGAATTGGTTTTCTCGTTGCGCAATCCTGATGTAAATCTGTCTGGGCTTTAAATTAACACAAAACCCACACTCATCCTTTCATCGGCCAGCCCGAACGGCCGAACTCCCCTGTACCCAAGATCTGAATTTAACTGAACACAAATACGTACGTTCAGTTCATGAGATTACGGGATCCCAGCCATATGATCCCCTCTCTCCATGGTATGCTCCGGATACAGCCGAACTGACACCACTGCTTAGCTTGTTGGGCGGCTTTAGATCTTGGCTAGCTGGAAGTTCCCCCTGATTTCTGGAGCGTAGGTTGGATTCATCCATCCTGGGTGTATCAGGGTTCAGAGACCCCTTAACTGTGCACTCGTTGAGTTGATTAGGGAGAACTTCTATTGCCTGTATAAGAAAAGATCTTATTAGCTTTTGGTGTTGTTTGCTGGTTTTTATGGAGTCATGATCACCTTTTGGTCTTAATCAGTGCTTCCGCAATACTTTGTTAAATACATACGAAGTGACATTTTCTTTTGAGCATTATCAGAACAGAGAGCTAATTGAAAGCGAGAAAAACAATGAACTTTGTCGTTTGATTGAGAGCGTCACAGACTCACATGCTGAATAGTGAATTGCAATGCTCAAATTTACCAGATCAATCCGCCGAAAAGTCATGGCTCTCCGAGGTGCTTATAGTATATATGTGTATGTGACACCCTATTGTAGTAATGTACCCTTTTGAATTATATATACTATTTAGCTTTCAGTTTTTTCATCTGCATGACTTTCCTGAGATTAATCCAGCAGCCGGCGTCTTTGATGGGTTTAAAAGATCTCTGTTCCATTTCCAAACCTAGCAAAGTTTTTATCAAGGATGCGATATGGGGATCGAAGGCAGCCGATTATTGGCTACTGATCAGCCGAAGTCATAAAGTTCGTTAAAGAAAAGTAAAACGAATATCCAAGGGATTCTTTTGATCAGGATGCACCTCATGTGTGCGATTCATATTTGACATGTATGGCCGTTAAAAGAGATGACTTTGATTGACTATGGAGATAAAATATTTGTGTCCAGCCATTTATGATCGCTACTAGGGCCGGCGCAAATACGCCTCCTAGCTCTTTTTTTTTTTAAAAAAAAAGGTTGTAAAGTAGGAGTTAGCGAGAGAGAGAGAGAGCAATCAGTGAAGCCCGAGCTTTGCTCTCATCTTGACAGCTGGCTATACATGCATTTTTGCTGCCAGATTGACTGCTCTCGGTGTCTCTCTCTCTCTCTCTCATTCATATCCTCTTTACGTCTTTTTTCTTAAATCGACATCCGTCTCCCTCGAAGCGCAATAAATCTCTCGCTCTGTATGCCATGCATGTTAGGCTGCTAATTATTAAAGGCTGTCTCTATACGCTACACATGTTAGGCTGTTAAAGCTGCAAGCGAGGCTGCACCGAGACTACGGTAACTCAGTCAATTTTCGAGATTCTCCAATAATGGATGAGGAATCACGTCCAATCCAATGCAAATCCATTAACGTACGATATATTCCTTGGGTTAATTTTAGTGAGCAAAATTATCTATACATACATTGAACTTCCTTGCAGGACATCACTTTATGGACAATGACTCAAGGATAAGGCCATTCCTCTCATGGTGCCTGAGTTTAATCCAGAGGACCATAGCTCTACTGAGGTTGTCGAACAGTCATAACGGATTGACGTACTCTATCGCCCTAAGCGAGGAATTGTGATGTCAAGTGATGATTGCATCAGCCGATCGATCGATTTTCATTAGACTGCATTAAATGGTGTCCAATATTGTGGGTTTGTAATATTAGGTAGAAGCAAAGCGTCTACTAACTTTTTTAGCCATATTGTCTGGGGCACGACAGGAGAAGAAAGATTGGTCACCGATGACACAAAAGGCACAGGGCCATCAACCCACCCTCCCACACACACACAAAAGAACAACATAATTGACCAGGAAATGAAAAGCATAGGGCAGGTCATCAATGGTGGTTGTCTGTCACTCTATTGTCCTTCGACCACAAGATCAAG
Organism: Morella rubra; assembly: GCA_003952965.2. Lineage (NCBI taxonomy): Eukaryota > Viridiplantae > Streptophyta > Magnoliopsida > Fagales > Myricaceae > Morella > Morella rubra. The sequence goes on from CM025851.1 coordinate 35,842,324, forward strand.
TTGGTCGGGAAGTAATTGTCCGCGAGAATGACCGGACACTTGAACGGAACAAGAAGTACTGGGTTCACTGTGTCCTGACCTCTGAAGTTTGAACATGGGTTGGCCCATTACTGTTTCTCAAATTGGAAAAAAAAAAAAAAAAGGAAAAGGAAAATGAGTGCCTCCACGCGTGTTTTGCATTTATAGTTGGGAGAACACGCAGAGTATAAATGCAAATGAATGTAGGTGACGGACTTTAAGGTCCTACGCTCTCTATTTGTACTTTGTATATATCCATCCACCGGTGGAGCTCTAGGCATTGGATAATTACTGCCAACCGTAGAGAGACTATTTCTTTTCGATAAACGAGGAAAATAAAAATCTAGAGATGTACTGCCAGTTCTAGGGTGTCCCTTTTACTACCGGACAGGTGTGCTCAAACCGCATGCTACTGAGTCTCTCAAAAGACTACTTTGGGTGTTATACCCCCCCACCCAAAAAGAAAGTCTAAGTTTAGGTGTCCTATTTATCAAGGGAGCTATGTCCTACTATTTAGGTCCCTTAAAAGGTAGTCATGAATTCATTTCTTATGCAGTTTTTTACTCGAATAAGGTGAGCATCTAATTTGGAAAGATGAATTTCATCGTTAAGTGGAGATTACTGCAGGGCCTGTACTGCCCCAAAAATTTAGAAGATATCCATTTTTTAAATAATTATAGGATTTTTTAAAATTTTTAAAATTTAAAATTAAATATATTTTTTAATACTATTTAAAAATAAATATAACCCGTATACTAATAAAATTAATATCATCTAAAAATTTTCAAAACACAGAAAATTCTTAAAATAAAAGTTAACCGAACAACTTCTTATATAGGTAACAAATTTTCTCATGTAATTATTCAAACACGAAATCAGAGAGTACCCTCTTGCATGCTCCAATGAATGAACACCAAACAAAGAAGCTTTAATAATGGGAGACAAAAGGCAGAACGGACAGCGGAGACAAAAGAATAAGCAATCTTGGCCTCTCACTTTACTTTCCATGGGCAGTCTTTGACAACACAAAGAAGGCCATCTTTCGATTCTATGCAAATCTGAGAGACAAAATATTCACACAATCTGCCAAACATATTTACTTTTAACATTTTTTTTTTTTAGAAAATTAATTAAAAAAAAAAAAAAAAATAAATTGCGAATTTTCAGGAATTGCTGAGGTTGGGCGGCCAGCCATGCCGTGAGAACCGAGCCTCGACCCTTCGCTGTCAAACTCCAGCAAAAAGCCTTGTTGCATTAGGTTCCCTATCACCGAGAATCCCGTTTCCGACTTGACGGGTTGTATCGCCAAGCATTTGACTCCGTCCGCCGCTTCGATGAAGTAGTTCCTTGGCGGCGGCGAGAACAACGAGTTACCTACGAGTTTGAAACTCAGTTTCGGCAGTCTCGGTCTCAGCAAACCGGACACGTTCAAGCAGAGGTCGAATCCCAGTGACTGTGAGGGCACAGCCGTAATCGGTAACCTCCTCACTTGCCGTTTAACCGCCTCTAAAACTTGAAGGTAAGCCGGCTCGGCCAGGAAGGTCAGAGTGGTCCCAGAGTCCACAACAGTGCCGCCATTACCCAACTCGTTAATCGACCAGACTGAGGGGTCGATCGGCAACTTTTCATGGTTCACAGAGACGGTCTGGATCCCAATGTAGTAAAATGAGGGGTTCAGAGGATTCGTCTGCAAGGGAGTGAAGCTCATTTTCGAGGTTTTACGAACGACGTCGTTCCCGATCGACAAAAAGCTCGTTGGGGGTGGAGATATGGTGTAGTCCCGGAGGCAGTACGAGAACTTGTTACCAAATCGACGGCCCAATTGCGAGGAGAACGAAATGGGTCCTCTGCCCAGACCCATGACCCCATGAGCCCCATTGAAGCTTGCGCCGGTAACACTTGGCCCCGATATCCGAAATCCGCACCCGAAGGCCACGTTCTTCAGCCTGGCTTCTCTTCCGGAGCTGGTCTGCAATGTCGTGGTTTCTTTAGAGAAGAAGCCGCTGGTAACGGATCCGTCTATGTAGGAGTACTCGTAGAGACAGGGAGTGTGAACACGGCGCGTGCGGTTACAGTGAGAATGCGGCGGGTTGGGGACGAGTCGGCAGGACGAGTCAAAGCAATGGTGGAGGGAGAAGGTGGAGGATTGACGCGCGAGGAAAGCAGTGGCGCGGGTGTTGGAGCAGTTGGTTTTGCAGGCGGAGCACTTGACCCAGACGAGATCGCTGCCGGTGTCGGCGACGAGAAGGAGGGTTTGGGGAGGGGTGCCAAAGCGTAGGGACACGAAGTACTGGCCGGAGCCCGAGGAGGCGCCGGAGACTACTGGGGACTTGATGGTTTCGCTGTTGTGGAGGACGGAGAGGCGGTAGGCGTCGTACGAAAGAACTTCGGTAGGGGAAGCGAATGGGTTGTTGCGAAGCAACGGTAGTTTCAAGTACTCCGTGGTGGTTGTGTTTTGGGAGCGGCAGAGATCTGTGAAGGTGAAGAGGAGGAGGGGGAGGACTAGGAGGGCGTAGAGTGGGGACATCGACACCATTGTTTTGTGTTGTGTGTGTGGAAGAGAGACAGAGAGACAGAAGGAGCCAATAAGTGCAAAAGAGATAGAAAGCTGGAAAGGCCGTAGTATATAAAACGCATGTGGTGGGTTTTTTGTGTTTCTCGTTTTATGACTATTTCTGTACGGATCTTTTGCGTTTGGTTAGTGGTTACCACTCCAAAGAGAAAGTGCACTCTGGGAGGGAAAAGGTGCTGACCTGGGGACACTGTTTTGCAGGTCCTGTGGAGTCTTTTAATATAAGTTCAAAGCTTTGCATTAGATATGATCAGTATCCAATGATTCCGTTGCGCCCACTAATTCCTTGCCACATATGTGATATGCCATAAAATATAAAGATATGAATTTGGTGCACATGAGGCGACAAAACTTATTGGTTTTACTTTTTAGTGTCATGTTCTGTAATTGTCGTTTACTTCCAAAGAGATAAAAAATATCTCAACTGGTTCTTGTCCGTAGTGAAGGTTCGCCCCAGCCCAACCACACGACAATTGGGCTTTTGTGATCACTGTCGGCCAGCTTCAATAAAGTAGGCTCAATGTAGGAGGCGTTTGTTTGTTTAATTTTTTGAGCTTAAAAGTTTTACCGTATTAAATATATTTTATAAATTTAAATAAATTTTATATTTTTATAATATTTTTATATTTTTATAAATTTCAATAAATTTTAACATTCAAACTATTCTTAAAATTTTAAAAATATTCTTTAAAATTTTGATAAACAAATGTCTCTATTGTCTGTTTGTGCTGCATGATTGGTACTCTAGGTCTAAATAGCTAAGATTTTATAGAATTTCCGGCGGCAGTGAAGACTGTTACTACGGGAATTTTTTTGACTTTCAGCAAATTGAAACGAATATTCCAGTTAGCCTGCCCCCATGCTCATATCTGCAACCATATGACTGATCGGACAGATGAATCCAGTTTTGAATATAGATCTCACCGACTCGCAGTCAACAGCAATGAGACGATTAACAGCATGTGCTATTTCAGGCATCTTCCCCATGGCTAGCTCTAAAATGTTTAGATTTTTTTCTTTTATTTTTTAAAGCTAAATGACAGGAAGAAGTATGGGAGTAGATCAGGGAAGCACGTGATTGGAGAGACAGGTTTAAGGAGGGGATTTAGCTCATACATTTATATCAAAAGGGGGGAAAAGATATTGGATCTAGATTTACAGAAAACACAAAAATGCAAAGACGTTGAATGCGTATATCCAAATATATAGAAAAATAATGCATGTAGGACTGATCATCTCGTGCAGTCTTTGTTCGAAGTTGAATTATTGATCAGTTTGTGGTGGTGAATAATTAACCTCAACGGAGTAAACTAGTACTTGATCTTATATATTCATGCCTGAATCGAGTTAATTTCAAGTGTCACATGCAATTAAGTCATGTCTATTAATTGTCTATATTCAACCAATCATACCCAGGATTTAATTGTCTCACTCACTCTGGACACTGTCGGGAATTCACCAAAATTTATGCATTGATCGTTGCCTGGTTGGTGACACTTAATGTTGCGAGAGAGGGCAAACCCTAGCGTCCAAATTACCTCGTTTCGGCAATGATTTTTGCTCTTTAATGGAATTTCGTTTGAAAAAACTTCACCGAATTATTCCCGATAGATAAACATTGGAGAGATATCTAGATAGACAAACTGTGAAAGCTGCTTTTCACATCTTAACTTCACTGTGACACAACAACAGCAATATACGAGGGTTTCTAAATGATACTGCGCATGCTTTTCATGACTCTGTAATCTTGCCGGATCTCTTATAACTTTTCCTCAAATCTCGGGCAAGCCGACAAGGTTGTATATGTTATTTGGCCGTGAACATGCAACGCTTCATATCTGTAGGAATTAAGTCCTCTGAGAAATGAAGAAATTCTTTTTCAAACTTCATATGGATACACTATTTTCCACAAGCAGAATACACACAAATTGAAAATAGCTATGAGTTTTCCATTATAAGTGAGGGTAGTAATAAATTTACAAGTTTATGTTCACTTTCTTAATTTTTTTTTTTTTAAAAAATCCTTTCCATGAGTGTACGTATCTCTCTCTTTTTTCTTTTGCTCTGTAATATTGAAGATACAATATTTTATAGCAATGCTCCTTGCCTTATACAGTTGGCACCTCCCAGTTTTAAGGATGAACAGCATCGTTATGTTTCAGTAACATTCCTTAGGAGGGCTAATCTGGCTGGATGACACGAAAATTAATCGGCAGAAAGAAAACTAGCATCGTAAAATCCCCAAAAAAGCAAATACCAAAGAGAAGAGAGTTTAATTCAAGAAGACTCTTCTCAGAGACTTAGAAAAAAAAAAAGACTCTTCTAAGAGTCTCCTTCTCCAATTCCAATTTATTTATACACTCTTCCCGCTTATATATTAGTGTTTTTCGGTTTTTTTCCCCCCTTCAACGGGAATAGGTATCTGGACGAGATTGTTCCGAAAGGACAAGCATCCAATATCCATCTCTCATCTAGCCCATTTCCGAGTTTTCAATCTTAATTAGGTAGCCGCAGGCCTTGAGATAGTAGCTTGTACCTTCCTCTTGTTTAACAGCCGCAACTTTCACAGTTGGATCCGCTCATTTACTGGAAATCCTGGCATTACCGATAGCTACCGTTCCTCTTTTCTTTAAATTCGTGTCGTGGATGTTAATCGACTTCCCAAACAAATCAAGTTCTGAAAGAGTAGTGGTCCTTGTCCTAATACTGCTAGCCTTGGATGAGGAGGAAGATATTTCTACGTAGTGAACAGTGTGCTTACACATAAATCAACTGAAAGAGATGGATAACCTGCATCTTTCATTGCCGTTAGATTCAAAATGACATTGAAGTACTGGTATGAGGAAAAGCATGAAGGATAGGTTGGACCTCTGACTCTGGGTAATTCAGTCAAAAGAACAAGAAGACTTTATTCCATTCAGCGATGCACAGCTATTTCTATTTTCACGAAAGATTTCGATTGGCCCAGGTGAAGGTTCAATGAAGACATATTATGTCCTCGATGCTCCTGAGGACTATACTGGGGATGTTGGATTATGAACCGATATGTCTCCTTGCAAAAGGCGTAGAGGTTATCTACTAGAAAAGAGAAAATCGCACGAACTTCTTTTTCAGCGAAAGCACGCTATTCGATGACGTATTTGTATCAATTAAACTGTATTTACCTAGAGCAGGACACGGCAAAACCAACACATTAATTAGGCTCAACATCCACGTACCATATATCCTTGGCTACTCACGTCAGTTATACCTAACTATTTGTAGACGACAGAAGAAAGTTTAGAGATAAACAGTAGAAGATGCAGATGACTCAGAGAAGAAAAATGAAGGTTTGGTCGCCCATCAAAGAATTCCGTGAACTTGGACGTTTCATTTTGTACATGGCTGTTCATTAATCATATAATTGTTCTCTCTCACTTCGAGAGGTGGACGTGTCTATCCTCATTAAGCTTCACATCTTTCGAGCTCCGCGTGAAAAGAGCACTGTCAAGCTCCCGACCAGCACCCACGTGAAGTGCCTTCCTCCTGAGTTAATCAGTGCGTATCTCCCCACTTTAACAGCTTCAATGACGGAGTAAACTAGTGTTTTGACGACCAGACTGAGGGGTCGATCGGCAACTTTTCATGGTTCACAGAGACGGTCTGGATCCCAATGTAGTAAAATGAGGGGTTCAGAGGATTCGTCTGCAAGGGAGTGAAGCTCATTTTCGAGGTTTTACGAACGACGTCGTTCCCGATCGACAAAAAGCTCGTTGGGGGTGGAGATATGGTGTAGTCCCGGAGGCAGTACGAGAACTTGTTACCAAATCGACGGCCCAATTGCGAGGAGAACGAAATGGGTCCTCTGCCCATTAGCCCCATTGAAGCTTGCGCCGGTAACACTTGGCCCCGATATCCGAAATCCGCACCCGAAGGCCACGTTCTTCAGCCTGGCTTCTCTTCCGGAGCTGGTCTGCAATGTCGTGGTTTCTTTAGAGAAGAAGCCGCTGGTAACGGATCCGTCTATGTAGGAGTACTCGTAGAGACAGGGAGTGTGAACACGGCGCGTGCGGTTACAGTGAGAATGCGGCGGGTTGGGGACGAGTCGGCAGGACGAGTCAAAGCAATGGTGGAGGGAGAAGGTGGAGGATTGACGCGCGAGGAAAGCAGTGGCGCGGGTGTTGGAGCAGTTGGTTTTGCAGGCGGAGCACTTGACCCAGACGAGATCGCTGCCGGTGTCGGCGACGAGAAGGAGGGTTTGGGGAGGGGTGCCAAAGCGTAGGGACACGAAGTACTGGCCGGAGCCCGAGGAGGCGCCGGAGACTACTGGGGACTTGATGGTTTCGCTGTTGTGGAGGACGGAGAGGCGGTAGGCGTCGTACGAAAGAACTTCGGTAGGGGAAGCGAATGGGTTGTTGCGAAGCAACGGTAGTTTCAAGTACTCCGTGGTGGTTGTGTTTTGGGAGCGGCAGAGATCTGTGAAGGTGAAGAGGAGGAGGGGGAGGACTAGGAGGGCGTAGAGTGGGGACATCGACACCATTGTTTTGTGTTGTGTGTGTGTGAAGAGAGACAGAGAGACAGAAGGAGCCAATAAGTGCAAAAGAGATAGAAAGCTGGAAAGGCCGTAGTATATAAAACGCATGTGGTGGGTTTTTTGTGTTTCTCGTTTTATGACTATTTCTGTACGGATCTTTTGCGTTTGGTTAGTGGTTACCACTCCAAAGAGAAAGTGCACTCTGGGAGGGAAAAGGTGCTGACCTGGGGACACTGTTTTGCAGGTCCTGTGGAGTCTTTTAATATAAGTTCAAAGCTTTGCATTAGATATGATCAGTATCCAATGATTCCGTTGCGCCCACTAATTCCTTGCCACATATGTGATATGCCATAAAATATAAAGATATGAATTTGGTGCACATGAGGCGACAAAACTTATTGGTTTTACTTTTTAGTGTCATGTTCTGTAATTGTCGTTTACTTCCAAAGAGATAAAAAATATCTCAACTGGTTCTTGTCCGTAGTGAAGGTTCGCCCCAGCCCAACCACACGACAATTGGGCTTTTGTGATCACTGTCGGCCAGCTTCAATAAAGTAGGCTCAATGTAGGAGGCGTTTGTTTGTTTAATTTTTTGAGCCTATCACCTCATCAATAAATTTTAACATTCAAAATTCTTAAAATTTTAAAAATATCTTTAAAATTTTGATAAACAAATGTCTCTATTGTCTGTTTGTGCTGCATGATTGGTACTCTAGGTCTAAATAGCTAAGATTTTATAGAATTTCCGGCGGCAGTGAAGACTGTTACTACGGGAATTTTTTTGACTTTCAGCAAATTGAAACGAATATTCCAGTTAGCCTGCCCCCATGCTCATATCTGCAACCATATGACTGATCGGACAGATGAATCCAGTTTTGAATATAGATCTCACCGACTCGCAGTCAACAGCAATGAGACGATTAACAGCATGTGCTATTTCAGGCATCTTCCCCATGGCTAGCTCTAAAATGTTTAGATTTTTTTCTTTTATTTTTTAAAGCTAAATGACAGGAAGAAGTATGGGAGTAGATCAGGGAAGCACGTGATTGGAGAGACAGGTTTAAGGAGGGGATTTAGCTCATACATTTATATCAAAAGGGGGGAAAAGATATTGGATCTAGATTTACAGAAAACACAAAAATGCAAAGACGTTGAATGTTCGTGTATATCCAAATATATAGAAAAATAATGCATGTAGGACTGATCATCTCGTGCAGTCTTTGTTCGAAGTTGAATTATTGATCAGTTTGTGGTGGTGAATAATTAACCTCAACGGAGTAAACTAGTACTTGATCTTATATATTCATGCCTGAATCGAGTTAATTTCAAGTGTCACATGCAATTAAGTCATGTCTATTAATTGTCTATATTCAACCAATCATACCCAGGATTTAATTGTCTCACTCACTCTGGACACTGTCGGGAATTCACCAAAATTTATGCATTGATCGTTGCCTGGTTGGTGACACTTAATGTTGCGAGAGAGGGCAAACCCTAGCGTCCAAATTACCTCGTTTCGGCAATGATTTTTGCTCTTTAATGGAATTTCGTTTGAAAAAACTTCACCGAATTATTCCCGATAGATAAACATTGGAGAGATATCTAGATAGACAAACTGTGAAAGCTGCTTTTCACATCTTAACTTCACTGTGACACAACAACAGCAATATACGAGGGTTTCTAAATGATACTGCGCATGCTTTTCATGACTCTGTAATCTTGCCGGATCTCTTATAACTTTTCCTCAAATCTCGGGCAAGCCGACAAGGTTGTATATGTTATTTGGCCGTGAACATGCAACGCTTCATATCTGTAGGAATTAAGTCCTCTGAGAAATGAAGAAATTCTTTTTCAAACTTCATATGGATACACTATTTTCCACAAGCAGAATACACACAAATTGAAAATAGCTATGAGTTTTCCATTATAAGTGAGGGTAGTAATAAATTTACAAGTTTATGTTCACTTTCTTAATTTTTTTTTTTTTAAAAAATCCTTTCCATGAGTGTACGTATCTCTCTCTTTTTTCTTTTGCTCTGTAATATTGAAGATACAATATTTTATAGCAATGCTCCTTGCCTTATACAGTTGGCACCTCCCAGTTTTAAGGATGAACAGCATCGTTATGTTTCAGTAACATTCCTTAGGAGGGCTAATCTGGCTGGATGACACGAAAATTAATCGGCAGAAAGAAAACTAGCATCGTAAAATCCCCAAAAAAGCAAATACCAAAGAGAAGAGAGTTTAATTCAAGAAGACTCTTCTCAGAGACTTAGAAAAAAAAAAGACTCTTCTAAGAGTCTCCTTCTCCAATTCCAATTTATTTATACACTCTTCCCGCTTATATATTAGTGTTTTTCGGTTTTTTTCCCCCCTTCAACGGGAATAGGTATCTGGACGAGATTGTTCCGAAAGGACAAGCATCCAATATCCATCTCTCATCTAGCCCATTTCCGAGTTTTCAATCTTAATTAGGTAGCCGCAGGCCTTGAGATAGTAGCTTGTACCTTCCTCTTGTTTAACAGCCGCAACTTTCACAGTTGGATCCGCTCATTTACTGGAAATCCTGGCATTACCGATAGCTACCGTTCCTCTTTTCTTTAAATTCGTGTCGTGGATGTTAATCGACTTCCCAAACAAATCAAGTTCTGAAAGAGTAGTGGTCCTTGTCCTAATACTGCTAGCCTTGGATGAGGAGGAAGATATTTCATACGTAGTGAACAGTGTGCTTACACATAAATCAACTGAAAGAGATGGATAACCTGCAAAAAGAAGACTCTTTCGTGTGGGCCATTGCCGTTAGATTCAAAATGACATTGAAGTACTGGTATGAGGAAAAGCATGAAGATCAGATAGGGCTTGGACTAGGTCTCGTGACTCTGTACCTATGGTAATTCAGTCAAAAGAACAAGAAGACTTTATTCCATTCAGCGCTTTGCCGTATGCACAGCTATTTCTATTTTCACGAAAGATTTCGATTGGCCTTTTGGAATTTATTCCCAGGTGAAGGTTCAATGAAGACATATTATGTCCTCGACTGCTCCTGAGGACTATACTGATCATAACATAACTGGGATGTTGGATTATGAACCTTCTAATCTCTTCAGAGTAAGAAAAGAATGTCTCCTTGCAATTCTTGTTTGCTTTTCTTTCTCTCTGCGTGGTAAGGGGGATATTTGTGAGTGGATAGCGTGAATCAGAGGTTATCTAAGTCTAGTGGCCGGCATTTGGAAAGAGAAAATCGCACTACCATCTTGAACTTTAGAGGAGCTTTTTCATTTTGTGACGAAATCCATTTATGCACCCAATCCATGAAGCTATTCGATGACGTATTTGGTATCAATTAAACTGTATTTACCTAGACGCAGGACACGGCAAAACCAACACATTAATTAGAGCTATATTCAACATCCACGTACCATATTCTGGGGATTGGCCTTGGCTACTCACGTCAGTTATACCTAACTATTTGTAGACGACAACAAAACGCGTTTTGAAGAAAGTTTAGAGATAAACAGTAGAAGATGCAGATGAATTATGAACGCAGTCAGAGAAGAAAAATGAAGGTTTGGTCGCCCAGTCAAAGAATTCCGAGGCGGTGAACTTGGACGTTTCATTTTGTACATGGCTGTTCGATTAATCATATAATTGTTCTCTCTCACTTCCTCCTTTCTAGGGTTCCTAGAGGTGGACGTGTCTATCCTCATTAAGCTTCACATAATAGCTTTCGAGCTCCGCGTCTCTCTTTCTCCCTCCATCTCTCTCTCTTACTGAAAAGAGCAGGAAAAGGTTGCTGTCAAGCTCCCGACCAGCACCCACGTGAAGTGCCTTCCTCCTGAGTTGTGCTTAATCAGTGCGTATCTCCCCACTTTAACAGCTTCCCTGCGTATCCATGACCTATATTTCGTATTCATTCACTCCTACAGTCCCACTACCTCGCTATCCCATTACCTCTCTCTCTCTCTCTCTCTCTCGGTCGAAGATGCACCACACTTCACTTTTTTGCAATAAAAGTTCAAGGTGAAGGAAAAGTATTCTGTCAGCAGCTATAACCCTCATTTTCAGTATATATCTTTTGGTCTTCTTCCCTCTTACTTACCCAAAAGAGTCTTCTTCCATCTTCAAGCCATCACCCCCTACCTCATTAGGTAAGCAGACCCAGTATTCTTCACTAGGAAATTAATTACCTATTCCAAGCTCCACCATAGCATATATTTTCAAATAGCTAGGAAAATTGATTGCCATCCTCTCCTTGTTCCTCCTATAGTTTTTTGTTTATTTTGTCAACGCTAGTTTTGAATTACACATCACCCAGTAATCTCCAAAAGCTTAGGCTGCGCTAGAGGCCATGTTTCCTTGGAGCGGCGGTCACAGCCCTTTTACATACACTAGCCAGTCCGTCTTGGAGGAGCCGTTTGCAAATGATGAAAAGCCTAGCTCAGGACAGGAAGAACATCCCTCTTCTTATTCACGCATGTCAGCACCTTTTTTTGAGGATGATGAACTATTTTTGAGCCACTTTCTTTCACAACAGAAGCTCTTTGTTTCCGGCACTTGCCAAGCCGATACTGAAAATAGTGTTGTGGGTTCAAACAAGGCAACAGACAGCAAAAAGGAGACGAGCAGCAACTCTGCGGCCAAGCAGATTCCTTCGAAAAGAGCACTGCCAAACAAGAAAGGTAATGGTGGCGCAAAACAGACAGTTCCCAGGAAGAGAGCAGGGAAGAAGGACAGGCACAGCAAGATCTGCACGGCTCAAGGCCCAAGAGACCGCAGAATGAGGTTGTCCCTGCAGATTGCCCGCAAGTTCTTTGATCTCCAAGATATGTTGGGTTTTGATAAAGCAAGCAAAACTATCGAGTGGCTGTTTTCTAAGTCGAAGACCGCAATCAAAGAACTCACAGAGAGTATCTCACAAGTGAAGCAAAGTTGCAGTGACGGTGCTAAGAGTGTGTCAGTTACATCCGATAGTGAGGTGGTTTCAGAAGATGTCGAGATTGCGGCCGACGGAGACCAAATGGACTTTGCTGCAAATATTGGAATTTTCAATCGCATAGCCAAAGGGAAACCCAACAGAAAGCTACATACAGTTGCAAGGGATTCCAGGGACAAGGCGAGAGCAAGAGCGAGGGAGAGAACTAAGGAAAAATTGATGATCAGGGGTACTGAGAAATCAAAACGGATTTCGGAAGGCGCAAGCCCTAACAATTTGGGAGAATTATGGTCTTCTGTCCCCCTCGACACTGGAATCGTCACAAGCTTACGCAGCCATGAAATAAAATCTTCTCTGAAAATGGTGGCTGAAGTCGAAGAGCCTATGGATCACTTGCTAGAAAATCGAGTCGATTATGCAAGCATTAGTGAGAAATTTTTGGGCATCATGGGTGCACCAAACTCATCTTTGATCTCTAATTACTCCAACACTGTTGCACCGTCAAGTGGGGGAAACTCTGAAGAAGATTTTCCAGGATTTCCTGTAAATTGGAACAATAACACTGCTGATACGCATTCGTTTTGCTCAACGACGACAGACATGAAGCCATCCAGAGGTAATGTTCAAGTCAAAATCCCCGGTGCAATTCCCATCGGTAGCTCAAAATCCCAAGAACTGAAGTCGATTTTCATGAGCACCTACAATGCCCAAGAACAGATGCTTAATTCAATTTTCATGACCACCCCAAACACCCAAGAGAAAAACCCCGGTTCAATTTTCATTACCTCCTCCAATTCTCAACAGCAAAACCCTAGTTCAAACTTTTTGTCCACCTCAAATAACTATTTGCAATCGCATTTTCTTGAGAATTACTTCTATTGAAATTTTATGGTGAGTGAAGAATTGTCGTTGATGTTGAGGTGCTCATTTTCAGCGAACGACCAATATATGTGTGCTCCCCAAGACACAAAGAAAACATGTGTGCTCTATAAGCCGTCTTCAACTCCCATATCATGTCCCAAGGAATTGTTTGCAGACCGGTGAAACTATGACATATTGTTATATTTCTTTGTGGAGAATTTGTAAGAGTTAGGCGTTTTGTTTTCTCCAAAATCATTATATTGAATGCATGGTTTAATCATAATATATGAACTTCCCTGTTATGACACGGCTGTCTACTTTTATTTCAAAAGCTGGACATGACTCTTATATTACAGCAGCATTTTGCATTAGAAATTGAAAACCAAATTGGAATTCGAGAAGGTACAAGAAAAAACTTCAATCGACCGATATAAAACCAGCTTTGAGGTAATTCTTTCATACATATTGTAAGGAGACATGCATCGATCTTCAGTCACTAGACATTTGCATGCATCTTCTGTTTCTAATTATACGTAGATCCCACCTTTGCCTTTTAAGCCTCTATCAGTCCAGGTTACATCTATATATAATGATGAAAAAAGTTGATTAAAACAAAACAGAAAAAGTTAGATATATTGCCTGTATGAATGTCTGATCAAGAAAACTGACCTATGTTCGTAACGCGTTATTCATCATCTGAATGTTGGAGCAAAATTTTGAATTGTAAAGAGAAGGAAAAACTAAAAAGAAAGAAAGATAAACCTAGACAAGGCTACTGGTGTGAGATTTGTTGTAAATAGAGCACTATGATCAGAACCTATGGGCTGTTGTGGTCTGTGGTACTGCAGCAGATCTAGATTATCTGTACATTGGGGTATACACTTTTTTTGGGACCCTGTGCTCTTGAACCGCATGTAGGGCATTGCCCATTACCTGTACATTTTTTTATTACAAACACAATTAATTACCAATTACCTAAAAAAGGGCTAGTACTGGTTTGGAGCTCTAGCTGCTGCCTCTGAAAATTGTTTTGCCCAAGATCTGTTCTCTGTCTAAAGATGTTTCAGAAATGTAGATGTGCAAAATTTCATGTTCTTTTCCATTATTTTTTCTATCATTGTCTATAAAGCCATGGATATATATGACAGTTATCTTGAAACAAATGCATCTTGGAATATGATATCACTGCCTCACAGCTTAAAGATCAGGAATGTGATCAGCTCAAATTGATACTATAATCTTCCAGTACAGGATCAAGCCTCTTGGAATATGATATCACTGCCTCACAGCTTAAAGAGGAATGTGGTCAGCTCAACTTGATGCCATAATCTTCCAGTACGGAATCAGGAGTTGCAAGAGAACCACAAGGTCATCACGTGCATATGCTTTCAGACATCCAGATACGTAGAAAAATTAACCATATCTATTTTAAACTCACAAATTCCAATAAATCAACAAAGAGCTGGTAAATCAAAACGTTTTATGTATGTTTGAGAATGGAATAAGATTTAAGATTCGTATTAATTCTCTATGTATACTTAGAAGTGCACTTTCAAGAGCACCAACGGACTCTCTGTGGGCATACTGCAAAGATCACCGTACACAAGAGCACTAGAGTCAACAAGAGAGTACAATTTCCCGAAGATGAAGCAGCCATTTAAACAAGGAGAAATGTAGCTAAACCTGAAGTCAGAATCTGTATCTATGTTTCTTTAATAAATGGATGAAAAATAAATCTCATGCAGTCCCCAGTTAAGTAACTGGCAGGCCTTCTTATGACTAACAATGTCATGGATGCATCAGTTGTAAGGTGCTATTCAAGTTTATTTTGCGTTGTGGGGTGTTTGTTCAATGGAAAACCTTCAGTTGATCATGTTCTTTCCTCTAGTAGTACTGCTCTTCTGCAATATCTTAATTCGCATAGACGACAGAGAAAAAGCCTATCCTATACTCTCCATATGCATGCTAATATATAGTTTACGTTAATTTGCCTGTTTAAGATCATCAAGAACCCCAGAACAATAGATTCTTGTCCAAGTAGGCATGGAATAATAATGCTCCATCACAGAAGGGCAAGACTACTGAAAGGGATCGATAGTGAAATTCCCTTCAAGGAGTAAATCAAGCATAGAGATTATCTCTTTTCTTTTCTTTTTTCTTTTTTGATGAAGAACAATCATCTGTTAGAGTTGGCAAGGGAAAGATATTGATCCCTCGGATTTTTCTAGGAACCCTTTCGGTTTTCAACATTTTTGATCATGACCATATGCAGATCATTTTTTTTTCTTGTTCATGGGCATGCATTGTACTAGTCATTTCTTGTATAGAGTACATATTTGAAAGTAATTCATGCATTAAATGATTTCTGCTTGCCAACTTCCGTTTCGTTGGGTGCTGAATGATGCGAGTGGTGCATTTACAGAGCAATAGACAGTTAATTTAGTGAGAGTTTTGATCTTATTCTCCCTGATTTCCAAGTCAAGTTTGCTCCCTTTAATTAGTCGGCGAAGCAAAGAAAAATCGGACTTAATGTACATAATTAAATATTGCTTCACGTCTATAATGAACTAAAAAAAAATGTTTCAGCAAACAAATAAGGAATCTAATAGACAATACATGCATGTACATGAATGAATTTGAAAGACTCACCATGCATGCTTCCTTTACGAAATATGAGTTTGCACTAGCAGCATTAAGCAGATCCAAGTGATGAAAGATTCTGTGTAGAAGGGAATTCAACATATGCACAAGAAGAACAGAAGGAGTACTCTTTAAGTATTGAAAAGTTGTCTTATATGTTAAGGGCTAAGACATACAATGCATGCAGTTGACTAACACTTGAGTAATATATATATATAAAGGAGCTTCATTGAGAATTAGAATTAATGGCTTTGGTAGTGATAGCGGCTCTATTTTTTCAAGGAGTAAGAATCAAATCTTATAGTGGCAAGCTCAATGGATGAAGTTAACCCACTTGGTGAGGGTTGGTGCATCCTAGTTGTAACAACAAAAATCTCACATGAACCGGGAAAATGAGAATGCATGACCCCCAAGGAGCTTAAGAGTACTGAAATCTCACATTGGATACTTAACCGGTGAGATTGATCTTTATATATAACGGCTTCAAAGAGTTTTAAAATTAAGTACTTAACTGCTTGATTAGTCCTTTTAGAGCACTTAGCTGCCGACTTAGAGATGTAAAGCTGAAACAAAATTGGTTGGCTTTTGGCAATGAAGTCCTTGCTTCTCTATGCTTTCGTTGCCCGCTCTGTCCTTGGGTACTGAAGCTTGCTTCTTATTCTTGAAATTAGTTTAGACCCTAAAAAGCTACATGTATATGGATGAAGTATTATGCGTAAATGGAGCCTGTCCATCTAAAATAGGTTCCTCTGCACAGAAGATATAATTAATTGATAAGCACAGTTTGCTGCTTTAATGTGATCCTCTAATATTGTAGAACAGACATAGGTATAGCTTACGGGAACAGGAATGACTAAAAGAGACTTCCCTAGAGACAAACTCTGGCAGGAGTTTTAGTGATATTAGTGTTACTGTTTCTGTTTAATAACACTGACAAAGGGGTAGCTTTCTTTTATTGAGGCAAGTGATTTGCTAAAGTTTTCCATCAGTTGTGAGTACCAAATTTCATATCGTAGAGACAACCAAAAAAAAAGTACCGGATTTCACAAGTTGCAATTCCATCCTTAGACACTCTTGATGTCTAAAGTATACATATTGATTAGGGTTTTGATTGCTGTACCGGACCTTCAAGCCGATCAAGAAGGTACCTTGGCACCGTAGCAACATTCTATTTATGCACTAAACAACTAGGCAAGGACCTGATGGACCGGCATGAGGAAGGATTTCCAATCTACAAGATACAACTTGAAAGATCTCGAAGCCTCAATAGCAATATTAAGACAAATGTGAAAGTTAAATAACTTTAAGCATTTCACTTTGAGAGTTGAGATAAGATTGAGATATATATATATATATATATATATATATATATATATATATATATATATATA
This sequence comes from Morella rubra, assembly GCA_003952965.2. Classification (NCBI taxonomy): domain Eukaryota; kingdom Viridiplantae; phylum Streptophyta; class Magnoliopsida; order Fagales; family Myricaceae; genus Morella; species Morella rubra. The sequence goes on from CM025851.1 coordinate 35,859,252, forward strand.
TTATATATATATATATATTATAGATCATAAACCAAAAGGATAAGATTAGGAAGTTCAGACAAAGATGATCACATTTCAACTTTATCTTAACAACTCGTTTTATTTTCCAGATTAAAGGGATACCTTTCTTACAAAGGTTTGGCTAATAATTTATTCTATGCACCATAGGATTATAACTAATCTTTTTTTTTTTCTTGGCAGGATTACAACTAATCAGTACGCTCCTAAGTCCTACCGGTTGTCAGTTATATATCCTCATGCAATATTATTGCAATTATGCAACACTGCATTGTGCAATATTTACAACAATTTTTACAGCTTTGAAGACGAGATAATTTTTCTAAAAATAACGGAGGAAATGAGGAAAATATGGTAGCTGAGGGGGAGTAATGAAAACAACTGTAGTTCCAGGAGATTGACGTTAAATGTCAGGTAGGGTGTACGGCCGGTGTACCCTGCCGGGTAGCGATAGAGACTACACCAGAGGCCTCGCTACTCAGCAAAAGCGAGAACTTTAGTTGCCTGTTTGACTACTGATAGTGTCGGTAACAATGCAGCGGAAGGCACAGAAAGGCCTTTGTTATCGTCGCTTTTTGCAGTCGAACAAGGAAGATTCATATGCTTCTTGAGTGTGATTGGACAAAAAAAAAAAAAGGCTCGTGGGGACAACTTTAATTAAAGATAATGAGCTGAGTAGGGAACCAGTACTAATTGATTTAATAAAAATCGATCAAATAAAACTCGTTACAAACTTTTTACTAACAAATTTTTGACATTAGAATTTTGTTGAGAGTCAAATATAGGCTTCACTCTTTTTCTTTTTGAGTAGACAAGGACCTTCAAAACATACAGAGAATATAGATCAGTTTACTTTTTGAGTACTATAAACAGACTTGTTTATAGGACTAATCAATTCCCTTCTCGATCAAGTTATAGCCTCTAGGGCTTTGTGGTTGAGTTACAATTTCAGATCGACACAATAAAAAAGCTTACCCTGAATGTGCTATGAAGACTATAGTGTATTTCGTACAAGTCATTAAGATTAGGATGCAGGCAATCGATTAGGTAAGGAAAATTAGTCCATAATCACCGATAACAATATTAAAACTGGTGGTCACCGCCATTAATACCCAAAATAATACATAGCGATGGGTTAAATCTAGATGGTTCCAAAAGGATGGTTAATATTAAATCTTAGTATATTTAATGACTCATGAACATACTACCTCAATTAATGAGGTGGGTTAAGTCGCTGGTGGGTCGGATTTTCCTAGTTAATTGAGGTGACATGCTTATGTGTCATTAGATCTACAAGAATTTAATCTTAATTATCTAGATTCATTTTGATTTAATCCGTGTGGATAAAATCCTTTCCCCAATACTTGATGCTAACATACACCATAAGAAGTTCACCAAAGAGCTTAGGAGGAAGATTTTTGCAAATTTCATCAATTAACTAATTAAGACATTTTTTGAACAAGTACTATCGACTTGGGTATAGATTCTCTCATAAGAAGTGATTTTCGAAGATGTATTAAGAGATGGACCACATTTCATCTAAAAAATCTAACGATCTTAATTAACATGTCATTTAATAAGTTGAGACTACTTTGAGTACACTTTCGAAAATCCTCAGTAGAGAATCCGTTCCTCTATTCGACTATACCATGCAGCCCATAGGTGGAGGACTGGAGGTGTTGACCCCATAAATCTTACTTCTTTTGGCGCTGAGGAGTTTGATCTATGTGTTGACGAACACGCACGCCTAAGTTGCCCTTCTATTTAGACACGCACTAATTGTGTATCTATATATAAGTACGCTGGCACGAGCCTACAGCTCCGTAGAAGAAATGGGCGAAAATCACCGTACGACTAAGTTCTACCAAACGAGAGAGAGAGAGAGAGATTCACTCAAACGAAAGTAGGGTGATTAGGTTCTACTGACCTAGATAAGTTGCCGCGGTCCCACTTCGAGTGCTGTCTCCGATTCTTCTTCCAGGCCGGAATACGAAGGATTCATACAGCCAAAGCGGGAAACTGCAGGCCAGGAACTTACTACCATTGCACACTTCCGAAGAAGACCATTCAGGGGAAAGTTATGTGTCATGGAGCTAAAAGCCCGGAAAAGAGAGGCGAGAGAGAGAGAGAGAGATATGTTTCAAACCCAGTATTGGCTTTTGTAGTGACTGTGAACCTTTACATCTGACAAGCGACCAGTGGAGAAGTAAGTTAGTTATTTCTATTTGATTTTGCTTATTTTGGGCCAGTTGCGTGATATTGTTGCAGTGTTAGGTCTTCATAGCTGCTTTATAGGTGTACGGATAATCTATCTGTGATGCTTAAAAGTGAGGGAAAGGAATCCAAACAAGGGCACAAGAAGATCTAAGGCAATATCGAATGCGATTATCATGTCTGGCTGTTTAATTTCTGTTTTTGTCTCTATTTGTGAAGGTTAAAACCAGACCTAGTTAAGCCCTCACGATTCTCTTTTCTTTCTCGATTCAACTTTCATCAGTGAGACAGTCTTTGTTGTACACTAACTACTGTGCGTGACATGAAAGAGTGTATTTCCGGGGTTAGACACTGATGAAATGTCAGGCGCTATCGGGGACAGACGGACAGGGGGTACTCATAATGCATGCGTGGCGCAACAATCGACTGCTCTTTATGGAAAGAAAGCTTTTCGGGGCCAAAGACTACCTTTATATGGCCCCAGAATATCCTACATATCCAAAACAGATACCTGAAGTATCTTCTGTACTCGTCAAATGGAATTCGGGAATGAGATCCAATTGATATAGATAGCCAGCCAAATGCCAAGCACTGTATTTATGCCTATTTACATATTGATGTTGATAAGTTCTTACAAGTAGAACTATTACCCAAAATGTTTACTTCTGATCAGTTTAGATAAAGTAATGAAGTTCTCTGGGATGAGAATTGGGATGAGACTGGGAGGAAGGTCGAGTCTTTTTGCCTTGTCGTTTAAGTCCGGTAAAGCTGAAGTTGGAGCATGGCATTGGCTTTTGAACTGATCATGTCCTTCTTTCTACCTTCTGGACCTGTTTGAGTGGCAATCTTTGCGTCTTCTGTTAAGTGCAGTAAAATCTGTAATCTCCTGGATCCACGTTATACTTAGCAGATTTAGCTTAGAAATCGTGTGAGGGCATTCTTGCTGCTAAGCCATCTGCTGGGCTAGCTATTAATTCAAATCTTAACCGTGCTCTAATAAAAAATAAAAGAAAAAAAATTTTTTTACACCATCAAATTACCATTTATTTTACAATATAAGCCACAAAATACCAAACTTAACACGTTGCCCTCTAAACTACCATTTAGTCATTAAGATTGTGCCATGGGTTATTTTTTCTATTAATTTTAAATTTTAATGGTCAAATCTTCACAGAAGTGCAAAGTATAAACATATTAGGTAGTTTTAAGTGCAATTTGTTAGATTTAATAATTCAAAATGTGTATAAATTAGAGCATGGAACGTGTAATTTCCCCAAAACAAAAACAGTTGGCAGGGAATGACTTTGCTATGATACGTCATCTGGGTTGACAGCTTGACAGTTTATAGGTAAAAAACTTGTCGAATACAGCTTCGTGCTCTTGTACAATTGACTTCCATTGAATCAAGCATCCCGTCTGCATAATGACGGTGGGAATGATGGTGGCATACCATGAGCAAAACTTCATTGCTTCCGCAAAATCTCAGGCAACAGCATCAAATAGCATTTGTGACCACAGTAAATAATTGTCGCCAATAAAAATAGCTGACTTCTGTAACACAAGGCTGAGCAGATTCGGAATTGCAGGATGGAAGCTTGGGCGTGGAAGGGAAAGCGTGGTCGGAGAGTTGGAGAGTCTACGAGATTATTCACGAAGTGTTTGAGAGTCACTTGTGCTTAGTTGTCTTAGGTGGTCGGATGGGCCATTGGGCTTTCATTGGGCCTTGGGCTTCCAATGTTAGTCTACTTATCTTATTACTTTGTGTTGTTTCAGACTTTGTATTTCATTTGTGTGGGCTGGGCTTATCTCAGCCCATTGTCATCAGATCTGGCCCTGCTTGGTCACCAGGATATATCTATTTGGCTAGCTTCTTTTCCTTTATCATCGAGAAACCTGTAGTCCATTGTTTGGGGAGAATTGGAGGCTAGCTACCTCGAACTAAGCTGAATTTCTATCGAATGAAGTGAAGTGTTTTTACAGAAAATCTATAGTACATTTACGTTTGTTACAACTTCTTAACAACAATACTCGGCAGCATGCTTTAACCGCAAACAAGCAGCCAGCACACACCACCAACCATTTAAAATTGGCACTTGAACAGAAATTAAAGGCATTCAAGAACTAATACGAGCAAAAGCTTCTAATTGACAAACACTTGGCTTTTTTTCCCAAAAAAATTTTAAAAACAACAACGGCACGGAATACACAATCATAACTCAGAAATATCATCTATATCCCTAAACCAGGCGAGGAAGTGTGAAAGACTATAGGCAAGTAGACTTTGAGCAAGTAGTCAATAGAATATATACACGCTCCGTTGCGTTTTGAACAGGAACTGTTGATGCTGAAAGCAAAACCATCACCAATTGCTCTAAAGCCCACTATAAAGTGAAACAGCTGTTTCATGACCTTAGGAAATGACAAGCTAAAGATGTCTCTCTGTCATTCAACTTCCCCTGTGCCTCCGCGCAGTGACACAATTCTGCGACCATGATGAAGGTTTATATCCCCCTGCCAGTAAGTTAGATGCGGCAGCTGCATTAATTTTCCTTCTCTTGGATTCTAATTCTGACTGCCTCTTAGTGGTCACAGATGACGCAGATGACCTGGAGAAGATTGAAGCAGCATTGATCAATGCTCGCTTATCCTTCCTATTTTTGTCAAACTTGTAGGGAAATTTCACATGTGCTGCACTAGCAGTGTCTTTTTCAGAAGGTGGAAGCAGTCGTATGCCAAGGCCTCTTCTCCTTGAAGCAGCCTCTTCTTCAGCAACTCTTTTCTTTTGATTCTGAGAAAATCAGAAAGTGAGGAAAAACTGTTATCTACAAGTACAAGAACATAAAAATGAAGAACTAGCATAAACTCAATAACATACTCTAAGTTGTGCCCGAAGCGCCTTGTTGAGAGAATAGTCATCTGAATGCCTGTCATCAGATAGTCGCTGAAGGCGCACTAGCACCGGCTCAGCTTCTTTCTTCTTCTGCAAATCTTCCTCCTGGTGTTCAAGACGATAAAATGGATCTGCTAGCTTACCCCTTTCTGAGAAAAGGAAAACCATTAAGATTTGCTTAAACAAACAAATCAACATAATAAAGGGGTTAAATATCCAATGAAAATAATTGAGCCCTAGTTTTCACCTCAACATTTTAGAAGCTGCCATGGTCAACCAAGGAAACACAAGTGCAATACAATAAGTTCTTCAAATCCAGCTGGGCTTATTCTATTTCCATTTGACATAACAACCCCACCCCTCCCCCCTTCTCTTTTCCTTCAAAAAAAGTGAATGAAAAAAAGACTTAACACAAACCTTCATCTGCAGGGAGTGCAAATGTCTCTGCATCCTCAATGTCAAACTCCTCTGTCTTTTTTTGGGCCCCACTGATGATCACATATTCACAATTTTTGGGGTCTGTCTGAATAACAATCTCATGTTTACAGCACGCAGCCTTCATTGTAAAGCTCCATATCTGAAAGAAGCATGCAAATCTTCATCATCAAACAAAACCATTGTGGGAGGAAAAACTAAGCCAAAAATTCTCCTCGCTACGGAACTTTCACAGTGAGCAGAAGGCAGCGAAACTAGTTTACAATCACAAATGAAATCACCCATTGATATGGAAAAAAACACGCTGGATTGATATCAGCAAAATAGGTAGTACAGTAACTGACTGTTTGAGTGCTTGCATCTTCCAAATAAAACACATCATCCAATATAATCCTCTATCTATTCCTAATCCTTATATCCTCAATCATACAATAAAAAATATACTGTGATCGATTGCAAAATATACCTTCGTTGAATAATAATTTCCCACTTGCTTTTTCTCTGCGTTGAACCGAACACCCTTTGCAATCATAGAATTGCATCCACCACACCATATATTATAGGGCATCTCAAACCTGAAAGTAAAGTGAAAAGCAATTAGGAGAAGGAAAGAAAACCATCCATAGAAAAGAAAACTAATTAATACGTCAAGCAATTAATTGGAATAAGAGAAAATATCAAGAAAACAGAGTGTGTCATTCGCATACATAAATTCTTAAGCCTAGAAAGACCTGCACAGAGAAGAGGGTGGCTTGTTGCCAAAACTATTATACATTGTGTTAATGCCATAAGCCCTTGAGGTTCTCCTTTCCATTATCAGGCACAGTTTGCAAGTCAGCAAACCATACAAGCATCTTTCCAGATATTGATGTAAGCATTTGACACAGGCATACTATCAGAAACTTAAAGCAGAATGCTTGTGATGCATCACCTTATAATCAATATGCCCTGGTCTATTTTCCTTGCCCTCTCTCTCAAAGCATGTTGACCATGAAATTTGTTCAAAGACCCCTGAAAGAAGAGGAATTGTGAGGACTACAAAGTAGTGATGCACCATAATAAGCAATTGTAACAATGTGATATAGCAGCTGCACTTGAGGCGTACCTGGCTTGGAGTCCATTCTGGAGGATAATAGAAATTGTCCGCTCTAGCAGCTGCAAGTGAAGACTGCAGAAATCCAGACAAAAAAGTTTATCAGATCAAACAAATTGCTAAGGAGATGCTTGAGAAAATTAACAAGACTTAGCAAACACCGAAGGATATTGGTTTCATAGAACCCAATATAATGCTATCTAACTGGCTAAAGCAAACTCAACTAATTCTAAATTTAACAAAACCATCATGCACTTCAAGCAAAATAGTTTCCACTTTCGGTAGAGGACTCTCAAAATGCAACAGAACACAACCCAAGATCATGAGAAATTTTAAGTCGTTTGGAAGAGACCTCTTTGTCTGGAAAATATAAATCCAAAATGGAAAATCGAAAATGAAAGCAAAAGAAAATAATTGTGCAGCAAACAAACAACTTCCTCTGTTGGGAGATGGCACATTTGATATTACCCATGGGTCACCTGCAATCTTAGGGCTTTTTTTTTAGCTCAGCTTCAAATCATGACCATAAAGCCCTATTGCCATGGGTAGACAATCCCAAACAAGCTAATCTGATAAGCATATGGCTAACATCCCAATAAAACTTCAAAACCGTGGACGTGGTTTCTAGTGAACAATTTCGCAGCTGTCTCAGAAAGCAACAAAGGTGATCCGGAAAAATTCTAAAACTGCCAGTCCCAATTAAATCTTTTTAATCACCTTGTACCATTGGAAGTCCCAACTATTATTCCCCAACGAATGTGGATACCTAAATAATCCACCACATGAAATTATACATATCGATCCCAAACACATGCCAGTGATATTATAGGATCCAATACATCCTACCCACCAAAAACGTAACCCCAATTGAACCCTTAAACATAATTCTATAGTATTTCTCCGGCTATATTTTGTAGAATTTTTTTTAAAAAAATCAAAATTGCAGCTACACGAGCGAAAAATTTCTCTTCCAATAAGCACTCTTGCTGCCCTAAGATTCCGGCTCCAATAATCCGTATCATACCGGCTAATCCTCTACTTTTTCATCGTCCAAATTGTCAAAACGTTTAGGTTAAACTAAATTGAAGAACAAAAATAAAAAAATCCAACCAAAGAAATCAGGAAAAAAAGAGCCCAAAAATAAACGCATCTAATTTCAACGTCTGGGGATCGTCCGAATAAATAAAACGCGAAGATTCGTATTAATTGTGATAAGGAACAATAAGAAACTCTAATTCTTGACACAAAAACAAGAAAACTCAATCTATAAACACTAAATACTATTAACTTGCTGAATATTAGAGAGAGGAATTTTGCTTACCATCTTCGCTTCTCCTTCTTCTTCTTCTTCTTCTTCTTCGAATTGGGATTCTGATAGCGAATTGATGCGGAGATAGGAGCTTTTCCTGCCTTTAATGAATATAAAAGCGGCGTCGTATTCTTTTCCTACTTATCTTCTGGGCCCTGGGGCCATCCCCGTCTTTTTGTACTAGATTCTTTTTGCCCCCCGGATTGGGCCTTGCAAGTCGGTCGGGAGCCACCGTCCTCGACTCCTCTTATAGACTTATAGTGGAGTCCATTGCGTTTTGTGGTGATGGTTATTGGGCCGCATAAATCCCAAAACGCATCACTTTAAGGCTGCGATGTGAATCCCTCACATCGCAAATTACTCAACAAAAAAAAAAAAAGAACCAAATATATATATATATTTTTTTAATAAAAAAAACCCTCACCACCTTATCCCAAGTTTTCGGTATTCCATTTTTCCTCTCTTTTTTTTTTTTCTTCCTTTTCTGTGATAGGTAAAAGGTCACTGTGCTAAGTAATTATATATAATTTTAAATTAATGTCGACTTTTATTTCATAGTACATTAAATAAATAACTTGAATAGTATTTTTATAACATCGTAGATATGTTTTCTAGGAACATGAATAGTATTTATTTGCAGTGGAAATCACCTAAAATAATGTTGGTTGTCTGGTTTTAGTAATAGCCATTTAAGGGCAAAAGGATATTTTCCTATTTTCTTTTTAATTTTTGATTTTTTTTTTCCTTTTCATCCATATATATTGACATTTGTAGTTCATCTTCACCTTTTCGAACAGTTCGTCGATGGCTCTGTCCCTCACTTTTTGCAACAGTACTCATAGATTGCTTTGCCCTTAGAAAACGTGGATTGCATCTTCCCCACCCTATACGTTGCAATTCACTCAAACCGGCATGGAGCTTTCCTTGTAACCAATCACATGCATCATCTTCCACCTCTACACACAAAAAGCATGAGAGACAGGATCCTCTGTAAAGCAAGAAATTGCGTAAGGTAAAGAGATAGACACAACAAGTAATTTCGCATGATTTAGGACATATTTGCAAGTCAGAATTTTGGTTTGCAAGCATAACTAATTCAAAATTTTGGTCAATAAAATAATTTTAAAATAATCTATCTCTTTCCATTAACTTATATATTTCCATTACAATAAACATTAAAAAAAAATCATTCAAATAATCTATCTATTAACTTTTCACCAACTCTCAAAAATTCTAATTTTTCACTATTTTCTCTCAAAATCCAATAAAACTCTAATCTACATATCAATTTTTACAACATTCCAAAAATTTTTTTATAAAATTTTAGTTTGCAAATAGGATATTAATGATGCTATTATTAAGCTTTTCTTACATCATTTTATTTTTATTGGTGGACATTAAACTGTTTAATTTTTGGGCAATATAGCTCTTATATTATTAAATGCTTCTAGGTTGGGTATACCATGTTTAGTGTTGCATTAATTAAACTTCAATTCTATTATTTAATGTTTGTTATCTTTGTTTCTCTATCTTAACATGAATTTTGGACAAGAATTTGTAGATATCATATAGGAGAGAGAAGAAGAGAGAGAGATTGAAATTCTTCTCAAAAAATCAAGAAACTAATAATGAGCACAATCATACATAATTCAATGTTTGACAAACGATAAAATGTGACATTATTTTTTAATTTCTTCCTTTCTTTCTAAGGAACTTTCATTGGGAAAGGGTCTACATCTCTCTCTCTCTCCTCTTTCTGTCTCCCAATAAATAAGCATAAAAAGGTTCTCTCATGTCTCACACGGATGGCGAAAACACTTACATGTCAACCCTCTCCCTCACATCTTATATTAAGTTCATTATATAGATTAAGGCTGACAATCTACCAAAATCCTCCATCTCCTAACTAAACCTCTCCCCCCTGAGTTCTTCGATCGTCTTCTCGCTGCTCCATGCTTCCTTTTCTTATATACCCTTCTCCTTCTCCTCCTCCTCCACCATGGCCTTGAAAACGTCTAAAATTATGTTCATTTTTCTTTCGCTCTCTCTCCTCTTGTTATTGATTCATGAATTCTATAATTTCAAGTCCAAGATCAAAGACAAAGAAACCACCACCACAAGCTATTTTCCGCCCCTTCGTCACCCTGTTATCAGCAGAAAAGTTCTAGCCAGCAGATTCGACTTCGCACCGTTTATAAAGCATCATCAGCGCAACAACCACCACCACGAGCGGACACATTCACCCAACACGCGTGTGCAGCCGGAGCCGGCTGAGAGCGAGATTGATCCGCGTTATGGGGTTGAAAAGCGTCGTGTCCCCACTGGTCCGAACCCATTGCACCATTGATCGTGATTTCTCATCAGGTACTGAATATACGAAAGAGCTGAAAAATAAAGGGTTAGTGGAAGCCTTCATTGCTTGTATGATGATTTCAAATCTTTTTGCTTTTCTTTTTTCTTTAGTAGGAGACATATTAATTCGATTTCGATGGATCATGGTGTATGATCGATATTGGCGAGCTTGAGCTTTGTACAGGGATTGAGGGCATGTTATCGTGAAAAGGAGAATAGTACTGCATCTCTAGGTTTGTTAGTTAATGATTACCATGATAGTGCTTAATTGATGAATGCACTAATTAGTAATTATGATTTTGGGTATTTGTTTATGGTTGGTTAATTTCAAAGAAACATGAGTAGCTGTGACGGCACGGCACGTTTTGGGAAGAAGATTTTCAGCTGCACCATAATAATGATATTTATTAGTGAGGTTGGTTAGTGTAAAAGCCTTGCTAGCTGTTGCTGGGCTTTCTTTGAAGATCAATCAAAGCTAGTGTTGAGAACTCAAAGTCGTCAAGGGGTTTGGTGGCGTATTTGAGACTTCTTTGGCTGCAACCGACCCCTTAATTAATATTTGAATAAAGCCAATATTGTTTCTGTCTCACGACTGATGTGGGATTGTTCTTTTTCTAAAGCATCATTATAGAGAGCCTACACTAGGTGACAATATTCAACTGCGTGACCCTGACCCATATTAATGCTCTACGAGAAATATTGTGGCAGAAAGCTTGCGAGAGTTCATTTTTTTCCCTTCGGTTTGTGGATTGTAAACGTACTTTTCAGGGGTCTAAATCTGCAACATCTCAGTACTTGACACCACACAATTGGTGAAAACATGGCTCTCGACTATTTGAAGACTAAGACTTCGTTAATTTGGAGCTCTAGCTCGATAGTGCAAGCTGTGCCCAGTGCCCCAATGTAATGTGGTAGTTGACTTTGAGGGATCAGTAATATTATATATTTTTCTGTGACACTTCGTCATTATTGTGTGAGATTGAGTGCGTAACAAATTAGCTGAATCAATTTTGAGATCTTCTAGTGGGATGTAAATGTCAATGGTGCACCGGGCACCAAGATGGCAAGGAGAGGTCGAGTCTGCAGAAAGATCAAAAGCCCACACTTTCTATTTGTTTCTTTCCCAGCGTGTTCAGTACTGTATATTCAGACTAGAAATCCAGATTTCATGTAATTTGCTTGGTCAGTTGGTACTTCTTTGTTTTTGTTTTTGTTCATGTCAGAGTTAATTAATCTGAGCTAATCACGGGCGCCTGGCTTGGCTCGGGAGCAGGTCAATTGTGATGCGAGTCAGGTACGTGCGGTCCGGGTTTAGACGTGGGTTGGATCAACTTAAGTGTTGAGGCGGGGGCGGGTCAAATATGGGTCAACCTGGATGTGATCTAAGTTGAAATGGATCAGGCTGAGGCTCAGAACGACGACCATGGTGGTAACGGAAGACTTGGAGATCAAGAGATTGAACCGGTTTAATTAGGATTTTGAAACGCTTTTTTCTTCTTGGTTTCTATGCAGGCGAATTGCCTAATTTGTGTATTCACAATAGGGCCACTTTTGGAGTGTCAGAAACACGAAAAAGAAAGAAATTATACTTTAATTTGCAACTTTTAACTATCCTAATTCTTGTAATTTACAGTCTACTCAAATTATTAACGAGTTTAAATTTCGCACCGCATGTTAAAATCTTACTATCAAAATCAATTAAAAATATGCCATGTGTCATAATCCTAATACTCTAAATGTAATTATTTGGGGTGCAAAGTATAAATCCATTAGTAATTTAAGATGTAATGTGCCCAATTTAATAGAGGTGTAAATGATAAAATTGTATTTTGTCCAAAACAAAAATATATATAGTTAGAGGCATCAAGTTTTTGTAGCCATCCTCTTGCTGGTATAAATAAAGAATCAATAAACTTATATTGTGGATTTTAGTGACTGGATATATATTAGAACCTGAACACTATTAACTACCCTAAACTACCACTTCTAATATATTTCATTGTCCAACTACCAATCTTATACACTTTGCATTTTCTTTTAAAATTGTCCTTAAAATTAAACTAAAATGATGATAATGTCCTTGACTTATGTTGTATATGTTAACATATGATCGAGGGTATTGTTGTCAATTCATCAATATCTCGTGGTCATTGTCTTCATTTTAGGAGCAAAAAAATTTTAATTTCTGACTAATTTGACAGAATGTGCAAAATATCTACCATTAATAATCAGAGAGTGCAAATGTATCAAATTGCCTATAGTTGATGAGTAAAAAGTATATTTATTCTATATATATATAAAATTTATTATTTTTGTGAGTAAGAGATTGCGTATCCATGGATTACCATTCTTCCTTATCTATCTCTATTTGCCTCTTGAGGCTATTGTTGTAGAAAACTTGGCAACAATAGCCTACACCCTCTTTGTCCTCATCTTCTCGTCACCGGATTGACTCTTGTCTAGACGAAATTGCGCGCCCATAACCCTAAGTCCTAACCACCAGATTGATACTTCTCCATAACTTCAATTACTATTAGATTAAGAGTCTTCAAGAGGCCCAAAACCTCACATTGTAAGTTTATAACACTTTGATTTCTAGTGGGTTAAGACCCCTATTTTTGTTTTATTCCCTATTGTACTCATTATTTGCTCTTGTAGTGCACATGTGTACAGTTCAGTGATTAAATTAATTAACCAATTACCCCCCCGGATGTCGTGGAATTAACCAATCAAAAATTCGAGTTTTAGAACTTTATTAGGGTTTGCATTTTAAGACCATGGAGAGATCGGTTTAAAGATGAAGAGGTTGCCATGGAATTGCGATTGTGGTGGACATTGTTCACAAAGATTGAATTTTGTGGTATATATTTATGATTTTGGGTTTGGAGGCCCAAATGACCGAGCCAAAACCTATAAATAGCGTTAGTATATTGATATAGTTAGGTTACTATACCGGGACAAAGCTAGGGCCGGATAGACATTTGGGAGGTTAATTACAGTTAAATCTAATTTAAGAGGATAAAATGCGAAAAATTCAAAAAAAAAATCTGGCCAGTTTTTTAGGCGCCCAGGGAAAAAAGAATTGATCTTCTGAATTGAGGTATGCCGCTAGCTCCTTCCCTAGCTAGTAGATATTAACCAATTTAGTTGGGATTTAAGGGAGAGGCGGTGGTGATCATGTACAGCTATGGCTGATCACAATATTCAACGGGATCGATCGACACCCAACTCTACTACCTAGCAAGAGGTAGTAGATTTGGGAGGATAAGTAGATCAGTGGGATATGATTTGAGAGGCAGCTACGCATGCATTACAGCACCATGGCAGGATTATTCGATTAGTTAATTAATTTGTTTCTGATTTTATGTGGTTTCCATCTTAATGAACTTTATTAAATAATTCCCGGGAGGTGTAGCTAGTTTGGTCTTTTTCTTCCTCCCTCCTCTGCAGGGATTGGTGCTGGTGCTACTGTATGGATTGAAATCTTCAACAATTCTCTATTTAAATTAAATAGTAAAATTCAAAAAAAGATAGAGACAATATTTAGACTTTATTATAAGATTTATATTGTCCGAAATTTTATATAAAAAGATATAGATATCATTAATTAAGGGAATCTATTATTGTGTTTATCTCTATCTGAATTCTACTATACGATTTTAGATAAAGAATTACTGAGAATTTTTATCCTGACATATATACGCTGTCTAAATTGGTTTCTTAATATAAACAGTACTCAAGTAACGTTTGAATTTAAGTGGGTTGAGATAATGATCCGTACTATCAAAAATTTTTTTTTTTCTCTGTAAATGGGGGAGGCTTGCCGCTTGTGCATTAGTCGCAGGGGGCCCAAACATCAACCTCCTTGGTTGGCACTTGGCAGTGGGTAGATGCCATTCACAAGATTTTCTTGTACTTCCTTTTTTTTTTTTTTTTTTGACTTCTGGCCTGATTGAAGCTGGCATATTAAACAAAACCGCGGATGCAATTAGAATGGAAGTTGGGTTTTTAAGCTCTCGATTGGACATATGACACCCCGCCCAAAGAATCATAAATATGCTTATATATTATATATATATATAAAAGGTTGGAGACTAGCCAGATGAATTTGTACATCTATGGATTAGGATGGGCAATTCTTTGCCTGAATTCATAGAGAGATAACACGAATAGTACTGGACCTACTGTGTAGTTAATGCACGTTGCCCATACGAACTCGATTCATAATATTTAATATTATTATATCTATCTTTCTCTAATTGTCCATAAGAACTCGATTAATAACATTTAATATTATTATATCTATCTTTCTCTAGTTGTCCATATGAACTCGATTCATAACATTTAATATTATTATATCTATTTCTCTCTGAATTATATCACGCAATTTGGATAAAAAATTATAAAGATCATGATATTGCTTTATTTATATATGATTTCAGAATGAGCTAGCTAGATTCTCTACCAGTAATAGGTGTCTCTACCATTCCTTCCATACGAACGAATTGAGTTTTGACAGACAAATTTGGTAGGTAATTAGGTCAGGTGTTCTCCCAAAAGATTTGGTTGTTCATTAGAGGCCAGATTAATTTCAAGATCATCAATCACTTTCACCTCCTAATATTACTTAGTATTGGGTCTCAACGTAGCCTCAACGATGGAAGTATTCATGCGAAGGACGTTGTACACGCTGGTAATTCAAGGGCATTTTTTCTTTTTTCTAATTGGTAGCTCAAACCTTTTGAGCTTAGACAGGGCCCCCGGACACGATTGTTTAATATTATTGTACTTGCTAGACTATACTGGCAGCTCGATAAATTATAACAACACATGACCAAAAAAGATGGAAAAAAATTTAAGGGATTTTAATGGGAAGAAATCCAAGTGGGAAGATTAATGAAATCTCGAAGGAACAAAGGGATACGCCAATTAAGTTATTGCAGTTTCAAAAACGAAGAGATTATATGTCATATGATCATGATCATGACCTACTCAAAAGAGAGATTGTAATCACCTTAATTAATGCATTCAGAAGGTAGCTGGTAGATCAAGTTACTGATAGCAATTAAGTTGGACAACATAATAAGTACTACGTGTTGGGGCCCTAACGCCATGGCGGCCCAGAACACTCTCCAGCTGGTGTGAAAAATTGCTGTCATGATCGATTTCGTTTAAAATGAGTTCATCAATTAATTACTTCGTTCTCAGTTTTTTCTATTTCTTAATTTGTTCCTTTATTTTTTCTGATTAATTTCCATGTTTCTTCCATGGATCTAATATAACTTCTAGGCCTTTTAAGGGTAATTGTTATAATCTTCAAACCAATATTACAAGAACACAATTGCCCCGAGAAGTTATACTGGTTAATTAATGAAAGACCTCAAGTTCTAATACAACGTGTATATATATATATATATATAATATGGAACCAATTTCACTGTTCTAGGATAGCGGATCGATGCAAGTAGTAGTACGTATAAGCTTGATCAGGAATCTGGCCTACTGCATAAAAGCATTAGAGGCTGATGCATAATGCAACTAATTAACTTACTCCCCGAAAGGGAAAGCCGTGGCCCGTAGGTCTATCTGCAGATACGTACATTTCCCTTCCTACCTATATTTAAGGAGACCAAATATATATACCACTCACTTCAATTAAGAGGATACAGTACTTATACCTGACTCTAATTAATACACTAATTAGAGCACCTTCTTCACATCCCAAGGGATATTACAGAAATAATAGGATAGTCATCATCAATATGATCTTTATAAACATCCGACTTTCAACTCATACCAATCAAGACTACATTTTGCTTCAGCCGTACGTGGTAGAACTCTCTAGCATGAGTTTTCTATATTAGATCCTAGCTATACTAGCTAGCTCTAGTACTTTAATCCCCAGCATGTATATGTTCTCGATCGGTCTTTAATTTGCATCATGACAGCCTTGATCTAGTTTTATACCCTATATATATATAATTGAATGTCACAGCTAGCTAATTATTAAACTATTTCCTCATCGTACTTGAAAGTGCAGTATAGTACTAGTCCTTGTACACATGATCTATATATTATATCTATTGGCTTTAATAATTTGAAAGTAGGACGGGCCATATATATATGTTGACTCTTGTGCAGCCTAAAAGCTATAGATTGACATGGAATTATCCTAAAATATTAGGAGCTTTAAGCAATACACATTTGCAGCTTTAACCAGAAAGATGCCACTACAAAGATCATCGAATATCTGATCACTGGAAAATGCTATATCTATATACTCGAAATATTACTGCTCCATGTGGATATAATACTATGTCCCTCATGGAAAGATAGATTAACATATTAAGGAAAATCTCTAATTGGGTCATTAATGATATTAAATATATGTAATTATTCGAAAGATCAATTGGAGAATCCAATGATATATATTAAGGTAAACTCAATAACACTATGAAGATGTGGGACACCTCATTATATTAGTGGGCAATTCCATGCCAGCTGGAATCAGGGGGGAGAAATAAAAATGTTTCAAACGCTTTTTCTTTCCCATTATAATTAATACTTGATGGCCATATATATTAATCTTTTATGCATGTGACATGTCTCCTTACACAGATCCACATACGTACCTAGCTAGAATGGTGTGCAAAAAGAACAAACAGCCCAAAGTCCTTTTAATAGAGCATAGCTTATTCGCCTGTGTGTATATATGTATGCAACAATGATATTGTATAATAGACCAAGATCCTATAGAATTCTTAGGGTATTCTAGTATCAGGCTGATTTTTTTAAATCTTAACCTTTATTTTTCAATTGGCCATATAAGTACTAATTATCACTTTCCAATTTAGATTTTAATAGGCCAAAGATGGAAATTCTAATATAACATATATTTCAAAGATAAGTTCTTTTTTTTTTTTCGGTAATGAGAGAAATCCTAATTTGTGCAAGACCAACTAGAATAAGACCAAGCTAACAGGCAAACCTCGGGCACTTGGAATTGTTCACCACCCCAAGCACTAGGTATGATCTCATGAGAGATTTTTTTAGATTCCAGCCATTGTTTTCAAATTCAAAAGAGCTGGAATTTTGATGAATCAAAGTTCAGGAGATCATCATCATAATTGGGGTTGTATTTACCTTTCTAACAAGTTTTCATACTGCTTTATTTATACTAGCAATCATAAAAAAACTACAAAATGATATTTTTGCATCAATATATATTAACATAGGAGGCAGCTTATAATCGTATCAGCTTACATGATCTGTATGTAACCTACCCAAAAAAACGTAGACAAAGTGAGACGGATTACTTACCAGATCGTTAGGTTTTCCTCCATCAACTTCAAGCTATAATTCTCATTCAAACAATAAATACACTGCTTCAGCTATAAGGAAACATCAAATGACTTGATCCAAGAGGAACAGTTGAATACTTCAAGCCAGTACAATAAGTCTTCAACACATGGTGGCACTTCAGGAACTGGAGTTTTATTGTTCTAGGAACCTGAAATGCGTCAGAATCTGGTAATTATATAAATGACTAACTATATACAGTACAATCTTGTTATTCAGTGTCAAAAATATTGAACTATGAAGCTTCAAATCATGGCGGTGCTTCAAGAATTGGAAATTCACTGTTTAAGAACTTGAAATGAATCAGAATTTGGAAATCAGTGCATTAAGGTCAAATCGAGCGATTTATGTTTGTATCTAGGAGATGCATGATTTTGTCAACATTTTACTTGTCAAACTTGATGTGCGCATGGTGCATATATGCATATAATTTTGGAAATGACTTCATAATTTTTGTCACACATGATCTCCATACTAAAATGTCAACAAGGTCACGTCTGTCAGATGACTGATCAGAGGCATCTCTGATACTGCTACTGTAACCAACCAATATGGGGTAATTTATATAAAATAGGACTCATATATAGCACTATCTAATGCAGGCAAGGTACGTATTCTGATTTATGTTGAAAGGCTAATTGCATAGTACAGCATTATACCAAGAAAAGGACAGCCATATCTGAGGCTGAGTTAGAAAAACAAATAGAAAAAAGAAGGAAAATGCTCAAAGAAAATAAAAAAATAAGAGCTCAGACAACAAAGTGAACAGGCATTTGGCTTATCCTAGCGGCCTGATTTCTTCAACTACAAAGTTTCTTGATATCATGCAGAGGAAATACATATGCACCTTAAATAAATGTGGGTGTGTGTTTGTTCGATCGTTTTCTTCTTCAACAGACAGATATTTTGCAATCTGATGTTGTATCCATTCATGGCGGGCATAAAATCGAGCAGAACTCTAAAGGAGCTAGGACACTAGGAAAAGCAAATGTGTAAACGAGAATTATTAAATCCGGGATTGCATAGGTGTGTGAGAGAGAGAGAGAGTACAGAGCGAGCGAAAGAGAGAGCTTCCCACTATCATTATTGCATCTACTATTGTCACCGATGTTAAGGTAAAGTTCGAAATTACAATTATAATGTCAATTAATAAAGTAAGAACTATATAGATTAGGGTTTAAAGCCCTTGGCCTAGGGTTTATAATGACGGGAATGAGATGCCTTAAATCTGATGATGAATACACTGTAGCCAATAAGTTATCTCATTGATCTTCCATGTTACGAATTTTCCTTCGTCAACGACTCTTGAACTGGAAAATTCAATGAATTAAACATATTAAGGTTCAAGACCTGCTGGCTATTGACTCCTCAAGTGTTTAATTATATCGCATGTCTCTATGCCATGAAGTCGGAATTTGTGCAGGGGTTTCTTTCTATTTTTCGTCTTTTTATTTTATCAAATCCATTTTGCAAACATAGAACTTACATTTCCTAAAAGAGGGAAAATTACCATCTGCTGTGACAGGCAAGGGAACGCAGATTACTGCATAGGAAAGTTGGAGTTATCACTGTTGGCCTTGATTGGATTTCTCTTCTTCTTTTTCTTCTTGTAAGGAATTCCCCGAGCCTTGGCTTGGGAGTCCCTCACCTCGCGCAAGTAAACTCGGATAGCACCACTTGCGAATGGGTTTGTCTCAGGCAAGCCACCATTCTCTTCATAAGCAGCTCTAAGCCGGCCGATGAGGGCGTCTAGGCTGCCCCATGCTTGTCTCAGTGGACAAATGCAAGGGCCTGGAGGTTCAGGCTGCCCAAAAAAGACACAACCTTGCAAGTGCACCTTGGTTTTTCCAAACTGATCCAGGTACCGCAGGAAATCGAGCACATGATTGGAGTTGCACTGTGAAAGTGCCACCGGTGGCCTTTGGTTCCTCAAGTACTGACCAAAAGTGTTCCAGTCCCGCCTCTTCTGCGATTCATAGCGACTTAGAGGAGGTGGCTGCTGCTTCTGATCGCCGCCACCACTACCACCAGCAGAAGCAGAAGACGATCTCGATGATCCTTCTGCTACATCCTTCCCTTTGTTGCTTGACATCAGGGCAGAAGAATAGTTAATCTAAATAGTCTTTTTCGAGCAGGAAAGGGAAGAAATACATGGAAGAAGAGAACAAAATTCCCGGGGGTGAAAAAAATTGGAAATCACATCATGGGGCTACCGAGGAGACATGGTATGGGTCCGATTAAAGTGCTTTAGCTCCTCTTTTTCTTCCTTGTTACATTATTTTCTTGCTTTAGCGGTACTATATTATAGGCTTAAGGACTGATGTCCTTATTTACTGCGTATATATATTTATTATAATATGCCTCCATCACCCAAGCAATCATAATCGATTACATTAGCGTAGTTATACTTTGCTCTAAAACATATCGTGGGTAGTGACTGGTAACCAGCGCTAGATAACCCGAGTTAAGGTGGGGTAGGGGGCGCCAAGGAGTTACCAATTTGGGAAGCAAAAACGGACGGCATAGATTCTTTTCTTATACAATCTCTACAGTAATGATCATGTAGGGTTTTTTTTTTTTTTACTTTATGTTCTTAATTAATAGAGCAGAGTTCTAGGGATTAGAAAAATAAGCAGTCATTTTACCTACACGAGAAAGGGGTTTAAGGAATGGTAAATGACCATGATGTCCTCCATTACAAAAGAGTTGAGCTCACTTATCACATTAGGAAGAGAGGAGGCCGGAGAAGGTTCTGATATTGCTTGAGCTAAGAAATCTAATTTGTATTTTAACAAAAAAGTTTTTTTTTTTTCTTATCTTTGGACTAAAAAAAAGAAAAAGAAAAAAGAATATTTGAACAAGGAAGAATGTCTTCAAACATTGGCAATAGTGATCTTTAGTGAACTATAAGGAGTCTGCAGCTAGCTTCTGTATAAATTTTATTTCTGACTAAAAATTATATTGTAAACTTTTGTGTTTGAAGCTTTAGTACTTTAGGTGACATCTTGCTGGTCGCTTTCCACCAGATATACATGCGGATGTGTAAGCTGGCCCTGACCAAATTAATTAATTTACGCTTTTCCATTATCTTATCATTAATGCGTTGTAAAATAGGATCATCCATAGCTTTCCTAATTGGTAATTACATGAACCGAGTCCATATGAAAAGATCAGCTAGCATAGACGTAGGAGATCAAACAATGAGCCTTTTCTTCTGCTTGCTTTTATTTTTTGGTTTCCCTTATGCTGTTTAATTAATAATAATAATAATCCTAGTCATTTCCTACAGCATTCTACTAATTTTAAAGAAAAAAGAACAAATTAACAGCAATAGTATACTGCTGATAAGTGAAGGTCATTAAACTCAAAAAATTATGGCCTATTCGCACAGAAACACGACATGTCGAAGACCCTTTATACTGCAGCTAGCCGTTACCTCGTGAGTAGCGATCCTTCAAAGCTTTGGATTTGATTTCTGAAACAAAAACAACTGTACTCTAGGTGCGTCTACTTCTCAGTCTTTAGGACAACCTCTTGACTTGAGCAACGCCTCAACATATATGGAGATCTTCGATCGATACATTAAAAATATTTTTGCAGAAACATCACTTTACCTAGATCGAACCAATTTCATTTTTAGGTTCTAAACTACATGTTCTTCAGATTGAGTTCTTGAAGTTCATTAATATGTGCTTTAATTCAAATGAGATCTGATCGTCAAGATTGTGTCATGTTATCTATTATTCTTCCGCTTCAACATTGTAAGATAGCAAGGTTTGGTAATTTGAAGGCTAAATCTAACAAACGGAAAAATTTATGCCTCAAAGTAACATTAGTGTCATAATTTCAGGAGGGAAGCTAATTGTTCCCCTCCTCTATTGCTTCAAAGACTCAATCGTAACTCCTAATAGGTTGAGCAATACGATTTTGACTCATAAATAGGTGGAAAGTTAGGCCCATAGATGATTCCAGAAGAGCAGGTTGACCCTCGAAGATTTTCCCAATATTATATTGAAGAACAATAAGGTTACAGCTTCAAAAAAATTTAACCCTTTGGATGGCCTAATATACCATTAATTCATACGAACAGCGCCAAGAAGATCTCCGACACGTGCAACGCTATTGGCAGGAGGTGAGAATTTGTTGGTGACCGACCCCTATCTGTAGTATTATCTCAGTTTGAAAGCCACTGCCACCACTGGCACCGTCTCATGCACTGCTAATAATGCTTAGTGATACTAAATATTCCCTATAAAGGTATTGGATGCTAGCTAGTGACGTTTTTGTTGTTGCCCTTCTGGTTTCCTTTATCCTTCCTGGCTTTTGGACTTTTTGCCAAAACCTGCACAATGCCATGGGATCTCGGATACATGCTCTTGCACTCTGTTTCCTAAAATTACAGAAATATACCAATTTCCTTTCGGTTGCATGCATGCAGTTTTGAGCTTCCGTATTCTCCAAAATTAAGCTACATACCAGATTGACAATGGCCCAACAGATCAAACTTCTTGCTGGGACCTGAGGTAGGAAGTAGCTTTCAGATATTAGGAAGACTCCGAGGAGCATCGAAGACGTGAAATTTGTCGTATTTATATATAGAAAAGAAAACAATGATCGATATGATGCTATACACAGTATAACGTGCCTCAAATAATTATCAGAATTAGGTTAAGAGCTTGAGTAGAGTAGTAACTGGTAAGGGATGATTTACCTATTGATCTATCACTGTCCTATTGTGTTGTCAATTTCAGTACCTGATATGGTGAAGTACTGAAAATGGTGAGAGTGATATATATATTAGATATATAGTACTAGTTCTGATTTTTTTTAGAAGTAACATTAAGTGTATAATATATATAGGGTCACCATGACGATGTTGATTTTGTTTCGGAAAGAAAAAATTTGACATGCATTGACATAAACAAATACATGAAGGGCTAGAGAGCCCATCAATTACCCCAGTAGGGTGATCAAATAGACTACCAATAAAATGTTAAGAACCTAAAAAAACATGTTTGGGAACCGGTTTCGGTTTCAGTTTCTGGGTTTGAAACCGGTTTACGACCCCCTGTTTTAGGATCCATGTTTGGTTACTGTTAGAACCATAGACCAGTTTTAGAATCAGGTTTCTAAACACAATTTTTGAGATTATTAAATATAACAAATAGATCTAAAATGGGAAAAAAAAAAAAAGATGTGAAAAACTTAGCGCCAACATATGCTAAAGTTGATGATTGATGCGGCAGACCCACCACCGTCATGTGGTTGTGGAAAGGTGGATGCCAAGTGGATCCACTCGTGTGTGCGTCACCATAACATAGTGGGGTCATAGATCCGCTGTGGACCGATGTCGTGTTAGGTTTGATCCGTGGTGTACTCAACCCACGCATTCATAGATTTTTTACATACATCCCAACGCAATGCAACATCGCAAAAATTATAGACACATACCTCAATGTTCTCTGTTTTTAGTGCAAGTGCAATCTTAATTTGATTGTTAGCCATCAAAGTATTCAATCATTGATTGCAATGTAGGGCAAATCTTGGGAGACTGAATCAATGACAGAGGGAGATGTTAGTGCAAGTAAAAGAACACTTGGAATGTTCCAATTTCACGGGAAACATGCAGGGGAAGACAAGAGACATCAATTACGGGATCAAGATTTTATTATGGGTTATATCGTCATAGCAGCTTGAATATTGAGGGCAAAATTGACAAGTGAACCATATATTTTGCACGTGCTAGATATTTTTGTTCATTTTGACTGCAAAATTAACTGGGGGTGTAAATCGACGGGACTTAGAAGTTGATGGATGCAAAGTCTAAAAAATAAAAGGAGTGTAAAGTGTTAGACCCCTCAAACTTAGTGGGTACAAAATATAATTAAAGGTTTTTGAATATCAGGGACAAAATGGACAGGCCAACCACGTGTTCTACATGTGTTGGACATTTCTGTTCATTTTGACAACAAAATTAACAGGGAGTTGCAAATCAATGGGACCAAAAAATTGAGAGATGAAATGTCTCAAAAATAAAAGAAAGGGTGCAAAGTGTCAGAACCCCCCAAACTTAGTAGGAAGTGTAATTAACCCTTTAAGTTTAGGGTACCAACATCGATTCCCACACAATATCACCTGAAGGATACAGGTGATGTGAGAACTACAGAAAAGTTTGGGTTGCGTCAGATGTTTATGATACGATGAAAGATTGAGGGAATGATGTGAATGGTGATCGAGTGAAATTTTCTTGGTCTAATCGATAAACAATGGGCAGCCTTCAAATCCTAGGTGGAGAAAACCTACGAGACAAGAGAGGGAGAGAGAGGGGAGCTTCCCTATGGGTTCAGCCTCCGATGCCCATGTGGTGGAGCAAATATGTAACATATCGAGATAAATTTCAAGAAAGATTATGAGTCCCCTCTTTTACATACCGAGGGGGTTTATATGGGTGGATAGAGCAGATGTCGTGTTTTTTCTCACTGTCCTCCTCTTTCCTAGCCTTTAGGCCTTATTTGGGTGTGTTGGGCCTAACTTGTCAGGTGGGCTGAAAATTTCATACCACTCAAATAATTTATTTGAAAATGTAGGTGCTCAGGCCTGAGAATGTCATTTTGCTTTCCCATAATCAACAGGTGTCCCCAAATCAAGAAAAAAATCCATCAAAATCCCTTTGGATTGATGGAAGTTCTACCATGAAGCCCTTGTGAAGTATGTTACTATGTACGTTGAAGAATATAATTTCAGTTCCATATACTTTCGTTATCATAGAGAAAGTTGGGAAACGAGAATTAAATTTTGAAACAGAAGTGCCTAATATTTGAAATGACAGCAGATAAAGAGGATATTTCAAAACTCGAAAGCCGCGTCGAATCAGGAGCAGGTAAGGTCAATAGACTCCTATATATGACTATAATAGAAAGAGTTATAATTGAAAATAGTAGGGCTGCTAGAGTACTCAAAGTGTTCTAGAGGTCAACCAGAAAACCATGCCAATTACTTTCCAATATATATGTTACTGGAAAAAGATCACCAAGCATTTTCCTCTACCAGTGCGATGATCATCCGGTTGTCTAGGACTTTTATATATTTTAGGAAAACTCTTAAAAATTAGTTTAAAGAGAAACGGAGCCCAAAACATATAAATTTCACATTAACGTTCGTACTATCAATGTGAGACAGATTTCAAATTCTTCAAATGATCCATAACAGTGACCGTGCTTCTTTTAACCATATATATGCTCCAAAACCTGAAGGACTGAATGCGATGTAGATTTGTAAGTGTTAATTAGCTTTCCACTTCAAAGACGGGAAAAGGAAGCTTTAATAATAAAACATCATGCTAAGGTAATTTTTACATTTTAATCATGATACAAACTCTTCTTTTGAGAACTCCATGAGATTAGTATAGGTAGTCAAGATCTAGAACTTAAAAGTGTGATTATTGAGGTCCAAGGTTCGAATCTTTCTAAGTATAAATAATTTTTTGGGACTGACTTTTATATTAAAATCAGACTTCCTGGACTTGTGTGATTTGAGAGGCTAACCTAACCTAAAATTTATCAACCTATTAGGTGAATTCCACTCTGACAGACCTATCGAATTAGGTTTCTCCTTGTTACAAAAAAAAAAAAAAAAAAAACTTTTCTTGAGAGAAAAGGATAGTCTTCTTCTTCGCGGTCACCCATTGGGCCACCAAAAATCTTCAAGAGGACGACGTTAAGAATACGCTCGCCAATCGCCATGTTTGGCAGCAGGTGTGGAGCAGGATTATCGTGACTAATACGCTTGTCTGTTTGTGTGGACTTCAGAGGAAACTACCTACATTCAATAATTGAGAGGAAATCATGACACCTAACGAGGTACATGGTCTGTGCCCCAGTTTTGTATTTGATAAAAATTAATGTCAACATCGTGGTCCAATAGAGATATGATCTAAAGGTTAGATTGTGCTTCATTAGGCGGTGAAAAGTTAATTTATTGAGTAGACCAAGGTGGAGAAAGGTGGTCCAACTTTATCATCCATCCAAATCCGCGGAGAGATTTGAGATTGGGCACAAATTTATAAATTATGTTCAAAAAGTGATTATGGAACAAATTATTGGGATTTGCATGTTGGGACAATTCCCCGTTGTTAATGAGGAACATTCTACCATGGTTGCCAACGATCGTAATTGAACATTTATGTTAAATGTATGTTCTTTATCTGTCATTGGTGTGCTGATCTATTACACAGGAAAAGCATAAATTCAGTGGCTGCCCAATGAGCTAGACAATGCACAATATTGCTTGCACCCCTTTTTCATACATGTCTTGAGAAAAAAGAAAAAAGAAAATCTAAACGAGATTTTATATTTTTCTAATAAAAAGATTCTCCTACAAAAACATGGAGCCTTTTTTATGTTCTTAATTAACCCACACGTGCACGACGGTCTTTTTTTTTCATCGTATAGTTGAGCATCTAATATCCTTTTCAAAGAGTTAGGTAGAATTGCTTGTCTATATAGCATAAGTGAAAGTGAAATGTTCAAAAATACCATTTTTTTTAATTATTCTTTATCCTTTTTTGAACAAAGATCTTTTCTGATTTGCAATATACTAATCACTTGGAATCTAAAATATTCAATATTATCTGTATTAATCCCTCAACAATATAAGACTTATAACATTTGATGCATTTTGTATATGTCTCTTTCTGAATTAAATCGTCTAATTTATACAACAAATTAAATAAATTTTTTATTCGTAAATTGAAAGCCACATGAATGGAAACTTGAATTAAGACCTTCTGATTGGAACTTGATACTCCCAGTCAGTTCAACCAAATCTCTGATGCGATTCTTTACTTTGTCCCTCAGGTGAAAAGCGGAATTAATTGGAATTACAGTCATGGGTCATAATTTTTCCTTCTTTTTTCTGTTCATTTTATGGGGTCATAATCACTTTCTTTTGCTTCAAACTTTCCCTTTTGACTCAGCATAATCATCAAATATAATATGTTTAATATTGGGGCACTGAGCACCAAGCCTACTAATCCTCGATTGTTTTATTGAAAGAACATTTGTAATCCACAAACCCCATGTTCATTAGTATAATCCCCTACGACTATTATATTATAATTATCACGGAAAAATCACTGTCCCCAAAATAAAAGTTCATTCTTGGAAAAAAAAAATTACACTTTACCCCCTCTATTTGTTGCATAATTTTATAATTTGCACTATAAATTACTAAACCTAAAACATTGCAATTCATACTCATATATGTGCTTAAATAAAAATTAAAAAATTAAAACACGTAGTGCCATCTTAAGAGTTAAATTGTGAGATGGGGTGTAAAGTATAGTTAATAGGTAGTTTGGGGTGCAATATTAAGTTTTACAATCTTGTACGGACAACTTCTTATAAAAGAGTTGAGGCAGCATTTTGGGAGTTGGGTTCGGCCTTTTGCCATATGCGCTATACTTCAACCTTTTTCCTGCCGACTAGAAGAGAGCCTAACGAATGGGATCGGAACCAGCCCAAGTTTATGAAATGAAATAACGGTTTCAAGCCTGAGCCTTGACCGATCAAAAGCCCGAGCTTAATCTCAGAACCCAGGATTAAAACTTTACTGGATGGGGCTCAATTCAAGTTTCTTCCCTCCTCAACTGAACCAAGCTTGTCAGAGATCAGTGCACCGTTTGGGTAAAGCTCCTAATGGAAAACAAGCCTCCAAAAACAAACGTTAGAGTTTGAAAAATATTTGCTCTCTGCATATCTTTATTCATGAATAATTATTAGTTTATAGAGGTTTACAAAAACATAGAGAATTGTAAAGAATAAGGATTATACTACTCAAGATTTCTATAGCATAAAATTCCTAACAAATCAAGCAACTAAACTTGATAATTTTTGTATTCTTATCCTAGTATAAACTCAAAGAATAGACCTAACAATAATTAACTTAAGACTGTGCAAAATCACAGCTCAGTGTTGGTGAATTGCCACCGAAACCACCACTACTATCGGCGAGTGATAATAGTTAGCCAGCGGTTATGGGAGTGGTGCCCATTTTTGCTAGGACTCTGAGATTCAAGCGTTGGCGATGGAATTGTCATGTGGGGACAATTCCACCGCTACAAAAGGTGTAAAGTGTTTGAAATCAATAGTTGACGGGTAAAATATGACAAAATAATAGTTTGTGGTGGAAAGTGTCATGACCCTCATAATTGAAGGATGAAAAGTGTATTTCTTTTTTGAATATTCAAACTCATATTAGTCCTTTACTGGTTGGAACTAGCTGATTTTTATGTGGGTTCGCGAAGCTCTATTTTGTGACATCAATTCACAAAAAATTTCAATGTATATGGTTAATGTCTTAAACAATCTTCTAAACACTACATATTGCTTTAGGGATCATCATAGTATGTCTCATATTTATACACAAAAAAAATCATCCCCTCAAGTTTCAATTGGTTTTATTACGCCCCTCATGTCTCAAAAGCAATTGATCCTCGTCTTTAGTTAGATTTGGCTTGGCTTTTAAACCACATTAAAAATGACTGAAAATGCCTCTCTATGAAAAAATTACTGAAAACATTGAAAATTTTGAAAAAGATTAAAAAATGATACATTTATAAAAAGTAATAATTTCTATATTAAAATTATATTTCTTTTTCTATTTTTCTTTTTTTTAATTTATTATTCTTTTTTCTATTTTTTTTTAGGTATTTCAATCAATTAACATCAATTTCAATATGATTGAGCAACCAAATCAAACAGAGGACAAATATTGACTATTTTTTAAACACGAAGAGTATAATAAAATAAATAAAAATTTGAGGGAGACTGAGTAATTCAGCCAAATCAAAGAGTACAAGATTGACTTGACTGATTTTTTAAACACGATGAGTATAATAAAATAAATAAAAATTTGAGGGGGACTGCAAGTTTCCCCATACCATCATGTTTTCGCACTTCTTGGTGGCTACAATTTAGGCAAAGCTAAAGTCATGACCATTTAGCCTTTTTTGGGTGAACTTATGCAATTTATCTCTGAAGTCATTTGTGGGTTAACCGTGCCATAATTAATCCCCAAATACCCCTTAATTGTTTTATCAAGAATTCATATATATCCTAATCTCTTCTAAGTTCATCTAGAATATCTGAATATAACATGACTGCATTGCATGATTCGTGACTAAAGTTAACCCACATATTTACAAACATAAAAGATGTTTCGTAATCCCTTCGATTTTCAGTAAATAATTTATTCGCCTCGATTAGTGTCACAAAAGTCAACTTTTCGAATTGTAAAGATTATTTTAATTTGTTGACTGAAATATTAGATCATTAAAAGAGAAATAAATATAATATATATTAAATATTATAAAAGAATAATTTAAACACTGAAGAAAATTAGTTCTGAATGACCTAACTCTCAATTAGAAGTATTGTCCCAAATTTTCAGGCCAACCCACGTGCGGGAAGAGAAGAAAACTTCAAAGGCTAGATTTTCAAATTAGACATGCGAGCACCTCCTGTTTTCACAGAACTATTATATAAAAGTCATCGGAATATTGACCCAAAAAAGATTTAAGGCTCACTGCTTCTGCTTAATTGAGACCCAAATCTTCATAATCTCGATTGGATCAACAAGAATAATCCAGAGAAATTTGACTGCTTTTATTTTACTCGTGGGAGACTTGTTTCAAAAGAAGCACATCCAAGACGTGATTTTTTTTTTCTTGGCCCCACCTAGTGTAAGCTTGAAAAGACACATAATTGGGTTTGTGTTAATTGACCAAAATATAGATTTAGAATGTGATGGACTAAGAAAAAAGGAGATCGCATCAACTCTTTTATAGAGAATGATCACGATCCATAATTGTTTGCTATCCTCTCAAATGTTTTAATTACTAATAAGAGTGAGCCCTGTACGTATTGTCAAGTGAATATTGAATTGTAATTTTTCTAATATATAAATTTCAGATTTAGTGGATAAGGAATAATCGGCCCATTTTACTCAGATCAAATTAATAAAAACGAAGAAATGTTTCATCAAAAGAGTAAGAAAAACAGGGATCATGTGGGCCTGCTTTGAAAGGCTCAGAACTTAGAGAAGAAGGCCCAACGAGCCCTAGCTATCTAAACAAATGTCAGGTTCACCAAAAGAACCGGCTTGGGCAACAGTCCTTGAAAACACCCCAACCATAGGTTGCCGCCCCTATGAAGCCCATCGTGCAAAGTTCTCCTCTGTTGAATTTATACGATGCCGACTCCAGGATCCGCCGCAATTAAGACAAGACCTCCAAAATGCAAGGTTCTAGGCAACTGAAAAGAAGTCACAATCATTAAAAAAAAAAAAAAAAAGTCACAATCTTATCCTTCCTCTATACGTCCCCCTACCTATCATCCCTCTACTACACAAGGATGTGCGAATTAGCATCTCTCATATCAATATCCCTGGTACATGTTTCTAAAGGGGATTTTTTTGTTTTGAAATACTCTTTTTACTCCATTTTCACTCATTTTGACTTAAACATCATAGATTCATCCAACGAGGAAGCTTCTATCACTTTGCCTTGTAACGCAAGCTTATACTTAGAAGAAGTTAAGCAACGGCCCATTGTTCATTGGGTGAGCCAGATAATTTTTGGCTCCATCAAGATTATTTCGGATCAACAAAATCCGTCATTCCATACGTGAGTTTATATCGGTTTCTTTACTAAGTGAAATTGACATTTATAAGTAATTTCAAGAAGCCATAGTCGTCACATTCACTCAGGATTTTGCGGCATATGTAGACGTGACAAGAACTCCCACTAGACTGTTACACTACAAAAAAAATAGACTTTTAGTGACAAAAAATTTTGTCACTAAAAGTCAATTTCGTCACTAAAAGAATTAGTGACGAAATTTTTTCATCATGCGGTCTGTCAGAATATGAGCGTCACCAAATATATTTCGTGAAGAAACTTGATTTTCGTCACGAAAAGCTTTTAGTGACAAAAAATTTTCGTCACTAAATATCATGATTGATAGGTAATTTGACTGATCGGCCGGTGAAACCGAAGTAGTTGATCGGTAGGATAATCGATCGATCGGTCGATCTTTGTTATGAAATGATCGATTGGAAAATAGGACCGATAGATCGCCAATTTTAAGTTGATCGAATGGTAAGTAATGACGATTGATCAAATACATATTGTTGATCGATCGATATATATAACTAACCGAATGCTAAGAAGGAAACGATCGATTTTCAGTAACGATCAGACGTGTTTGTCTAATCGATCGATCACTTGAGTTGGACGATCAATAATTTTATTACAACCGATCGATCGGTTATTTCAACGATGGAACAATGATTTCCTAAGTGATTGATCGGTGTCAGCTAATGATTGATCATTTGAATTGGACGATCGATTGACTATTTCTCCATCGCATGATCGCTTGTAATATCGATGGATTGTGTGCACGGAACTGATGGATCGGTTATATTATTGATATCATTATTTAAGTTTTTTTAATATTGGCGATTGATCGGTGGTATTCAAGATCGATCGTTATCACAATAACCATTCGATCGAATTGTCGTCGGTAGAACATCAATAATGAGCATTATTGGAAAAAATAGTACAATGATGGCCAATAAATTGACATGCGAGGTAAAAAGCATCGATCGAACTCAATGAATAATATTCGCTGAATGTCGGACGATCATGTCAGAGTAGACATTTGATGCTTTCGTATACTGGTGTGATCGATAATAATAAACACTGGGACAACATGCTCTCGATTTTGATAATTTATCGACCCAGCTATCTTGACAGCTCGTTCGGACGTTTCCCATCGATCATCGCTTCTCCATGGCCGGCTTCGGTTTGCTTCTTTTGAACATGTAAGATTGATGTAGATAACATCATCATTTGCCTTGCCTTTTCATAGCGCATTCTCGAAGATCGCTGGAATTGCCGATCGAACCAATTTTTTTTTAATAATGTATTATATAACATGTATATTTCAACAACAATACAATAATCACATTAATGAACATCAATAATAATACATAATGCAACCAAAATAACATCGTAATAGTACATAAACACAAAGCTATTACAACATCTACCTTTTTGAACCCCAAACTGGCTGAATAGTCGCTTTGACATGTCGTCATTATTACTTTTCTTCTCCAATATTTCAGCCCGTAAGCGCTTTTGCTTCTTTTGCATGCGCTCCTTGTGCTCCACTCGCATGCGCTCTTACTTTTTTCATGCGCTCCTCCTGCTCCAACCGGATTCTTGCGGCTCTCACAGTGGTCCCTATTCCATCTGCTTGCTTTTTCGTAAATTCTTGCAAGTCTTTTTCTCTAGCAGCTCTCATCACTTCTATCTCATCCCTTGCCTTCCTAGCTGGTGCTGTAAAGAAGACTCTTGATGAAGGCAGAGGCTTAAAATCCCTGAACATATCCCACTTCTTGCCCAATATCTCGGAATATACTTCAATTTCGGTGTAAGTCTTCCCTTCTAAATCACACTGGCGCTGGAAGGCATCCATCCGTTCCTGAAAAATGACAATAATTACCAGAAACATTAAAGTAGATAAACTATACATAAATTACATAAAGTAAATTAAAATGAAAGCGACTTACATAAATTTCTCTCGCTCCTTTCGAAGGTCCAAACACCATCCTTGTTTGTATAATTCTTCTTATACAGCTCTGCAGGATTGATTTCGCCTCTTTCTTGATTTTTCTACATAGAAATAGCATAAAATTATTGACAAACAATATCAATAAAATTCAAAATTTAGTACTTAACTTACCATGCAAGCTCGAGTGCGCTGGAACGAGGCGAACCAGCAACATGGTTCACAGTCAACTTTGATATATTCTTCTTATTTTGCTCGTTTCGTTTCTGCGATATTTTAAGTAATTAGATATTAAAAGAATGTAATATTTAAGCAACATATTTTTTTAAATCACGTACCATAAATGCTTTGCTGGTGAACAGATCGCATAACTCCTTTAACTATTCTTCTGTGGTATCACGGTGGGGCTTCAGCAACGCCGCCTCTTTACTCGGGAATTCTTGAAATACGCATGCATCCGGTTGCGGTGCGTTCGACGTGCGTCATCATAGTCTCGACCACGTCCTCACGTCCTCCTGACGGGTGTAGTCAAGGTCGAAGTGGTCCTGCATAAGTACCAAAACATACAATATTACAATGATAAACGAAATGCTTAACCAAGAATACTATGTTTACGAGTTTAATCATACCAACACCTGATCCATAATGTACTCCTTCACTTCTGTAGGAACATTAGCCCACTTGTTAACGGAGATCAGAATCAGCCCTTGGACCAACATTCCAATCTTCGTCAATAGGGTGGCAACAATGGAAGACACTCCTCCACACTCTCCCTCCGGGATATGCACAATACTTTCCCGAACCCAAGACTCTTCTTCAAATTAACCCCATGTGTCTTACCTTGCCCGCGCTTAGAATTAGATGTCACTACATAAAATAAAATTAACAAAGTTAGTCGGTCGGTTAACTTAAAAAAATTAAAATATAACTTAGAATAATTTCTTACATGCACAACTACTAGGACAAGCTGACGTGCCTTGACTCATGGCTTCATTCGGTCTCGGAGAAGGAGCACTCGGAGTAGGACTCGGGATCAAACTCATACTAAGCGGAGTAATGTGTCATGCAACTATCCAGAAGTAACTGAAGAAAATTTTCATCCATGCTTCATTTCACCGTATAAGTTGTAATATAACAAAACAAACGATAAAGATGTGGTAAAAGAGACAATAACAGTAAAAATAGTTCAGCAAACATCAACATTACAAATAAAATATACTTGAAATAAATTATTAATCAGAATCTAATCCTTGCACGTTATTACTCGATGCCTCATCCTCTGGAGAGTTGCTATTACTTTCAAACGAATCTTCGTCTCCACTTTCTTCAATTTTCGCTTCATCCCCTCCGAAACATCATTACTATCTACACGCCTTTTCTTCTACCGATCAATTGCATCAGAAGCTTGGATAACATTTGGCGCAACGCATCCCTCCGTAGCGGATTAAGGTTAAACTGTCGGAAGTCTATAAACAAGTCAATGATATTGTCCTCCTAATACACTTCATTCGTGATGGCTGCTCCCAATTCGATGTTTACATCAACTTCACCGTCCGGATTCGAGACGGGAATGTCATATGTATTTCTACACGACAACTTCTGCACACTCGCCACATAGGTCCATGCAGATTATCAACTAAATAAAACATTTGACTTACTGTATTTCCCCGTAAGTTTTGTTTGTCATAAATGTCTACAAGTTTCCCGTAAAATTCTATTGGATTTCCCTCATGTGATCCTGGTACTACAATACCACTGTTCTGAGTTCTCCGTCGTTCTTCCCGTTGTACTGTATGATATCTACATCTGTTCACAACACATGCAAAATAACACATCACTCGTGTATCAGCCCACGTGCCAATGAATACAATTCATCGACCGATGTACATGGATTTTGAGAACGTAATTTTTGAACCTACAACAATATATTAAAAGGTCATTAAAAACAAAGACACGATATTAATTAGAATTCTTTGTCAATAACACTTACTCGCCCTAAGAACCAATCCAGAAATTGTTCTTCATGCGTACGAGAAATGTCACCAACTCCTCCTAGGCAAAGTTGGTCCATGTGTTTACTGTAACGATAAAGTTAATCAGCGACTATATATTACAAAAAATTATAAAATTTTATTTTACTTACTCTAAGTAGTTGCTAATGCCTTTGCAATTGTTCAGCACATACAACCGAACTTTCTTGAACTCTGTTCGGTCTATATCATGCCCTTTTGCAGCCCCTATTAATCTAATTCCTTGAGTGAACACATCCAATGACCTTTCTGGTACCTCCATCCCGCCATCAAAATCGCAGTTTCGATCTCTTCGATTAAACACTGTTTCAACCCATCAGAGATACTAAGAACAAAATTTCGAACACTCGTTCTCAATATACGCTTCTGCAATCGACCCTTTGGGATGCGACTTATTTTTCACATACCATTTTGAGACACCCATCAACCGTTCAACTAGATACATCCATCTGTATTGTACGGTCCAGCAAGCATTGCTTCACGTAGTAAGTGGACTGCCAAATGCATCATTACCATAAAAAAAAGGGTGAAAAAATCATTTCCAACTTGTATAAAATTATTTGATATCTTCCGACATCCTCTATAATACATAAATCTTCAATGTACGTGAGCACAACTCTCGAAAAAATAAACATAATTCGATCACTGCGCCACACACGTCTTCCTTCAACAACCCTCGGATCATCACTGAAGAACCCTCTACAAGAACACATGACAATCATGACTTTTCATTCCAGACACCTTCAACTCATCTAGATTTACATAACATGAAATCTCAGCAGCATAACCATCGGGGAACCTCACGTCTTTTAACCACTCACAGGCCTTCCTTCGCTCTTCCCGAGTTAAAGTATACGCTGCTTGAGGTATCAATTCGACCCGACCATCATACATTAAGTGCAAGTCTTTTTTATCCCCCATTTCAGTTAAATCTCTACGTGCACCCGCTAAATCCCTAGTCTTGAACTTGATATTCATCACCGACCCATCACGTTTTCACATATGTTCTTCTCGATGTGCATCACGTCCAAGTTATGTTGTAACCCTAATGTACTCCAATACGGCAGTTGGAAAAAATATGCTCTTCTTCGTCCAATTCAAACGTTCCGACAATTGTTTCTTCTTTCCTTATTCTTCCCTGACGCTTTACCAAAGATAGTCTCCCCGACATGCGTCAATTGTTCCAATATGTCCTCACTAGTTAACTCCTCGGCAAAAGTCTATGTTCTTCTTTCCCATTGAACATATCCACATCATATCTCCATGCATGCCCCGGTGTCAAGTATCTCCTATGACCCATATAACACATTCTTCTCCCATGCTTCAACCACTTATAGTAAGTGTTTAAATTACACGTTGGACATGTCAACTTCTCTTTGGTACTCCATCCAGATAAATTGGCATATGTTGAAAATCATTTATGGTCCACATCAAAGCTGCATGCATCTTAAATGTCGTCCCATCTGAAGCATCATGTCT
The DNA here is from genome assembly GCA_003952965.2 of Morella rubra. NCBI lineage: Eukaryota > Viridiplantae > Streptophyta > Magnoliopsida > Fagales > Myricaceae > Morella > Morella rubra. The sequence continues at coordinate 35,895,061 of CM025851.1, forward strand.
CAACTTCATCTTCCCATAGTTGTTTCAACTCTCCACTAAGGGTCGAAGATATACATCTATATCATTTCCCAGTGACTTGCAACCCGGATCAAAATAGTCATCAGTGAAAATGAGACCTTCATACACCTCCATGGGGTAAATTATAAGGAAACACAACGACTGGCGGAATATTGTACGCATTGCTCATGTTTTTTAATGGATTGAACCCGTCAGAAGCAAGACCAAGGCGGACGTTACTGGCATTTTGAGCAAACCAACTATGGTCCTTATCAAAATTCTTCCAAAACAATGAATCTGCAGGATGCCTCATACTCTCCCCATCGTCGACCCATTTCTCCTTATGTCATCTCATGTCATGAGCTACATCTTTTGTGGTAAACAAACGTTTAAGTCTAGGGATCAAAAGGGAAATGACGCAAAACTTTCTTGGGAATTCAATTGCACAAGTTATCTTCGAATTTCCACCGAGACACCCCACATACCGAACATCTGTCTAACTCACTGTTTTCCTTCCAAAACAACACACAATCATTCTGACATGCATGGATCTTATCATAACTAAACCCAAGATCTTTTCACAATTGTTTCACTTATAATACGATCCTGGTAACGTCTCCCCCTCTGGCTACGCCTCCTTAATCAATTATAACATCAAATCAAATGCCTTAGGGTGTGTTTGTTTACTAAAAGTTTAAACCTTTCAAAATTTTAACATAATAAAATAATTACAATATAATCTCTCTCTTTCCATCAAATCATTATTTTTCACTATAATAAATATAAAAAATTCATTCAAACCATATCTTTCTTCATTTTTTCACCAATTCCAATACTTAAAATTTTAACACTTAAACACAACCTTAACCGACAACTTATTCTCCAACTTCACATGTAACAATCGGACAGTAAATGACAATGTAATAAACTTAGTACATCCAAGATACAGTTCACGTTCTGCCTCTTCCCATAACTTATCAAATGGTGTCCAAGCCTTCGGTCCTGAAGTTGAGATTTCCATAATATCGGAGTTCTTCATTTCAACCCCTGCCGCCCCACCTTCTAATCCCGCACGAACATCGATTAACATTTCCTCCATCCTATCAGAGCTATCTCCCTCTAAATCCTCATCACTATGTGGTAAGCTCGCACCAGACTCTTGACTCAAATTTGAAGCAAGTTGAATACCTTCCTCGTGAAACACCCATAGCTTATAGCTCACATTAAACCCATTAATGTATATATGATCTTCCATTTTATCCAACACTTGAAACACTACATTTCTGCACTTCTGACACAGAATTCGACCTTGAGAGTCTGCACAACAAGCAGTCATACCAACAAACCTACGGACCCCCTCCGCATACTTTCACCAAACCGATTTTTCTCATAAACCCAACTCTTATCCATCGCCACCAATCTAAAACAACACAAGAATTAAGTAACTTATAAACACCAATCATTGGAACTTGACTTTGTGCCCAGCTGATAGGTCCTATCCCATTCAAGATTGTGCATTCGGAGTTGAACGTCAGTTCGACTTGTGTCCATCCATACCTGAAAAAAATTTGGCAGCATCTCCCACAGTCCCAAAGTACACGCACTAGCGTTGGAGGCAACGTCATCAATGATAGTTGTATGACATCATACACCAATGCTAGTAGTATACCAGAAGACAAAAGGTAGATGATACCGACTTCCTCCAAGACTGGACAGGACACAAGTACCAAACTTGTCCAACCACGAATACACAATCTCAAACTATCCATATTTTGGACAATTCAAGGATTATTACGCGATAAACGCATATTTATCGCATCTTAACCCTTGAACAGGTCTAAGGGTACACACATTATATCCTTAAAAATAAACCCAAACATAATAAGTCAAAAATACTCCAATATTTGTCCTATGTGCTTCTCAAACTCCATAATTTATTTCAAGAACTCAAATACTACATATGCATCAATAATAATAAAAACACTCCTATAATCATCCTCCAGTCTTCTCAAACTTCATTATTCATATCCAGAACTCAATTAATTCAATAATCAAACATGTAAATAGTATAAATGCTACACATGATCAATAATTTGCAATCTGCCTTAAACACCGATCGATCGGTAATCTTGGTGATCGGTCATTATGCAAGGATGATCGATCGTCTAAAATAGAGACGATCGATCGTTTACATTTCATCTAACAGACAATCGATCGGCTGAAATGGCAATCGATCGTTTATAACCCAAATAGACAAATAACTTACTAAGCCTCTCCACACACTTAAATCTACGCCCAAAACACTTCTAAATTATCCTCATGCAATACCCATTCCAATGTACATATTAAAAACACTCTAATAAGCTCTAATCATCACAAATCATATCCACAATTCCACAAATAGACAAATAAAAAAATCATCAAATAACCAACCAAATCATTCCTAAATCGTAGTGTAGGTTGAGTAAATTACCTCTTGCACAAAATTAACACCAAAACGAACTCAAATCCACACCAAAATCTTACAAATTTTACCCAAAATTTTCAATATTCACCCGGTTAAAAAACCAATGAATTTGAGCTTGGGCTTACCCTTAAGCTATTCTAAACACTCTCCCAACCAAAAGGACAGTGTTTGGGCTAAGTTTAAAGAGAAAATAGATCCTTGCCACAATCCTTCGATCTCCTCCTTGCCGTGTGTGTGTTTTTGCACTTCACCCACAACTTTAGAGCATTTTGGCATTTCAAGCTCGATAAACACCAATCGATCGGTCCTCTAATTGATAGATCACCTTCTTAGCTTTAAAATTCTCACGTCTTCGACCAATTGATTGTAACAAAAGTACAAATCAATCGGTACGTGAATTTAAAATGACGACGGACGCAAGCCATTGACCGGCAGTCTAAGACAATTCATTGGTCTAAAACTTTTAAATGCCATAGTCTTGTACCGATCGATCTGTAATTCAGCGATCGATCGATGAACCTAATTATTAAAAAAAAAAATTAACCTGACAAATGACTTAATTATTAAATTTATTTTACTTATAATGTCATCTTAATACATATTCATACTAGAATTATATCACTAGTTTATGACATCTTAATACATTCTCATACTAACACTTACAAAATGTTTCTATGATGCAACATGTACAACTTATACATGCTTTCCTAAATATTAATGATATGTACTTGATATGTTTTTATGTAATCTAAATACATCCTAACATACTTTGTTAATATATATTTTGTGTTTCCAATTATTTAAACACACATTATTCAATCAACAATGCTTAATCATAAAAATTGTCTGCTAATCGATCAACATAATACATCGATCGATCGTCCTTTGCGATTAAACTACGCCGTGCTAGCCGATCGATCGCTTTATGTTAACGATCGATCACTTCGTACAACGGAAACAATGACACATAATGCGGATCGATCAGTGTGCCATTTACCGATCGATCAATTAACATAAACCAAAATGACGGTGTATGTGACGATTGATTGCGTTATGTTAACGATCGATGTTCCATGTACTAATCGATCGACGTTATGCACCAAGACGACGGCGTGTTGGACGATCGATTGGCAGTTTTGAACGATCAGTCGATTAGATATATCTAAACGACACCGTGCTTTATCGATCGATCACTTATAATACCGATCAATTGATGCTCCTAAAATTTTATTTAAAAAAAAACCGAGTTTTTTTTAAATTCTTATATTACTTATTTGATCGATCTCTATAAATTTCCTACGTATATATGTGTGTACTTAAATTTTGTTTAGATACTTATTTTATTTAGCTGTTTAACTTTGCAATTTTTGTTAATTTTGCCAACCAATTGGTCTTTTTGGTCAATTTACGTATTTAAGTGTCGGGAAAAAAATTGCAAATAAAAAAACACATAAATTGTAATCAAAGTCAGTGCATATCTATTAATAAACAGATACGTTCCAAATACGTAAATAAAAACCAAAATCAAATAAACATATATGTCTCAAACAGATAAATAAAAACAAAAATCCAGATGTATGTCCCAAATAGATAGTAAAAACATCATGAAAACATCAAGGTCGAGCAGCATTATGGAAAGTCTCGACGTCGTCAGAAATATTTTCGGGAATCTTCTGTGGATCTGCCTCTGTCTTGAAATCATTCATAGCCTTCTTGATTTCTTCCAACTATTCGTTGACGTCCTTCATATGAGCCACGACCATCTTGTTACGCAGCATCGCAATAGTGCACTCCCTTTCAAAGGTAGTCCGGACCTTTTCTTGATCTTCCCATAGCCACTGCATGTCCCGCTCCAATTTCTCCACATGCCCTTGAAGAGGCCATAAAGCGGCCTTCACAATCGCCCTGATAGGGCTGTCGAGGTCAGCAAATAGCTAGGCCACACAGGGAAGAGGCACTGCCAGTGCTCCCGTCTTGAGAGGTGCCTCTGATCTGGTCGATCTAGGGTGTTGATGTGCTGCGGCCGCTGCTACTCTACGAGCAAACCGTTGAGTCATCTAGACAAGGTGAACTTGTTCAACGCGGATTATGAGGTCAGCGATCAACATCTGAGTAACTGAGTCAAAAACACGCCGGGAGGCTATGGATCAGATCGAACATGCAGGAAATCTATCTGCGTCCGGGCAAGAATGAGTTCCCATCGACGTTCGGCGTCCAGATAAGATGCAAAATCCAAGCACCCTGCTCTGCAGAATCAGCATCCACAGGTCCTGCTCTGAGCTCAGAGGGGTACAAGCAGGGGGTGGGCTGTAAGAAATCGCAATGACGTTCAACGCTGCACCTCAGGTGCTCAATTTGCCCAAAGAAGAAATCGTTACACAGACCATTAATGCAGAATCCCTATACTCGAAGAGTTGGTAGAGGGAGTGCTCCTCGTACAATAAGTCGTTAAAATCATAGAGCGTCACACTCTTTGGCCACAAGTGGGTCATCATTGTCAACTAGATGATGGTTAATGCAACTCTTGACATCATTGTACAATTAATTAAAGTATTAAAGAAGCTGCAACAACATGGCGATCCATCGTCATCCTAGCGATCGATAATAGCGATCGATCGCCTGATCGATCGACTAATCATGATCGATTGATCGAAACATCGATATAGCGGGGATGTTGCAGGATTCTTCATTCGCGGTGATAGAAAGTCTACCATCGTGTTCACACAGGGATAAGGTGCTCTCAGAGAATGCAATGATCTGGTTGATCTATTTAGCATGGTTAGGCTTCGCGGAACTTATCTACAACCTAGTCGGCAGGCAGGGGAAGATGAAACTCAGTCATACTAAGAACGATCATGACTATCGAACAAACTGAAGCCTGCTCTTACAATTGAAATACACAAACGCCGTTAAGGGAGAGTTCGTTGTCGATTCGTCCATAAGAGCTAAAGGAATCCCTAATACTCGAAAGTTGGTAGAGGGTGTGCTCCTCGTACAATAAGTCGTAAAATCAGAGAGCGTCACTGGACACTCTTTGGCCACCGGCTTCCCCTCAAGTACTCCATCCACCTCTCTAGGGTCATCATTCGATCAATGGCCTCTTGCTCTTGGGACGATGATCCCACATCAGTCCTCGTTATGCATGCCGCTTAACTCTTGACACTGCAAAATTGTATATAAATATGTGTTAATAAATAATTACAATAACGTAATTAAAGTATTAAAGAAGCTGCAACAACATGGCGATCCATCGTCATTCCTAGCGATCGATCCCTTAACATAGCGATCGATCGCTTAGATAACTGATCGATCGACTAATCAAAACAGTGCGTTTGGAAAAATAGCGATTGATCGGAAACATAATAGCGATCGATTGCTATATACCGATTGATCGGTCAAATTGACCGATCAATAACTACATGTAAAACGATGTGTTTCAGTATACAAAAAATCAATTGTCTACGCAACAAAACGCATAGTATTACCCAACGATTAATTGTCACCAAGGCAATCGATCGTTACTTAGCGGAAATGCTGCGTTTCATAGTAAGCTGACCGATTGATCGCTATGGTATAAGTGATCAATCGATCACAACTTCTAAAACACATAGTATCATGGACCGATTGCTCGGTACAAAATGTGATCAATCGGTCCCAAATTGAAACGCACAATTTTCGGGACTGATCAATCGCTCAATAAAGTATCAATTAGTTCCTAATAAAACAAACCGATTGATCGACTAATTTAGCCAATCAATCGTTTGACTTAGCATTTACCTAAAGATCGATCGCCCCTAACAGGCGATCAATCGATACGGGGATGAAAACGCACAGATACTATAAAACCCTAAAACGCGCCTAAAATCATCCCAAATTGATCCCTAAGCAATCATAAACTCCTAAAATATACATTAACACTAAAATAAATATATTTTACGGACCTAAATGGATTATATAGCAAATTAAAAAAGTAAACTAAAAACTCATTTAAAACCGCTTAATATATCTTAAAAAACAACATAAGTGCGTACCTTTGATGTAGATGACAACGGGAGATGATTCCATGCACTTTGGAGGACAATGCAAAACGAAATGGCTCCTTGAAATTTGAAGGGATTCGAGAGATTTTGTGGAGAGATAACCGGTAAAAATGACTTTGGCGTTTCATATAATCCTTCGCGCCGAACGATCAATAGTGATGTGTCGATCGATCGCTTGTTTTTTTAACACATGGCGTTCGGCCATTCATAACACGTGTCCAACACGTGTCACACTACCATTCGTTGCAATAGAGATCTATCGATAAACCATGCCGATCGATCGACGCTTCATTCAATTGAAGGTTACGCTTACCGATCGATCGATGCTTTGCATTTTCAGTTTGTTACGCTAACCGATCGATCGGTTGTGTGAAACGCTCGATTGCATGTCAAAGCCACTTGTTGATTGGTAACCAATCAATCAGTTTGTAACCACCAATTCATCGGTTGTGGGTGACGACATAATTTCGTCACAAAAGGTGCAATCGATCGTCAAGTAACCGATCGATCGTCGTGTGATGAAAATTTTCGTCCTCAAAAAATTAACTTTTGGTGATGAAAATTTTATTTTGTCGCACATAAGACCTTTAGTGACGAAATTTTTTTGTCACGAAAAACCCTTTTTTAGTGACGAAAATAGCATTTCGTCACTAAAAATTGACTTTTAGTGACAAAATTCATTTTGTCACCGACAATTTCGTCGCTAAACTCAATTTTCTAGTAGTGTTGCATACAATAAAATTCCTTCCTCATAATTTTTGAATTTTAAATAATTTTGAGTTCAATCAGTTACTGTCAAAGACTAGATTCTCCGAAAAAAGAAAAAACAAAGCAGGCTGAAAATAGAGTGAAATTCTGATACTAATTTATATGATGGCTACCGTGAAGCTAAGATAGTCATGATCTTTTAGTCTAATTCTTCAAAATCAAAACAATGCAATTAATATTTCGATCAAGATTATTTTTAATTTGTTATTCGAATTGTAGCCTGTAATTTTGAGAGAGATAGATATAATAGGTAGACCCCAATATAGTTTCATACTGCTAGAAACTTTACATGACCAACATTAATCAACCATAAATTAAGGATTCTATAATTAATCAAAATACTAATCTGATAGTGCTAATCTCTTCTCAATTTAGTAAATAACAGCCACCAAATGGTCCACTAATCATGGGTTACCAAAGTGAAAAATATAATAACCTCAGAAAATAATGTAAAGTACAATCAAGTAGTTTTCAGCCCAACTACGGTGCGGAATTTTAGAGACGAAAACTACAACCTCCAGACTTAATTAATGGACCACCTCATACTTAATTGACTATGATAGGCTGGCCTAGTGGTATATTCCATCTTACGTACATTTCCAGATAAGTTATGAAAAAACTTTAGTAACGTGAATTGACAGAAATGCTCCTTTGAAATAAATTTTAAAAAATTAAAAATAAATAAATTAATATAATAGAGTTTCAATGTTTTTATTTAAAAAATATTATTTTATATTTATATAATAAATTTTTGACTTAATTGCACCAAGGCCCCCTAAGGTAACACATTGATACAATTAAGTCCCTGAGGTAACATTTTTAACAATTAGTCTCCTGAGGTCGAATTTTAAGAAAAATAAACCCCTCCATCTATTTGCCGTCAAATCCTTTAACGGTCATCGCTGATGTGGCTTTAAAATCTACGTCATAACCACTTAAAAAGTGCCATGTCAGATTTTTTTTTTTTTGCAAACAAAAAACTCACTACATGAGGACGACGTTATGTCTGAGTGAGGAGAACACTTAGACAATTTCACGATCTCTTGGTTCTCGAAGAACACTTAGACATTTTCCCCATCTCTTTGCATCTTCTAAGGAAATTTCACAAACCCTAGATAAATCTCTTCGACGAATACGGTCTGATTCTCCCACCAACCTTAATGCAGGAGGACGAGCTCGAATGTGAATCGATTATTGGACGAATTTTGCTTCTGGATATTGTGTAGTTTTTGGGTTTCAATGGAGGAGGCTTAGGCGAAGTGTGCGGACATCCACTCTTTGATTGGTTTTTAATGTTTCCATTATGTAATGACAACTGTTGTTGTGAACTTCAGACAAATGTGTTTATATCTTCTCTTTTCCTACTTGTCATTTAACCAGATATTGAGACAAATGAGTGCACTGAAAACAATGGTGGCTGCTTGCAGGACTTAAAAATTTAATATAACTGCTTGCAAGGTATAAAGACAAAATTCCAAAATACTATTTCAAACTGATGCACCTTATGAAAATTTCTCTCCATGAATAATTGATACTAATCTCTCTGTTAATTAGCTATTCTCTAGCAATAAAAGTCTGGAATTTGGACAGGACACTTTTAGAGCTCAACCCTTTGTGAGTGCCCTATTATAAAAGGTGTCAATAAATAGCAGAATTGCAATTTATAGGAAGGGTTTGTGAGTTGTTGTTCTTGGAGAATGTTCAATAACTAATCTTGCGCATTTGCTGTCATTTATTCAATAACTTAGCTGCTTCTATATTCTTTTTGTAAAGGATGGTGTACCTATATATACCTCATCGGGGATCAATAAGCTCCGCCGAAAGAAGATACATTGGGAGAGGATCCAGACTACTTCTCAGCTATTGTGATTAGGAATTTTGCGAGGAAACATTCGGGATCGCAGTCGACGTACTGTTTTGCGGGTAGGCATGCACATGGAGTTAAGAGAACAAGAGCAACTCAGTGATTTTGTGGAGCTGTAATTGTTTGTAAAGATCAGCAAGATCCATGTCTTTTGCGTTGTATATGTTTTGGATGGAAGTGATGTTCATTTTGTTGGATATGGGATGAACAAACTAAACAATTGTAGCTGATTTTGTGATGATCAGCTTGTAAACAGCTTGTGATTATTTTGTGATGTTTAGTTTGTAAGCAGCTTATATTTTGATGCTTATATTCAGTTTGTAAGCAGCTGAGTTTGTTGGAGAATAGCATTCTTTGTAATGCATGGAGTAGGTTGGAGTTTGTAATGCATTGGAGTTGTTTTGTGTTGCAGATAGTTTTTTATTGTGAGATTTGTAATGCACCTTAGCTGTTGCAGATGACAGTTTTTTTTCGTGAGACTGCAATGCACCTTATCTGTTGCAGATGGCAGATTTTTTTTTCGTGAGATTTGTAATGCACCTTAGCTGTTGCAGATGTGATTTTCTATCAATTCGTTTGTAAACATTGAAAATGGAATTGTAGTGTATTTTATAAGGAATTGTGAAGCAAAGTTAAGTAAACCAAAGTTAAGTAGAGCAAATATAGAAGGAGCATTACACCAAATACAAAAGGATCATTAAGTGCAATTTACAAAAGGAGCATTACCCCAAAGTTCAATACAAAAGGAGCAACATAGTTCTTAAACAGACCCAATGTAAGTTGCAAAGTTCAAAACAACACTACAACAAACGTTGGATACATACTATATTTGACATCCTTAAACTAAGTACACCAAATACAAATAATCAATCGATGTTGTTTCGCCTTCTACTTCCGAGCTTCCTCTTCCATCGTCTTCATTTTTGTGATCATCGAAGGTAGGATCTTTTCGCCGCACTGAGAAGTTGGAGGGTCAACCCATTGGAAAAAATTTCAACAACGCTGGGTCTATCAAAACACAGATGCATTATTAACAAACTTCTATCTCATAAAAAGAAAAGGGGAGAAAAAATCAGAGGGCTGCATAAAAACCAGATACTGAATTGCAGAAACATGAGCTAAAAAACTTGGCACTTCAAAATAAACAAATATTGCAAAAACTGCCTGAATTAAAAACATCGTAGGAGTGTATCCTTTTGGAGTCAAGCAAAAACCAAAGATAATGCCAGACGTAGTTCTGCTGCTACTTTTTAATATTTACAACCTGAGCATTGTCCAATCTTGTAAGCATGTTTTATATAGGGGCACCACATCTCAAGTTGAATTTGATTTCCAGAATATATAGATGCACTGGATCTTTTATCATTAAGGATTGAACCTTTTATGAGACCATCTACTGCTGAAGTGTGTTCACAGTTATATTAGATGTAGCTAATCTCAGTTTTTGTACTCATGCTACTAAATGCAATGCAATTTGACAGTTCATGGCAGTATTTTGTTTTTTAGTTCTCATTGGTTTCTTTCTAGACGTCACAATGGATATGTGGATCTAAAATTGTGAGAAGTTAAGCCACAAAATGTATCATAAACTTGAATGTGCACAGAAGTTAAAAGTACAGAAGATTAGTTCTGTTATCCACAGAAAACAAATAATGAATCAAAGAGTAAGCAAGCATAGTCTGTAATAATTTTGTATATAAGCAACAGCTGAATCAGTATGTATCTACTAGAAATTGTCAAAAGTCTCCTAGAACTTTAGAAACCAAAATAAAGCCGGCATCATCACCTTACCATCAAAATATATGGTTAAACATATTCCTCCAACAAATTAAAAACAATATGAACTGGGTAAAATAGGAGTCTGTTTAGACATATTCCTCACAAATTTTTTGGAGGACCTCTTCCCACTCGCCATCATCGCATGATGGCCACTCATCAATTTCAATCAGAGAACTTTTACCAACTGGAGGACAATCTTTAAACTCAGATAAGTCTTTATCTGCAGAATCGCCATCAAGAACTCTGTGTGGCTCAAATCTTGATGGATTTTCTACTATCTTCGCTTGCAGATGAGTTTGGGGAAGAATGAGTTTAGAGAAGATTAATGGAGATCTGATCGTCCTATGGAGAAGAAGGGTGAGGGCACCGAACGACGTCGCTTTACTAAGTCATTGTTTTGTTTGAACACAGGGTGAGCCAGCTGCCATGTGGTGCACGCATGGATGGGGGATTTAAACGGGATAGATGTCATTTGCTGGTTGTCTCTTATGTGAATTTTAAAAGCACGTCAATGATGAACATTAACGGATATTACGGCAAATGGACGAAAAGGTTTATTTTTTCTTAAAATTCGATTTTAGGGGCCTAATTGTTGAAAACGTTACTTCGGAAGTTTATTTACAATCTTTGAATACCACAAGGGCCCCTGGTAAAACTAAACCTAAATTTTGTAATATTTTTAGTAATTTTTTCATTGACATATTGTTTATTTTGTATGCAATTTAACGACCAAATCAAACATAGATGAGTATTGATCTTGTCTGAAAAATATAAAAATAAAATAAAATATTTTGAAACTTGAGATAGCGTGATTAATTTTTACTCGTAATCAAAGAGCCTACTATAATAGTACCTCTATAAATTAAATTCAATGGAATATTTTACCGGACATTAATATTAATTGAGAGAACCCCGAGTCATCCTCATCAGGATTGGGTCAACATCTAGACAATTTTGACGGGCTTATTTTACTACTGGAAGCTATAATTATTTAGAGAACAAGCGCACCCACAACATTAACATAAGAAATCTGGACAAGAGATTATACAAACAATAAAATAATGTTTTCTAATTCCATCTGGACTAATAGAACATATTTATCCCCAGTCCCCCAGTTATAAATATAGGGCACTACTTAAGCTCTACAACCCACATCAGAATTCAAGCCCACTTACTAAAACTAGCCCTGACCAGAATGTCTTCTACTCCTTCAGGGAGTACAATGCCCTCGCCCTTGCTTTCCCTCTTCCTTTTCTTGCTCTTTACCTTCATTGCCCAAGCTACTGTTCTTCCCAATGCCACTTTCAAGTTTATTAATCTAGAGAATTTGGGCCATATGTTGTTGAGTATGACGGAAACTATCGTGTTCTACCCGTCTATACTTCCCCTTTCCAACTTGCCTTCTATAATACCAACCCTAATGCCTTCACACTCGCTTTGCGGATGGCCACTACACATTTAGAGTCGCTCCGTCATTGGGTTTGGGAAGCCAATAGAGGCAACCCTGTTCGAAAAAACGCTACCCTAACTTTAGGTAGGGACGGGAACTTGGTCTTGGCCGATGCCGATGGCCGAGTTGCTTGGCAAACGAACACGGCCAACAAAGGTGTTGTAGGCCTCGAGCTTCTGCCAAATGGAAACTTGGTGCTTCATGACTCCAAGGGGAAATTTATTTGGCAGAGTTTTGACCATCCCACCGACACACTCCTGGTGGGTCAATCTCTAAGGGTTTGACGTGTAACCAAGCTTGTGAGCCGGGATTCGAAAAGGAACAACAAAGACGGGGGTTACAGCTTCGTGATGGAGACTAAAGGATTGGCTTTATACTACAAGAGCAAGAACTCTCCAAGGCCGGTTCTCTACTTCTCATCTTCTGACTGGTTTTCTGTTGAACAGGGTTTCTTGTAATATGTCACCATATATTCCTCCCCATAAACAGATGAGGGCTACGCTTATGACCTAGGCTTAGACTATGAGGTTGCCAACTCCTCAAGCTCGGGTACCAGGATTTTGGCAAGGCCCAAATACAATAGCGCCCTGTCTTTTCTTCATCTAGGCATTGATGGCAATCTTAGGTTTTATACATACGATGGCAACGTAGATTAACGTGCCGGGGAAGTGACATATACTCTCTTCGATAGAGATTCGGATGACAAAAATGAGTGCCAATTGCCAAAGCGTTGTGGCGAATTGGGGCTCTGCGAGAACAACCAATGTGTTGCCTGTCAATTGTCAAATGGATTAATGGGTTGGAGCAAGGATTGCAAGGTAAAGAAGCTAAACTTCTTGTCCGGCGAATGATTTTCACTACTACAAGGTGGAAGGTGTTGATCATTTCGGGAGCAAATACACCACTGGAGATAGCACGACTCGTAAGGATTGTGGTAGGAAGTATTCGGCGAACTGCAAGGGCGCGGGCTACTTTTACCATAAGAAGACCTCCAAATGCCGGATTGCCTATGATCTGAACACTCTAACGAAGTTCACCAATGCTACGCATGTGGGTTATATCAAGGTGCCAAATCACTTATAAAAACCGCCTGCAGGCAGATTTAAGAAGCGCCTCGTATTGCTTCTTTGTTTGAAGATTTTCTTTCCCTTCCAGGAAAAAAAAAAGATTAAGTTTGACAATAATATGTTCCAATTTTGTGATTGAAGAAGATGAAACTTCTTCGTCTTTATAAGCAGGCTTGTTGATCCTGTCCGGCTACCAAATCTAGCTTCGACTCAGGTGTTGGTTTGACAAGGTCCATGGCTACTAGGAATCGGAATCAGAATCCATTTTGGACTTTTCGCAGAAGCGAAATTGGAAGCATAAACTTCTATCGATTCAACGGAAAAACTGATTCCATCTTTTCTTTTTCTTTTTTTTTTTGAAAAAATAGAACGACATTGTTTATAATATTTTATTATAAAAACTAAAACCATGGAGGTCTCATTAATCCTAATGCTCCCTCTCTCGACTCTAACTCTCATTCTCTCATCCCTCTCAAACTTTGCCACCATTCTCTCCCTCTTTGTCTATCTCAATTGCGTCGTTCTCTCCCTCTCCCTCTCTCTCTCTCTCTCTCTCTTGTTGACAGCTTGGGCATTTTGCTGCCTCTGAAGTCGAAAGTCTTTCGGCCATTTGCTCGCCTATCAATCGTCACCATTCACTCTAATTTCTCATTCTCCTTTGTTCATTGTAATTTTTCATTTTATTTGTGCAAAATTGATTGCTAAACATTTTCTTTTTGTATTTAGGGTTTTGGTCAACTTCAAATTTGGGGCCTTAAGCATCTACATTTCTTCCATTGTGAATCTGTGATGATCTAAATCAAATTTTTTTAAATAAAATTGTTTTGGGTTTCGATCCGGTTACAATTTGGGAATTTTGGTTTTTTAACACTTCGCTTTGGGTTTTTATGTGAAAATTTTTTTTATTCAATTTTTTTTTTGTTGTAATTTAGTGAATCATTTCAATCAAATTCAAATGTATACGAATCTATAACTAGATTATTGTTTTATGTGATTTGTGAATCTTGGATTGGATTATGTGATTTGCTCGAATTTGGAGATGTGATATATGAATCTGTATTATGTTATTTGTTATGATTGGTGAATCTGTATGTTCGAGTGTTTTCCTATTTGAGTCCAAAATTATAACTTTCTAAAACTATTTAAAGCAAACAACAACGTAGCTATTTTATACTAGCGTAGTTGCAATTCAAGGAGGCCATGTTATGCAAATTTTAATCTGGTCAATATTTATTTTCTCTAAAGTAAAACTTGTTTCCAACCACTCATTTTTTTTCTTTTTTCTTTTTTTAATAAAAACTTGTTTCTTTCAAATGGATCCAACTTCAATTGCATCTTTGAAATCAACAACTCTCAGAATCTCTGGTTTCCCTACCCTTGCCTCTACATATATAATTGGTGAGATACCAATTATAGATGTAGAGAAACAACAAATTCAACAATCTGAGCAGACAGTAGCAGAACCCCCTAGCCTTAAAAGAAGAAAGGTTGTCAATCCGTCCCCAATATGGAAACAATTCACCAGGCTACCCGTAGATGACCCAAACAAACTATTGGCTAAATGCAACTATTGTGGCCATAAAGTTGAGGTTCACAACAAAGACTAAGCGACCTCAGCTATTAGGTTCTACTTGAAGAGTTGTTTTACCTATAGGAAGAAGCATAGTAAATTGGATTTCTCTCAACATAAATTGGCTCTTGATAGCAAGGGGCCAAGAAGTAAAGATGTGGGGGTGATGAAGCTAGACTCATATGATCCCAAGGTTTAAGGATTAGGAGTTGGATGATTCTGTGGCTAAACTAAGGAACTTGGTCAAGTATGTTAAGTCTTCTCCCCTTCGAATGGATGGGTTTAAGAAATGTGTAATGAAAATGAAGCTTTTCCATTGAGGGATTTTTGCAACTTAATGTTCCTACTTGTTGAAACACAATGTATTTTATGTTAGATTCAACTGAGAAATATCAAAGAATATTTGAGGATATGTTGGCATAAGATGAGACTTTTGAAACTTTTCGCATGAGGAGGGCATGGAAAGATGGAATTGAGCCCCCTTAAATTTGAAGATTGAGAGTGTGTGAAGCATTTTTTCAAGTTTTTGGCACTTTCCTATGAAGTGACGGTCTTAATATCCTTGACAAATACGGTAACAACAAACTTATATTTTGATAACCATACAAAATCCATATGCATTTGGGAAATATGAAACAAGTAGGGATGAAGTTGAGTGCAGAGATGACTAGTCTAATGAGAGGGACCTTTAATCAGTTGTTTACAAAGTATAGTGGGGTAGATGGGTCATCTTGTAGTGGGGGTGGTGTATCATAAGCCTGGGCCAAATTGAGCTGGTTGGGCCATCTAATAAACGTACCTTCACTGATCCATGTAATTCATACAATTTAAGGCAAGTCTGAAGTCAAGAGGTATTTGAAGGATGTTGAACTTAGAGATCTTGATTTTGATATCTTTAATTGGCGGAGAGTGAATGCACCAAAAATTTCCATTCTTGCACAAATTGCCTAAATGTGCTTGCCATCCCTATCACCATATCAGAATTTGGCTTCAGCATAGGGAGTCCGGTATTATTTGCTTTCTGGAGTTCATTGGAATAGCGGAAGGACTCAATTGTGGCCAAAATTGGTTGAGATCTAAGTAATTCATATCTTCTGTTGGTGAGGATGATGAGGAACATGAGGTTGTTGATGGAACGGAAGCTGCTGAGAGCTATAACATGGAATTCAGTATAAATGAAAAAATTTGAACTTATTATTCATGCATTTCCATTTTATCTAATGGTTAAAATTTTGGGGTGGTTAGAGAGATATTATTTTATAATTTTTTTAAATAGGCCCAAAATAATTTTGGCACTCAAACACCACTTAATTACAATTATTTCAAGAATTCGTTGTTAATAATTTGATTTTTGTAGAGATGACTAATGTTGCATTGATCATGATTGATTGACATCTGATGATGTTCTTACTAGATATTTCTTATTCTAATATTCTTTTATTTCGAGTTGTGTCAACATACACTATGGTTTTCATATCATTTTTTGTTTCTCAATGAGTCTTGACCACTTTTATCATTAAGCCCATGATATTAAATTTAGAACATGTAGGTGTGACAGTGTTTACGTTACTAGGTGATGTTGTGAGTCTGAATTTTGTGAGTTACATGTTGTTTTGGGATTTATTGAATTTGGATTTTGTGAATTGCATGTTGTTTTAGGATTTTATGTTGGAGTTTCTACTGTTGTTGTTTTCAATTTTTAAAACAGGTTGCTATGATGTTATTGTGTGTGTATTTCTTAAATGATTAAGAATTTTTCAAATGATTAACAATGAGCAAATAAGGGGCCAAATTATCTAAACCACTAAGCAAATCTCATGAAATGGGCCAAATATAAACAGTGGACAATGACTGTATAATAAAAACTCACGAATGGGCCAAATAACATTTGTTAGTGTTAGATGTATTCGCTTAATTCCATGTCAATACATTACTTTTTGTTGATGTAAAACAATGTGTCTTGAGTTGATGAGTTTTAGCATAAATATTAACAAAAAAAGAGAATGATGCATAAAAGTTTTAGAGAGTTGGTGCTAGCAAAAGTTTTGCTTTATCAAGATCACCAATTATAAGTGAAATCTTCATAGTAGACGTT
>CM025852.1:0-209444 GCA_003952965.2 Morella rubra
GAGGCAGAGTTCATACATATTTGGATCTGATTTGGGAATTAGCAGTAGCCATGGGAAGGGTGGATGTGCCTTCCCGTGGAATTAATTGGTAAATGGTATCGAGATTCGACTCGAATCGAATCGCATGGGGTCTTGCTATTCATCAACTTTCGGAAAGAGGAGGGATACAGATGAAATGGTGATGACAGAGGCTGCTGTTGCTGCAAACTCTCGTATGCGTATGTCCACAGCATCAATGTCTACTTCAACTTGCAATAACAGTAAGAAGAAGACGAAAAAAAAATTGGCCGCATCTTCAGACGAAGGTGAGCTGCTCCATCAGATGATGATTCCCGAGAGTGGGAGGATGGTGATGAACGGCGCCAGCAACGTCGCCTGTTTATATACCCAGCAGGGTAAGAAAGGAATCAATCAAGACACCATGATGGTTTGGGAGGTGAGTGCTGGACTGCTTCTCCCTCCATCATCATCATCTTTATTCTAAGTTTATTAGAATCTGTGCGAGATTACCTCAGTTTCACTTATATGCATAGTTATAGACCTCTTGCATCCACTGGAATCCGACATAATAAAATGTAGCTTCTCCCGTGGCTATGACAAGGAAAAGTTAACTCCATTGGGAACCAGAAACCCTGTGTAAAATTTGAATCCTACTTCGGCCCCACCCCCTTGTAAACGGCTCTCTATAGAATAAAATTCATCCTCAAATTTTGATTTCGAATTTTCGGTGATGTACAGTGCTGTATATATAAAGAGCAAAAGGAATATTATCGGAACTGTCAAAAAGCCTATTTTAACGGAGAGCAGGACACTTTTTTTTTTCTTTTGCATAACAGAAAAATATTCTGGAATGCACTACACTAGTCTGGATTCTTCATGCGCCTGTTCTGAGGTGGATAATGCTGATGAGGCTTGAGCTGGTTCCGTAACAGCCCTTATTGTTTAAACTTTTTGGTCAGAAAGTGTATGGTTGAGATAATTAATGTTCTAACCAATTGTGTTGCGGGCTTTTGGTTAAATCTGATCTGAACTTTAAGGCCTTGGTTGTTTTCAGACTGCATAATGTACCACTTGAAGCGCACAGAATTGCAGCTTATTTTGCTTCAAAAGCAATACCCTCAAATAAGCAGGCCTTGATATTGTTGCAATAATTGTTCCTTTCCTTGATTTTTGTTTGTTTATTTGGAGACTAGTTTAGTTCCTAATGTGCCTCATATTTTAGCATAATTCTGGTTTAATCGTTCTGGGCAAGGAGATGCAATTGATACGCAACCATTATATTGATGCACCATTATTTGAATGTTGCAAAATCGTCTTCTATTCAATTTATTTTCTTTTAG
The DNA here is from genome assembly GCA_003952965.2 of Morella rubra. NCBI lineage: Eukaryota > Viridiplantae > Streptophyta > Magnoliopsida > Fagales > Myricaceae > Morella > Morella rubra. Next base: position 1,341 of record CM025852.1, read on the forward strand.
ATTCAGATAGTTTGCCTTTTACCTTTTCCTCCCTAAGATATATATATGACCAGTTGGTTGGCATGTTTCCACAATAGGATTTCAGTTCAAGGAGTGATACAATATTTTGTGGGGTATTTGATGGTCATGGTCCTTTCGGTCATATGGTTGCGAAGAAAGTCCGAGATACTCTTCCCCTTTTACTATGTGCTCAGTGGAAAACTGAATCCATTGGTGACCAGAGCAGCCTAGGTAATACTGAAAATGCTCCTGGGAGCACAGATATAGAGGAAAATGCATCTCCGAGCATGAATGATGAATGGTATGAGACATTAGAGGTTGAGGCGAATGAAAAACTCCCAGATATGTGCATTCCACTCCAACATTCTATGTTAAAGGCTTTCAAGCTAATGGATAAGGAACTAAAGTTGCATCCCACAATCGATTGTTTCTGCAGTGGAACTACTGCAGTTACGTTGATAAAACAGGTATTCTTCATGCAACTTTCTACAGTTTTCTTGAATATGAATAGGTATCATCATATTCAGTATGACATGTCCTTAAATTCAGCATGACATATGCCAGTATACAAGGGGAGTTACATTCGTGGACAGCCTTTTTTGGGTTCTGGAAACAGAAGGAAGAGGAAAATTGTGAATCTCCAGGTTACTGAACTGAACATAACTGAGAAGAATTAACAGCCTTCCTGCAGCGCTTTCACACATTCATAAAAAGATAAATTTAAAAAAGAGAGAGAGAGAGAGAGACAGTACAGAGAGGAAGACTGTGCAAAAGATTTGCTGAAATTGCATACTAAGATCAAAGGGTAAGCTGAAATTAAAGGGGAAGATTCTGGTGGATTTTTCAGAGTAAGTTCAAACATAATTACTATCCTACACGTTGCATACGCCTGAAAATGTTTGTTGTGCATTTTCAGATACTAGATTTTCTAAGGATGTTTTATTCCTCTTGCTCTCCCTTTCACATGGCATGAGGGGACCTTGTGCTTGAAAAGTGCAATTAACAATTTTGTTGTTAGTAGTTTTATAAGAGTCCAAAGACTTGATTCTGTTGCTAGCATTTATTGTTGGAGAGAGCAAGGGAGGAAGGAAGAGGGAAAGAGAGACTTGTTAGTTGAAAGTCCCTTCTCATCCACATACACAGCGCTGGACAAAAGAGGATACTAAGAAAATGTGAAGCAAAACTCAGATTTACATGCTTCCCTGTACTTTCAGTACATTCGTGTCTCATATCCAGATTCCGCTATTTCCCAAGACAAAAAATGAATACACAATTGACATGTTATGTGGCTCTCCTGACACAAAAACGTTTGAATGTAGTGATTATCATTGACACGACATATGGAACTGTTCAAACAGGTTAGCACCAAAACCACTAAGCTCAGCTGCTTCTGAACAGCATCAGCAGCTCCACATAACATAACACGGGTCGCTTTCAAACTATGATAAAAGAAACATATATTATGGTGTTATTTTTCTAGTCTTATCTATTATAATTGGCAAAAATAGCTTGAATGCATTGGACTCCAGCTCAATTTTGAACTCCGTTTAACAGCCCATAAAGGTGTGGGAGGCTTGTTGGCAATAATATACATTTTACTTTGGTGTTTGTTTCCAAATTGAGCCTGTGTGAGAAGCAATCTTATGCCATGGCATACCAAGAAACAATATGGAGTGGCTATATCATGTGCTAATTAGAGGTATGAATCATATAGCATGTGGGATGATGTGTGTTAGATCTTCCTTTCCTGACGGGGTCTTTTTTCACCAATTATACTAAGTTGAACTTTCATTGTTAATATCTTTTGTCCTTTTGGGGGGCCTTGATCCATTTGAATTTGTTGAATGATTGAATAAAAGTATCATTTAGATCAGGAAATTTTTCGGTTACACAAGGCAACAGATTAATTTTGTAATGTACGCATTAAGGAATTCTGAAATGTCTATTTTGGAACTTAATAATAACCTACAGCGATATATGGCTATGCTAGTATGTATTCAGTTGGTGGTGATATTTTGCTTTTGAATACAATTATGGACAATATGCGACCCACAAATTGCAAATATGACCTATTGTTAATTGTTTCCGATTGGGTTTTTCCTCCTTTCCCTGAAGCCTCACAGCTGCTGGACATATATTTTTCCTTTTTTTTTTTTTTTTTTTTACAAGTATGATATGGACATTTTTCGTATGATATGATACTAGTATAGGTGCATTTCCTTCAGCTCAACTTGTTGTTCCCAGTGAAAACGATGTTCATTGTTGATTCACTGTAAAGGTTTTCACTGAACCTGAGCCCATTGTTAGAGGGAACTAAATTTCTGAAATAAGATGCTGCATCTTTTCTTCAGGAACTGCATGTCATGATATGAATACAAATATGGTGAATTTTGAATAAAATCTGGTAATGTGAAACCAATCTTTTATTATGGGCGGGCTTACTTAAGGAATGCCAATTTTTCATGTCACAACCTCAATGGAAGTCTTATATTTTTAGGTCTATTTTGTTTCTTAAAACGTGGTTTTTCCGATGTTTGGTTGATTTTTCCTGTCAACCAAAGGGCAAGCTCGTCCAAGAATCTACATTTATATTCTGATATCTGAAAGATCCAGTTTCCCTGAAATGGTGTGGACATGGTTTTCCAGGATCAGGATATTGTGATTGGCAATGTTGGGGACTCAAGAGCAGTGCTGGCAACAAGAGACGAAGACAATTCTTTGATTGCTGTGCAATTGACTGTGGACTTGAAGCCTGATCTTCCACGTCTCTTTCTTACCCTCCTCTGTTTAAACTAAGCAACACTTGAAATAAAGTTTCTGTAACCTTAACTGTTACAAGAGTTCTTTCTTAATGTATTTAAACCCTGTTTCTCCAAAAAATACCTACGGGACTTGAGAATCTTTTCCATTTGGTATTCAGGTGAAGCTGCTAGGATCCAGCGTTGCAAAGGAAGGGTCTTTGCTTTGCAGGATGAACCAGAGGTGGTACGTGTGTGGTTACCAAATAATGACACACCTGGTTTGGCGATGGCTAGAGCTTTTGGGGACTTCTGTCTGAAAGATTTTGGTTTGATTTCTGTCCCAGATGTTTACTACCACCATCTTACTGAAAGAGATCAATTCATTATTCTTGCCACTGATGGGGTATCTTTCTCTTCTTTCGTTTTATGAGTCAATTTTTTCAATTCTTCTTGTAGTTTGGAAACTTGGTAGCTTTCACCTTTCCTGTAATTTGGTTCATTATTTTTCTAGCCAATTTCTGAAATGGCATGCCTTGGTTTTTTACCGAATTCCAGCTATGTTTTCCATATTTATGTTGAAGCATTGAGTTGTGCTGTCTTTAAACCTGTCTGTAAACTATGTAAATGAATTTGCTTTCTGGACATCACGGTAGTAAATGGTGGAAAGCCTGCCAGGAAGGCTATGTACAAATGTTTTTTATGATTTCTTGTTTCTACTTTTCAAAGTCAATTTCAGCCTTATAGTTTGGATTCAATAATGATGCAGGTTTGGGATGTCCTCTCAAATAAAGAAGCTGTTGACATCGTGGCTTCAGCCCCTGGTCGATCAACAGCAGCCAGAGCTCTGGTAGATTGTGCTATTCGGTCATGGAGGCTTAAATATCCTACTTCCAAGAATGATGATTGTGCTGTTGTATGCCTCTTTCTAGAATATGTACCTTCATCCAGTGAAGGTGTGACAGCTAATTTCATGACAAAGGCTGCTCAAGAGGCAATGGAGATGGTCTCAATAACAGAGGAGAAAGCTGGGGGGTTGGAAGCCAGTGACTCGAACAATTTTTTAGTCGAGCATTCAGGTCATCTACCTGGCTTTGACGAGATTGTGCCTCTCTCTGAGTTGACCGAAGAAAAGTTTTCTGCAAAATGCCAGGGCCACTCCAAGAGAAGCCTAGCCGAGTGCATTTCAACTGCAGAGGATGAGTGGTCAGCCTTGGAAGGTGTTACCCGGGTTAACAGTCTGCTTAGCCTTCCCAGGCTCTCATCTGGTGTTAAAAGAGCGGCAAGTTGGAGAAAGTGGTTGTGATACATCCAAGTGTTTTTGGCCCTTCAAAGTCAGCAAAATGGAACTTCAATTATTTGCAGATCACCATCAAACCTCTGTTATCGAGGAATATTTTGGCCGAAAGTGTGTAGGTTCTAAACTGCAGATTCAGATTGACAGGTGGAGAATTCCTGAGGTAAGTCCGTGAGCCACCATAATGAAGTAGTTTGAATGAGGTTGTGTGTAATTTTAATTTAATGGCCTTGCAGGTTTTGTTGGTGATAAGGTTGGAACGCGTACTTTGTTCCCCTGATATAAACCTTTTGCTCTGAAAACACGTTCTACAAAGCAATTTACTTTATGGCAGGGGGAATGTTGTAATGTTTTTCCGTCCCTTCTTTGTTTGATGCTCTTCAGGTTGCGTGTTCTTTCTTTCCCATAGTAGCATGCAGCCTACTTTTATATGTTGCAACTAGTGGGAGTTCCTATGGTCATGCTTAGAGGGACTTGGTCAAGTTTGGTTCCCCCTTCTATCCTTTTGCTTAGGAAAAAAAAAAAAAAGGTGCTGCATTCTAATTCAGTTCCGAGCGAGAAACACGTGTATCCACTATTCCTGTTAAGTCTGACAATGTGGGTCTTATTGCATTAGTGTCTGGAGTGTTTCTCTTTTCATATTAGACTTCAAGCTGACAATCAAGTACTCCTTATTAAGTACACCCAACGTGTGAGAATATGAAATTGAAACGAGGGGCTTTTTATTATGGATCACCTTAAGTTGTCGAGAAGAGTTTGAAAACTTGGCCTTTTAATCTATGTTTTTAACGCTATCCAAGGCATCATATATATTTTAAATAAGGATTAAAAACACTTTATACCTTTCAACTATGGGGGTCTTGGCATTTTGCATTTCAATTTTTTATTTTTGTCATATTACACTCATCAGTAATTGATTTCAGACACTTTGCACTCTCCGTTAAATTTATTTTTTGGCTTCAAAAATTATAATTTTACCCTCATAAAAAGGTCACGATCAAAAAAAAATTTTCCTTCCAAACTAACGGAAAATTTTAACAAATGGTGTAAAGTGTAATTGATTAGGTGCAAAATGTCACGACCTTCATAGTCGAAGAATACAAATTATATTTATCCCTTCAAATAATTATAACTCAAATGCACATTAGGTCACTAGCTTTTTGTTGAAATCTGCGGGGTATGATACAACAGAGGAATAAGAGTGCTACATAAGAACAAAACTCAAGAATGTTGGGAGATGAGTTTACAACACAAAGGGAGTAAGGCTTTAAGGTAAAGCAAATTTTGTGGAAGAGGTAGTGAGAAGTAATATGGAAGAACACACTTCAATTTCTCAAATTTGGCTTGTATTGACTTGACTTGACTTGAAAATGGTGGGGCTATATCCCTTTATATAGGCTTACAAATTCAATACTAGCCACACATTTCATCTAAAATATCTAGATATTTCTATGGCACTTTCTTCTAGACACTTCTAGATATTTTTGTAACACTTTCTAAAAAAGTGCTTCTACTCCACTCTAAGATATTTTTCATAGAACTTTCTAAAAAGTGATTGATCTCTCATATCCTCTAGAGATTTGTAGAACTTTCTAGAAGATTTTCATGTTCCATTAGGCCAGTACTAAGTTTGGAGCACATCTTGTGCCCAAATCAAGTTTACCTTTCAACAAGTAATTGATAGAATTTTGGAAAAAATAAAAACAGAAGGCAAACCGAATGGTTCTTTAGAAACACGGAAAATAGACTGCACGGCCTCAAATTCCGTAAAATACTTGCCCCAAAAAAATAAAAAAATAAAAACATGCAGGTTCCATAAAACATAGAAACGCCCAGACCAGGCCAAGAAGCGTAAGCTAGTAGTTGTCTTCTGGCATATTGTGGCTAATTTGATGGATAGGCTCTCTCTGTCTCTCATAGAATTCCTTTTTGGGCTAACTCTGTTGTAGCTAGAAACTAGGGATTTGTCCCTTAATGTACTAAGGGTGCGGTGTTGATGCTGTGTACGTGAAAGGTTGGGTATGACAATTGCTCGGCTGCGGGTGCCCTTGCCCTGCAGTGTCTATATTTGGCTTTGCCCCAAGTTGTACAGTCTTTCTGGGAATATATACTTACCATTTACCCAAAGAAAAAATTACAGAATTCAGACTTTTAACTTGCACAATCTGCAGAACCAGCCCCAAAACAGATCCAAAAGAGAAATTTTGAAAGTAGTAAAAAGCCTCCTCGATCCCTTGGTCTCCTCTCTTTTCTGAAGGCCAACCTTCGTGCAACTTGGAGCCTATTTTTGATCTCGACAACGAAGGCTATGTTTGTTTACTAAAATTTTAGCCTTCTAAAATTTTAACACAATAAAATAATTACAATATAATCTCTCTCCTCGTCAAATTATTACTTTTCACTATAATAAATATAAAAAATTCATTTAAATTATCTCTCTCTTCACTTTTTTATCAATTTTAATACCCTAAAATTTTAACCTCTCCAAAATTTTAACACTCAAACACAATCAAAATCTTGTTTCTTTTTTATAAGCCTTTTTTTTTGGTATATAAGCAACAAAGTCTTGTTTCAGTTATAGGTTATTTTGATTCGGACTGTACTTGTCATTTCACGTACAGAAGTTCTATCACCGGTTTTGTTTTTCCCCTCGCGGGTGGGTCTATATTCTATAGATAGAAGCTACAATCTGAAACTGGATACAAGGCAATGGTTGAAGCCACTTTAGGAAGCACTGTGGAGTAAAAGGGTCGGTCAGGGAGTTTGCTATATATAAAATAGAATGATATCAATCTTTATTAATGCAATTGCCAAAAACAAGAGTGCCTTTTACTTATGAAAGAGCCAAGTTAAGTATCGTCCAAGAACCAAACCTCAAGACGTAAAGGTTTCACATGCAGAAGATAAGAAAGCTAGTTGCTATAGAGGAAGTGACACTGGAAGGGCGGAGTGACATTGAAATCATGAGTACAAGCTTATTGGAATGCAGTAGATATATATATATATATGGACAAAGCATATTTCTACGGCTATGATCACGCAGTGCCTAAATGTAATTTTTGGTTTTTGATAAAAAAAAAAAAAAAAAACAAAATGTAATTACTATTGCCTGACGTTGAAATTCGAAAATGAGAGATTCACAACCTTATTAGTTCGAGGAGACACGACGTAGATATCTCTTTTGAGTGGCTGATCAATATTCGTCAGTCCTGGCCTGTGGATATTATGAGGGAAAATAGTTCACATTTATAATTAAAGAACAATTCCCTAGAAGCAAGATCAGGCGGAGTGAAGCTTTGAGACTATTCTCTTGTAAGGTTTCGATTTATGTTAGAAAACTAATTTTATTAAAGGGAAAATACATTTTGTACACCAGTTTAAGTTACTGACAATTTGCACCTTTATCTTTAATTTTCGTGACATTGCGCTTCTAAAGTTTCGATTCTCATCGCTTTGGACTCGAAGTCTAAATTGGCAATCAAAATAGACAGAAGATGTAAATCGACGGTGGACATTATGTACAAGAATCTCACGCACTTATTTTCTGTCAGTTTTGACAAGTAATTTGGACGAAGGATACAAAGCAATGAAAATCAAAAGTTGGGGGACCAATGTCATGAAAATAAAAGATGGGGTACAAAGTGTCAACACTCCCAAACTTTGGTGGTGTAAAATGTATTTTCTCTTTTAATAAATATAACCGAGAAATATTTTTTCTTTTTTTTTGTCAAATGCAAGAACGTCACTATTTTCTCTCATCTAAAATTTTAGCATGTATACAAATTTATAGTCTAGGACTGATAAAAATCATTGTAGAGTATTCTAAATATAAAATAAATAATAAAATCTATCTCTTTGTAACAAGTTAAAGTTTTGGAACAAGAAGTGATATTCAAATAGTGGTCTAAACCACTTAAGAGACATGTTAAAAATATATAATAAATAATTAATCAATCTCTTCCTAGTTTAAACGGTTAGGATATGTGATGATATCATACTGTGGCGGAGGTAGGTTTTTATTTTTTGGAGGGGCTAAATGAATATTATAATTTTTTATTTTTTATTGGGGGAACTTACTATTCACAGCCATATACACTCCAAATTATTAAGTTTGATAGTTTACACATCAAACTATCACTAAATTTACACTTTACACCCTATATTACAATATGACTATTAAAATTGTGACATGTGTTATATTTTTTTATGAATGGTGAGATATTAACATGGAATGCAAAGTGTGACTTAATCGATAGTTTGGAGAATAAATGGTAAAATATGATGTAGTTAGAGGGTGCAAATGTAGTTTTTCCTTTATATTATATATTATAAAATAATATAAAAATATTAGTATAAACATAATTCAGGTCATAAACAATCTTCTCAGTAAGTTTTATGGACTTAAATAGTATGTTGTGCACATTTATATTACTTTAAGATCGAAAATTACAAATTATAATTAGTTAAGCCTAAAACATATTAGTTTAAGATCGTAAATTACAAATAACAATTATAAAAGAGAAATAGTTTGAAGAGACTCATGGGGAGGAGAAAGCTCCCATATTATTTATTTTAAACAAATATGTTTTAGGCTTAACTAATTCGCTTGCTCCTATGATTGAACTTTTTCTTAATTTGGTCCATCAGTTTCAGATATTCCCCTAAGAGTCTTTGGAGTTAACTCCTCATCCCAAGAATATGTTTTAGGCTTAATTAATTCGCTAGTTCCTATGGTTTAACTCTTTTCTAATCTGGTCCCTCAGTTTCAATTCTTCTCCAAAGAGTCTTTGAGGTTAACTCCTTATCTCAAGAAGGTCAATACGTCCAAAAACAGACCACAAACAAGCACCTAGGCATAGTTCGCTAATGAAAAATGTGTCATTATTAAGCAACATGGACTAAGCAAATCCAAATTTCGACTGATAATTAGTGGTGAAGTATTTTTCATTAGCCATGTAGGCACATTTTGTCAATCTCAATGCTAAGATTGGACGGAAAAAACTTTTTAAAATAAATAATTATCCCTAGGGATTTGTAGCAAAAAAATAAAAACTGATGGACAAAATTAAAAAAAGTTAAATGATAGAGACTAGTAGATTAATTAAGCTTATATTTTAACTTTTATAATTTTTTACTATTCAAAAATTAAATATTCAAATGGGTTTTCCAAATTTCTTGAAAAGTAAAAATTATGGGTCTTTAAGACGCTAAAGGCTATTTTATTTGAGAGAATTTTTTTAAAAAAATGTTAGGGGGCGCCCCCACCCTTCTAAGGGTGGGCAAAATTTTTGGTTAAAATCAAAATTCCGAGTTCCGATTCCGGTACATACCGGAACCTGAATCAGAATGTATTTTTTTTCATTTTTTGGAATTGGAACTAGAATCGGATTCTTGTTTCTTTTTTTATTATTATTTTTAAAAAAATATGGCTCAAAATTTTGTAATTTTACTTTAAATTTTGGGTGAATGTTTATTTTATTTTATATAGAGTTTAAAAGATTGTAATTTTTAAATAGGTCTCAAACCTTTTTTTGATGTCCATAATTTTAGAATGTTGTAATTTTATTTTAGATGAATATTTATTGTAGATTTTGAATGAATATTTATTTTACATTCTATTTATTGTTAATTTATGATATATAACAAAACAATTTGTGCAAAATTCTAGCTCAAAATGCTTTTCAAGCATTTTTGAGCTTATTTGGACCCCAAAACATCTAGCAAAAAAAGACCACATAATGAAACCGAAATTTTAGATTTTCAATTACAAAAATTTTGGTTCCTTTTTGGTATTTATCAGAATGGAATCGAAACCAATTATTTTACTCCGGTGAGTACCGGAATTGGAATCGAAATAGACTATTCCGATTTCATCCGTTCTAGTATCCATCCCTACATCCTTCCTCTACTAGTATTAGATAGAGATTCAGAGTTGAGACTCTGACTGCAAGCAAGAGCGAAGCCAAGGGTGGCTGATCCCAAAAAAATTAAGGGATTTTAAAAACAAAAGCAAAAATCACATTGACCTCCAAAAAAAAAGGATACTGTAGTTTGGCCCCTCCTAAAATCCGCATTCTAGCTTTTGTCCCTGAATATTCCACGCTTACCCTCCCATTTCAATTAAAATATCCACTTGTTGCTCATGCCTATAAAGGAGAACGCTTGCGTGTTGCCTTTACCTTCAATCCAATGTTTGTTTGCTTAAAAAATGAGCAGTGTTAGATTTTATTGACATTTTGTGAAAAGTTAGTAGAAAATTTGAAAGGTGTATTATAGTTGTAAAAACAGTGTGGAGATAGATAATTTGATTTAAAAAGGGTAACAATTGTGATGACCCAAATTTTGAGATTTTGTTGTGAGTCAATCAAAATTATCAAAATTTTAAAAAGCTGTAAATCTCCTTGCATGCTCAAATTATGAGATTTTAACACTTTGCAATATCAATTATTATTTTTATTACATTGTATCTAGTAATTATTGATTTTAAATATTTTAAACTTTCTGTTAAAAATTTTTGTCAATTTTTTTGAAAATTTATTTTGACATCTAAAAATTACAATTTTATTCTCATAAAATGACCATTAATAATTAAAAAATTTATAAGAATAAAAGTGGCATTCGCAAGTTAAAAAGTCATTTTTTTTGCTCAAATTGATAAAAAAAATTAAATAAAAATTATAAAGTATATGAAATTAATAATTAATAGAAATAATGTGAAAATTAATAATTGAAAGTATAAAAGAAAAAAAAAAGATATAATTAAAGGATACAAAATATGTTGATCCCTCTGAAAAAAATTTCTACAAAAGAAATAAAATTCTGTGGTGCCATTAGCTGTGAGAGTTTAAAGCTTTATTGTGACTATTTCTGATTTCACATGAAACGACGGAGTACTGCAGTGGGCCAGTGGGGTGTTTTTATGCCTTAAATTGCCTTACACGTATATTCGATCTGTGGAAGTTTGGAGAGAAAAAGCTGCAGAAATATCTCTTGTCTTGTGTAAGAGACAAGGAATCTTCCCGGCCTCTTATTGATCTGGCTACAGAATTTGTGCATAGAGACGGTAGTGGGGAGGGGGGAAGAGAGAGAGGCCCGAAATATTCACATATAATGATCGTCTCTGACTCACTATTATCTATCTCGCACGGATGAGCGAAGTGGGTCTAGTACTGCATTTTATACGAAGCAATGACGGCTTTATATGATGCTGAATAGTGAATACGACGAAACACGGCCAAACAAGGGATTATGTGCGGAAACGATTAACAATTTAACAATGGAAAATTAAACTTATATTTGTTTTCGTCCCCCCTTTTCATAAATGATCGTTCGGTCGGGTCACTAGCTAACTTCGGAGTACTAGTACTTCTCCTTACCGCGCTTATCATTATTAATTAGTCCTTTGCTCGGAAAAGAATAACTAGAATATTACTTCGTAAAGCAGGAAAAATACACTTACCCAAAAATACAAAAGGCAGGAAAAATAAAATAAAAGAAAGAGCAGCCATTTACGCGCACGTGCGTGGGGTGTGTTAGAGGACACACAGGGACAAAAGAGAGGTAAGGATTTGATTGCTTGAGCTAATCGTCCATCGTTTCTTGATTCTGTGCCAAAAAGCCCTTACGTACGACATGCAACAAAAGGGGAGGTGGGGTTTTCCTGCAAGCCGAGTGGTTATTACATCACCTAGGGAAGAACCCTAAACAAAAACGTTATTGGTACCCACCCCCATAGCCAGCAGGCAGGCACAGGGATTTAATGGGTTTCTTCGTTCTTGTAGATTCTATCCGAACCTTTGTTTTTCTTTCTTTCTGATATCTCTGCATAATACAAAAGAGCATATCGCCAGCCAAGCATTGGTCTCACAGCCGTTGTTAACAATGAAAGATATTATTTAAATGTCTACTGATGTATGGCCCATTAAATCTTAAAACGATATTGCGTTGTACATATTTAGGGTAAGTTGGTATGATGGTATCTCTATTAGCTGGGTTTTATTTCTAACCAACAACTCTACTCTGTAAGCAAGTAAATTTCCCCCTTGTCCATCTGTTCGTATTCCTCTAATTTCCTATCTTCTGAAAATTGAGATGAAAAGCCACCTATGCCCAATCGCTCAGTGAATCCAACGAAGAAAGACAAGCTAGGGCAAACGGGTGTCAGTGTTAAGCGAATATCATGTAAAAGTGAAATTCTACATTTAAGGCTTTGCGTGTAATTTTTGCTGTTGTAAAGAAGACAGTAAGAAACTGCTCCGGGGCCCGGGCCCGGGCCCCAGCAGTCCCTTTTTTTTCTCCTCCCATGTTTTCTTTCTTCTTCTCACCTACGTTCCTCGTCATGTTGATGAGATCAAGCCTTCCTCTTGGTATTACTGTTATTATTATCATTGTAGATATGACACATCCTATTTCATGCTCGTCACATTACCAAAAAAAAGCATAACTCAAAACTCGAATGGTCAATCGACTTAATCCCAATTGAACAGAGGCGAACAATATGCATATATACTGATCATGCGTACATCTCATTTATAGCGCCCATTTTTCCTAATTAGCAAATACATTTTATTTTTGTAGCTTGCCATTAGTCGTTCGGACTTGAGGTAAAAATGACATCATCAAATTTTGGTGGGTTCAGTGAGTACATGAAATATTTTATCAAAACTGGAGTGGGAATTGGATTAGAAGTTATTACATATATATATATAGAATTCGCGTAGTGTATTCTCAATGTATGCATATACACACTATACGACTCAAATAACGAAATTGATTGTCGATTGAGTTCAGTATTTCGCATGATATATATCTATGATCTACAGGTCATGATATTCCATAAGCAATAGATTTTCAATTTTGGTATAACAAGGTATATATGTTATAACATTAATTAATGTTGGTACGAGATATATATAGTACTTGAATATGTTCAACTATAGGATATTTGTTACAAGGGGACAGGGGTTTCATATAAATTAAAACCTAAAAATGCATATTTAAACAAGACATTTTCAATTTTGGTATAAAAAATGTATACGAGTCTGTTATATATATATATATTAGCGTGCCAGACATTTTTATATAACATTAATGTATCAATATCATGTATTCGGGAACTGACATAAAGCGTACTATAATATTAACCGGCCAACTAATTGTGTGTGTGAGAGAGAGTGAGAGCTGTTGACATGGGAATCGATGATATCAAAGATAAGGAAAGAATTGAAAAAGGAATGGGAATAGACAATTTAACACTCCCATGCATGCATTGGTACTGTAGGCTCAAAATAGAGAAATTTGCAAAACGTGATCAATTAAAAATCCATATATAGTTCAACAAATTAATTTCCCTCATTGATTGAGAAAATTACAACTCATATATATGTAGAGCTCTACTTTTAAAATTTATCTTTGTCAAGTAGTTAACTGATCTCCAGTCTCCATCTACTGCATGCTAATTATAACTAGGTATTTAAGAAAAGAATCGTACTAAAGCCGCCTTTATTTCTTGAGGCCTAGGCCGAATCTTATATATTAGACAAATATCTTAATTGGTTACTAATTATTGGAATGACCCTTTAGCTAGGTTTTAATCTTGGCCTATATTACTATATATACTTCTCTTTCCACCTGATTAATGGACGATGTAATTTCCACCTCAAGCTAGCTCCAGGCCGAACGTATACGTATAGAATCAGTACTTGAATGCGCGGATTGAGGGAGTTAGAGTTGGAGGAAGCCGTATCCATGCCAGGACATACAACCTAGTACTATTCCATATTCTCGGAAGTCAAAAGGTTGGTGCATGCTTCATTTCACAAGGACATCCCCATCTTCAGAATAGTAAAAGGGCGCCCTGTGGATGTGGCCCCGAAAGCCGCGGGGAGAGGGGTTGTTTTTTTCTCAACTAGCCCTTAATATGATTGGTTTAATTTTAGGAGCATGCACAGCTCGGAAAAGAGCGGTAATATGACGGTAAAAAATTCCATCGAAGGCATTAGACAACGGGGAATAATGGAATTTTTTTGGTTGTGTTAAGGCGTTCGTATATATATATATAGTTGCTGTAAAGAGGCCCTTGCGTAAGGATTGGAATAACTCATCTGCATGTGCTGTACGTACAAATATATATATATCTATAGAAAAAGAACTTTTTTTCCAGTTCAAAACTGTATGTATAGATTAATATGAATAAATATAAAAACTAGACAACGTACGTATTTGAATTGACCAAAGGCATCGTATAGATTAGAAAGAGAAATAAACGATCACACACATTAAGGCAAATGTATATATAATTATACTCATCACTATCGCCACACGTACGGTTATATACTTTACTTAGCAGTGCAGAATATATAAATTAAGAGCTTAATTAACTATTCGTAACGGTGCGACAAGAAACAGATGAATAAGGATACTGGCGCATTGATGCAGGGAAATACATAGCATCGGCCAAATGTACGAGAAAAATAAAAACTCCTTTGACTTATGCATGAACATATCAGAATTAAAGCTTCCAAACCTGTTGATTCCTGCTCCAATTACTCCAAACTCCAGACCTTAAGAATCCAAGTAATAAAGCGGAGCTGCCCGCGTGAACACATTAAAAAGCGTAATTTTCTGTCCGCATTGGACGTGGATAACATCAGGAGAACAATGCTCACCCAAAAAAGAAAAACATTAGGAGAACAAGATACTAGACAGTAGGGAGCTGGACCGGGTTCGATGGTTCGGTTGACTTTCCCGGCATCTTTACACCAACATGGGTTGCGATTAACCTTTTTTGTTTTCCTGAATGGGTTTCGATATTTATATACTGCTTCTATATAAATATACCTCTCGTTAGTAAAGGGGCGAGGAACAGTCTGCTACTATTTCTAACTACAAGTAATTCAGTTCCTCCCTATTCCTGTCTGACATTAATGTTCTGTCTCAGAAAACCGCTCCATCAATCTTCGATCGTATATATCACGTTGAAGCAAAGACATGCGAACTTCCCCCAGATGTCCTGCCCTTCTTTTGTCTTTTCAAGTTCATACACAAATTCACTCTTTGTTTTCCATTTTGCATCGGAATAATTGAGAGAGAGAGAGAGAGAGATCAGAGAGGGGGGGAGAGAGACATGTCCCTTTCTCTCCTTACCCTATTCTCAGTTCCTAGCTGTTTCTCAGTGACATGGGTCTCTCCAAATATATAAAATCTATATGTATACCTGGTACTCGTATTGCCACTGCTAGGACTGCGCGCGCCTGCACATGATATCACTTGTAGAGAGCTATTAGTTTATGGTGATCCGCTAGTACGTTCATGGCCTCCTTCAATTCCTCAAGTCGTGATCAACAAGAAGAAGAGGACCCAGGCTCAGATCTGCAATACCGCCATCAGATTATTCCAGAGCCATCTCGGGAAGGCTTCACATCAGCACTGCCAAATGCAATCCACATGCGCCAATTACTCATTCGTTGCGCTGAGCTCATCTCTAAGTCCGACTTCTCCGCTGCTCACCGTCTCGTCTCCATTTTGTCAGGAAACTCGTCGCCTTATGGAGACTCCACCGAGAGGTTGGTCCACCAGTTTGCCAAAGCCCTCTCCCTCCGCCTCAATAGCTGCTGCTACGCTGCTACTGCAGCCGCAAGTGCCACCACCACTGCCACTGCAGCTTCAGCACCCATGATGAGGATTATTTCTCCTGCTGAGACTTCTGCTACTGCTACAACAACTAACAATAGCAACAATGCCGACACAGAGCCAGAGGAGGCTCTTCAGTCATGCTATCTGTCGTTAAATCAAATAACCCCATTCCTAAGGTTCAGCCATTTGACAGCCAACCAAGCTATCTTGGAAGCCATAGACAAAGGGCAGAAGGCAATCCACATCCTCGACTTTGACATCCTACATGGCCTGCAATGGCCTCCTCTGATGCAGGCCCTTGCCGAGCGCTCTTACCCTCCTCCTATGCTTCGCATCACTGCCACAGGCCACGATCTAAACATCCTCCACAGAACGGGCGACCGCCTTTTGAAGTTCGCCCAGTCCCTCGGCCTCAGATTTCAGTTCCACCCGCTTCTTCTTCACAACAGCAATGACCCAGTTATTCCCCCCGCGCTTGCGCTTCTCCCAGACGAAGCCCTTGCCGTCAACTGTGTGCATTTTCTGCACAGGCTTCTGAAGGACGACTCCCGTGGCCTACGCCTCTTCCTCCACAAAATCAAGGCCTTGAACCCCAAGGTGGTTACCATTGCGGAGAGAGAGGCCAACCACAACCACCCTCTCTTCTTGCAGAGATTCGTGGAGGCCTTAGACCACTATTCGGCCGTCTTCGACTCCCTGGAGGCCACGTTGCCCCCCTACAGCGGGGAGAGGTTCACTGTAGAACAGGTCTGGTTCGGAAGAGAGATCATGGACATTGTGGCAGCAGAGGGAGACAACAGAAGAGAACGGCACGAGAGGTTCGAGTCATGGGAGGTGATGCTCCGGGGCTCGGGCTTTTCAAATGTTCCTTTGAGCCCCTTTGCCCTTTCGCAGGCCAAGCTCCTCCTGAGGCTCCATTATCCTTCGGAGGGTTACCATCTCCACATTCGCAATGACTCTTTATTTCTTGGTTGGCGGAATCGAGCCCTTTTCTCGGTATCTTCCTGGCAGTGAATCAAATATGCCCCTATATCTACCCCTTCTCCGAACCCAATAAAGATCCAGGAATCGTTGAGGTCGATCATTCTATATATCTCTCTTTTGCTTTTGATAGGTATTAACCCACATATGGGTTAGTAGACATTGTGATTTGCAAACAAGCAATGTCAGTGAAGTTGCTCCTACATGGCCACACTAACCCACCCAATCCGAGACGCCTCTCTCTCTCTGTGTTCTTAGTGGATATATAGCCTTGATCAGAATACTTGTACGGGCATGCATTTGGACGCATTGAGAATTCATGAAGTGATATTGAAAGAAAGAGATCACAACTAACTCAGCCTCTCATCACCTTAATTCAATTGCTTCACGATCTTCTGATGTTGGTTCTTTCTTGGGTACTGAAACTGATGGATCTTGCAGGTTTATAGTTGACTTTGAAATATTTGAAGTGGTCGCTTGTATATCTTTTACCTCTTTCTATATTATCTCTCTTTGCTTTAACTAATTAATTCTGTAGTTTTCCTCTTGGGCCTTTCGGAAGAAAATAACTGCCAAGGGCAGTATATTTAATTCTACGTCTATATTTCCTCTAAAGAAGTATCTTCATCTGGAGGGTTGTTTGTCTTTCGCATATATAGCTGTGTTGATTGAGTTTTCTTCTTGCATTTTATTAATTTCGAATATTCCAAGGAATGCCATTCATTGGTGCTGGTAGTAATTTATTATGGAGTATCTTCGTCTCCTTCTCTCTTAATAAAATAACGTAATTAGGGCAACAAGAACAAAAAGTCTATCAACCGTCTTTGTCGATGGGGGGCCTTGTTCCCCGAAATTCCACTGTCTACTTCAATTGTATGCTTTCAAGAAGGGATGCATGAGGCTTCTTGTTTTTAGCACCAAGTAGCAACAATTTAAGTACTCGTATATACCTTTTTCTGCCTTTTAATATTGCACCATTTATTTCCCTAATTTCTGCATTTTGTCCCCTCAACAAAACCATCAAAGTTCTCAAAATAGAGCTTTTCATGCTCACCCTGCCTCCTCTAGGACCATCTTGAAAAACCTCCTGCTAGCTAGGGATCTCTCGTGTTCTGTGGTTTTTCAAGGACCACTTATCTCTCTCTGCATACAACGTAAACTAAACCTAACCCCCCCCCCCCCCCCCCCCCCCAACTTCTGTTTTTATTACCTAAAACTAGTTTTTTTCTCCCAAGTTGTTTGATGAAAGCCTCATAAACGCGCGCTTTTCCTCAACTTCGTTGTTGTCACTGTTTCGGTAGCAATAGACATATATGCTAGCGTTATGGCCCTAAATGGCACACTGCATTTAGTAAAGAGATAGAGATGTGGATATGCCACAATAAGCTTTTAGGTTCTACTTTGATAGCTGACAGTGAAAAGATGGTCACAAGGCAGAGAGTCACAAAACTTAGCTTAGCTTAGATTGCGTGCTGGGTATAAAATGACTGATCATCAGGCAAGGATTGGTGCACGCATGGCACTGACACATCCATCCATCTCTCGGTCTGATACAGACGTAACCTCTTGGCCAACGTCTTTGTTTGGACGAAACCCAATTGCTTGTGGATACTGGTATGGAATTGATACCCTCTCTCTCCGACACATGAAATATTTACAATGACAGATTGATGTTTGTAACTTATCTATTAATTAAGTTTGGATCATTCGTCTTGCCACTTTTCTAATTGAATGGTGGGAAAGCAAAGAAACAGATGTTTATGATCAGCCGAAGAGGATCGATATTCCTTCCCTGAGAATACAATTGTATGCTTAGTGGGTATCCGTTGTATTCATGACATAGTACTTAAAGTTTCTCTTCATTAAGTGCACTCCATCTTGTTTGCTTTTGGTGTGCCTGCTAGCGAGAGAGAGAGAGAGATGGCAGGAGATCAGCAACAACTCAAGCTCAACCAAACGGTGAGCACCAAAATGAGATTAATAAACGCATGATGCCCTTGGACATTGATCAACGTCGGCGATCTTAACATAAATCGAAACATTTGCTTCTCTCGTTCATTTATATTCGTTATCAAGCATACTACTACGTACTTTTTTTCCGATCAATAGTACTACGTACGTACTTGCTTGATGATTGAAGGCACCTGGTGTTAACATAGGCAAGAAGGAATTTTGTGGCAAGAGTCTGGACTTGTGTTTAGTTGACGAGTGAATTAGCTAGGATGGTTACGAGTTAGGATTACACCTCGTATATATATATACCTGTTAAACCTCAGAGGATAACTGGGCGAAGAGAGAGAGGGTTGGATCGGTGGTTGTTGTGGATAAATAGAAGGAAGTGGTATATGATGGAAGGGGGTAGATGAGGATCAGCTAACTATCAGAGGGACAGCGCAGAATGCAGACTTCAGCCAGTAATGAACAGAGCGCTCACAGCGACAGGATTCGTGTAGTATCATTACGATTTTAATTTTTTTGGCTCAATAGATATGCATTTCATCTCGCATAAGTTGCGTACAGGGTATAGGGATAGGAGGGAAGATGTAGGTGGCGTTCTAGGGTCATGCCAAAGACTAGGGGTTGGATGGGGCCGTGCCCAACAAGTAAAATGAAAAGCAGGCAGGGTGTGGACGTGGAGTGTTTATTTTCGGTCTATCGTACCCTTTCTCCCATCAGAACCAGTGCATTGTCCAGCCCAAATGCTCTGGGTGCGCGCGTGTGCGCGTGTCATACCTCTCAATTTGGAACTGCGTAATAGGGATTGCGCTTGAGGGGAATAATGAAGGGTGATTTCCTTACCAGTGACGACTTTCTGGAATATTGAAAAATTGCTATCATCATTTCCTGCGTGAACGCTATTTTCCATATCAAGAGATTTAACTATCGATTCTCCTGGCATATTCATGTTTCATGTTGCCGTACGCTCTGGCTATTAATCCTTCTCCTCACAGTGCATTTTCTCCTACTAGCTGAGGGCGGGCTCTGCACGGCAGCTCAATTGAACTTGATGTGAATATAGCCAGTAAAGAAATGGAATAGTGGAAGAGATTACACTCGTACCTTGACCAGGAAGTTTACATTTCATAGTTTTGAGAGAGAGAAAAGGCCACAAACCTCAAGTATACATAAGATTCACATTACGCCGGTGCTTCACCACAAATCTCAGGTATCACATACTCTATATGTTTCTCTCGTGGTGCAATGCGAACGAAAATTGCAAACCACCCTAACCATATCACACTTATACTCAAATAGCCAACTTTTCTTTTCGTCCTCAAAACAGCCAATCCGCCATCAACTCTAACAATATCTTCCCTTTTGTGCATCTGTTTTCTCACCTCTTGTGACAAAATAGTAATTTGGACACCTCTTCCATGTTGCTTCCATAATATGAAGGTGCAAGTTGAATAACTCCTATACTTGAACATTGTCACATTAAATTCTCCGCGTGTGCCCTCAAAAACTTTTTAAAAATTTATAATCCATTACTCAAGATAAAATAGTCAAAAACTAGCGCATGAGACAAGTCTTTATGACTCAAACTTGGCAAAAGATGCAAATTGACACAAGAAAACAAGATACATAACACAATTTTATTGACCAAAACTTAACAAAGGATACATCTGACGCAAAAACTGGTAATTGGAGCAATGGGACAGAAATTGTAGGTCAGATATCAATTCGACATAATTTAAAGCTGCAAAGTGAATAATCCTTGTAGTTTCAAATTGTCACATTAAGCTATCATTTCAAACAATTGTGAACTCTGAACTCCAAATTCAACTAAAACTTTTAAGTTTAAAAGAACATTGCCGACTATTTCGCCCATATTTAATTTTCCAACTTCACATTCAAGTCTCAGAACAACCCTATAGAAGCAACATTCATTATTACACGGCCAATATAGGAGGAAATGCCTTGTATCTGGAAATATTTATGAAGTACTGATTAATTTATTCCCTCTATGAATTCCTTATTCATCAACACTAGCATGTCCAACCTCCTCACTACTTTTCTTTTATTTTTTTATTTTTTTTGTTCTTTCTCACCTTGAAGCACTAAGTAGACCTACTATCAGCTCAACAAATATCATGCTTCTCAGTCAGTACCAACAGCCCCATTTTTCTTCCAACTCTTGTGAACGAATACCAAAACCTAGGTCCATCATCTCCAGATAGCAAAGGGATAAATACACAGAGGAGGCTTCATTTACCCCACATCTCAATGCTGGGCCAGCTATTCATCCACAGCTGCCAACATATAACAATTACAATGGGAACTCCTTCTGGAGGACATCAAGATTCCGGGAATCACAAGCTTCAAGCATGTCATTCCTAGAAGCACAGCTGCAAAGCAGAAAAATATAAAAACATGCTCAAGATGTGGTTGAATCACATAATTGGCCATGGAAAGAATTATCTTCTAGTTTAATGAACCTCAGGGAAATCCTCAAATACTGCCATGCGTTGTCTGCCTTTGGATTCATAGCAAGTGCCCGGACGTAGTAGCGAATTGACTCCTCATACATGCCCTACATGACAGAAAAGTGAAACCATATCTTCATTTGACCACGCCTTGACACAAACTCAACTAAATTCAACAACAAACCTTGCATGAACCCTCTTTCCAAAAACGATAAAGCTGGTTACCAATGCCCAATGCTTTAGTAGACAATCATCCACACTACGTATAGAGATTTAAATTCTCAAAATAATTGTTGCTCTGGTTACAAACTGTGACAACATATAGAAGTTTTGCCAAAAAACAATAAAGGAAAAGAATGGAGACTGTCCAGGGAGAGAGAATATATCCACATGAAAACCAGATCTAAATAATAATATTTACCTTCAGAAAATAGCATAAGTAATAACTTCGTTAGTAGATGGACATGATACGAACCATTTTAGTTTCTTTAATTGGTAGTACCGAATTGTTCCAGGTCCATTACGAACTATTGTTTGTACATTAAAGCCTAGAAAAATCTGCTCCTCTACAGTTTCTCTTTTTTTCTAAGCGTGCCCCTCTACTATTGAGGAGCTGAGAAAATGTCAGTAATAAGCTTTACAAGTTCTCTCACCGAATCACTTCCATTCTGTAACGTCCAGGCAGGCAGGTCATACAAGTGCTCCAAAGAATTAACTATTCAATCATGACATTCTTCTAGCAAAAAACAAGGGCAGATTCAGACAGGTTATCCATGGTAGAACAATGCATGTTCATTTTGCCATCTGACATCTTCTCCGCATGTCCATTAAATGTAGCATGAAAACCAATATTTCCCTTTCTTGCATGTTCTATATGCCCCAATTTTGTGTGGCATAATTGAATTACGAATGAGATATTGCACTAATATATACGGGATTTTACAATCTCCTATCACCTTGACTAGTTGAATTAATTAGTCCTTGTACCTTCTATACATATCCCCAAGACAAAGCTTTTAAAGAACACAATACCAATCATACCCCCTGAGCTGCAGTACTATGGTGGGCAGGATATAATGATATAGTTTACGCAAAATTAGTGTGATAAGTTTTTCGTGTTTATAGCCGGCTTAGTGTGATACAAAAGTAACCAAATAGGGAATTTAAACAATCATAGAGATTATACATTAACTGTTTTTCCACCAAGCAGTTACTTCTACTATCTATTTGATTGATTCAATTTTCAAAAAATTAGATATCTATTAATGCCAAACAATATTGCTAGTTTCTAGTCATGCAATAGTTGAGTGTGCTCCTAGAGTTCCGCAGGCTTATGTGTGCTTTTACCATCAAATCATTAGAACTCTGCTTTTATGAGCATTTCTATTACCCGAAATTCATGGTGGGAAAAACAAACAAAAAACAACAACGAAAAACCACAAACAATAGACAAATCAGTTCCCATTAAAAACAAAAAATGTGCAGAAGATGTCAATGAGATGGAACAAACAAAGCATAGGAACAGACCTGGTTGGCATAACTGATACCCATATTTGCCCATGCACGAACATAATTAGGTTTCAGATCTAGGGCCTGGAAATCAGAGACAGAACAAAAGATGTTATTTTATTTGGAGTAAACACCAAAAAAGACCCAAAGAAATAAAACCAGATAAGGGTCTAAACTAATATAGGTATGAATAAACAAAGTTCACAATGCTATGAGAAAACACAACCACAGCATGGTTGCCGCATGGGAGGGACAAATATTAGGAACTGTCCAAGCAACACAAGGATGAACCCAAATTTTTTATCAAGGGAGACCCAAATATAACATTAGTGTAAACTGTAAAGACATATCTCCTCACAACTGAACTATCACCAAAATTTTAAATTCTTAAAACAAAAGCATGTCCTTTATAGCACTACTCATGTGTAGTATTTATCAAAGATACAAAAAGGAAGAAAGGAAAAAATTAACATTAATATGCTAATTAGACACGACGCTTCTTCATTAATTATCAAAAAATGTTGTTGCCAGAATCCAAATATTTGTTCCACTCCTTCACAATTATGGCAAATCTCAACGTTCAGAACACAAATTTAGAATTTTAAAAAACAAAAAGTAAGAATTCCAACAGATTTACATACAAATAAAATATGGACTTAATGATTATGACAACTAGGAAAAGAAAACTTCCAATAACAACTTATTCAAGGCTAATGCATGCCTTAAAAGCTTTCGAAAATTGATTTTTTAGGCATTTATCATCATGATTGAATCAGTTCAAAATTTTAGCAATTGAAAACTAGAGTTTCAACTAAAGGAATAATAGAGAAATTATTAAGTCCTTGGGTAAACAAAAAGTACTAAAAACAAATGAAAGACCATTTTTGAAAAATGACATCAATAAACAAACAACTTAAGAGGAAAATAAAATAACAAAATAGTGAACAGCTTGGAAGATCTTTCATTTTCTGAACTAATAGCGAAGAAGCAATGAGAGATGTAATCTGCCCTTGGTAAGCAGAAATTCCAATAGCACTCTACAATCGATAAAAAGCCTCTTCTTTTTTTTTTTTTTTTTTTTTTGTGGGGGGGGGGGGGGTGGGTGTTCGTTGTTTGGGTTTCCCATCTTTAATGTACAATGTGTCTTGTTTGGAGACACGAGCATTTTCAACACTAGCCCAAGGATGTGTCTAATGTTTTTGACGAGACAGTGTTTCATGTAAAAGGAGTAGGATTAACATGCTCAATGCCGTTAAGAACACTAAAGAGAATGTATGCTTTCAAAGATCTTCAAACTCTTCTGCAGCCATGTTTGACTAACTGTGATGAGTATTTTCGCCCATATTAGCTGGTGTCTGTCACTTGGCTCTAGACTCTCTCCCAACCGGTTCACTAAATGTGGTTGGGTTACCTTGGTGTTTTCATGCGCATTTTTATGTTTTGGGTGCCCCAGCAGTTGTGATTTGTTTCTTCAACATAATAAACCCCTCTCTTTCTCCCCAAAAAAACAAAAACCAGAACACAAAAAAATTCCCCAAAAGGAAACAAATCACGAACAGGACAGAAGGTGAGATCACGAGTCCCAGACCCATTAAGTATGTAATCTACCAATGGAGCCAAAAAATGAAAAATAAAAAAAGTGTTTTAAGGCCAAACTAGAACACCTCTGAGCACTTCGACTTCTATATCAAATTCACAACAGATCTTCTGCCTTAGATCGTGACTTCCAGAAATAAATACTTTGTGGCCAGGAGAAATAACTACATGAACTTCCAAACATACTTCGCAGCCTTTGACAGGTGATTAAGTTGTACAAATACCTTTTGGTAAGCCAATATGGCATCCGCACTCTGAACACTATTTGCTTGCGTTGCACCAAGCTTGTTCCAAAGAGAGTAATCATGTGGCTTGAGTTTCAAAGCCGTCTGAAAAGATGCAATGGCTTTGTCAAATTCTCTGGACAAATTGTACAAGACACCAAGTACTATGTGCACATCAGCATCATCAGGTGACATTTGAGCAGCTTCATTGAATAATCTAGCAACCTGCACACCACAAAATGATTTTTGATGCGCACTCCCTAAGTGTAAAAGTCCACAGGAAATAATTAAAGCATTTTAGATTTTGAACTGGGAAAAAAAAGTAGTCCACTTTGTTCAAATAAGTGACGTCTTAATACTACAAACAAACTCTTCTGTGGGTGTGATGGTCCTCTAAATGCAGTACCCTCCAAAACATACAATTTCTTACTGGCCAGCTAGCTGTTGTGAGAACATCCAACCCAAAAGCTTCAGCTAATTGGGACGTAACAAGTATATAAACCCACAACCAAGCTCAAACCTGATAAAAGTGGAATTATTCTTTTACAGCTGTTACATCCAACAGAATAGGATGCCACCCAGCATTTCAACATAATTTTCCAAATGGAGTCATGAAGCCACCGGAAGCTATCAATCAGAATTCTGAGTTTGCCAATGGGAGACTTGCTCGATCCCTGCTTGCTTCTTCCCAATATATATCTAAGAAGTTCTGGAATACTAAATAAACAGCTGAATCAAAGGCTGCTTATTATTCTTTTGGTTATTAAATTGTTAACTTAAATTACCCTGCCAATGTTAAGGGGAAAGAAGGCTGAAATGAATGATATTGGAATAAGAATATATCTAAAAAGATCAGCACTGTGGGTGCATGAATCATTGCAGATCAGGATGAAAACTATACATTTCTACTCATTTTACTGTGGCAATATTTTTCATTGCATAGGATTATAAAATTGACAAATCCTGGCCATGAAAGATAAAGCGAGGCTGTGATACAGGCATGCCTTTTAGGTGCATTCTTCTTTGAACTTATTCCCACAACAATGAGTCTGGAGAGGCAGCAAGAACTATTGAGACTCCTCATAAGAACAGTCGAGTTTACGCAGAAAATGGCCAATGGAAGAAAATCGTCATAGCAAAACATGAAACTTG
Source organism: Morella rubra (assembly GCA_003952965.2). Classification (NCBI taxonomy): domain Eukaryota; kingdom Viridiplantae; phylum Streptophyta; class Magnoliopsida; order Fagales; family Myricaceae; genus Morella; species Morella rubra. The sequence continues at coordinate 26,896 of CM025852.1, forward strand.
GATAAGGTTAGAATCGATATGAAATGAACAGGCGAAGAGACCATGGCAATACTGCAGGGAAAATGCTGATGGGTAAACTCCCCGAAGGCATTGATTGATTCTTAGTTTAAGACACATATTGCACCCACAAATAATCAATTATAGTCTTCCACCCTGGATCCAAGTTCTGATGCACATCAAGCACCCCCTGTGCAGGGTTTAAGGTCCCTAGAGCCTTGATGTCAAGAAGGAAGCAAGAAGCATCGAGGAAGATACTAGATCAATTCTGATAAAGTGATCATGCTCCAACTGGTTACGCATATGGCACGGTCCTAAATGTTTTGATTTGGTCGCTGCAAGCAAGGGTTCTGCAGGGGAGGTTCTTCTTTCAAATATCATGCCTGGACCAGAGTCTTTCCAAGGGACCTTAAGCATATTTCTCGTCAACCATCATCCAGGCACGTGTTGCTCCTCAGTGAAATGAAACACGCCATGCTAGATGGAATGTATGCCTTACAATCTGTTATTAGTCAGTTAACATGCAAGATGATTCTGATTGACTAGGTCATGCCATTATTGGTTCTCCCTGATGACGGCAAATTACTCTAAATAGACTCACAACTATTTAGTTAGGCAGGCACTTAGGACTATTCCTGGAAAATGTCAGACAAGAACGTCTGAGAGAGTTCAAGAAAGCTACATATCATAAGGTGTCCATACATACAAAGGTGCACCTCCCCTTAACAATGTTCCCTGTAAAAATAAAGAAACTAGTTACCTGCAGCGAGTTATAATACATATAGTGTGGACAGGCATCTATGTCTGTCAATACATCAGACGTAAATGTAGTCTGTATTTCTACCTTATCCTTGTATTTTAGTATAAATCATTAGGGCTGTACAATAAACTTACAGTTATCTTGAATCACTATAGATCCTTTGGTTTCACCACAAACTTCCTTAGTTTCTTCAACATTTTAATTAAAAAGAATAGACTTGAGTATCGTCTACCATTTTTTCCAAGTCAGAATTCAAAATTTTCCCCAAACAGTTTCAAAAGCATTTGTTGCGACAGAGGATAACAACTAACAGGGAGACACAAGCACACAGGCCACAAAAAAGAAGAAGCAATACTTACATCAGCATAATACAAAGAATCAGACAGCTCTGGAGGGGCAAGCGTCCCATACTTTGGGTGATGGCGTAACCATCCATATAAATATTTCAACGCGGCTGCCTGCTCAAGTTCTGCATATTTAAGTAGACCAATAAGTTTTTGGCCTTCCATCAAAATTTGATACTTTCACAACTAATTTTTCCCAGGGCGCAAAAAATTTACAGAGCTCCTAAGATAAAATCCATTCAAAGAAACTTATCAACATTAAACTTCCACAAGCAACCACTAACCATTTGTATGACTCACGCCAAGGGCAAGAAGCACTTCCAGATTTGTTGGATTTGCCTCCTGTGCACGCAGCATGGCTGCAATAGCCTGCACAAATTTAAGTTCTTAGACACTATTCGACAAAGTAAAATCAAATGACCAGACTTCACAAATAATGAAGATTGAACGAAACATTAAATGTACACAACTACTAAAAATAACACCAAATAAATCTACAAATCCTCAACTTATATTATTTCTTGGTGGTCACAAGCCCAAGTTGATCAAGCATTCAGCTGCAGCACAAATAAGAAACATACTTCAAGTCTATAAGTAGAACAAATGTCCAGGAGCTTCAAGCCATGTGGAAGTCAATTGGACATCTGAAGAGAAGTTAGGTCAGGTGGAAACCCAACCAACCAGATACAACGGGAATGAAATGCAATTCTTACCTCCAAAATATGTCATGCACCACTAAAGTTCAGATGGAACATGTGATGGTTATGACCATGTTGTATGGCCTATCAAGTAAAATTGGAAACCAAGAGATGAAGTGGCAGAGCCAGAAATTTTTTCTTGAGGGGGGAGGGGGGGGAGTAAGGTATAATATTTCCATTTTTTAGGTTTTTTCAAGAAGTAGAATATTAACAGCAGAAAACATCAATTATAGTTGTTTTCCTCTCCCGTAACAAAAAGTAAGTGACTTATTAGTTCAAGCTTTTTTAAAGTCTGCCCCATAGTTTTTTCAACATCTAATGTTAATATAAAAATAAGAAATATTATTTCTACAAAGAAAGAGCATTAACTAAATATCTAAAGATAGAAACATTCATCAGAGAAGGAATAAAACATCTATGAGTGTCACTTCTTTTTGTTGTTTTTTGATTTACCGTTCGACAGATTCAGTGAGAATGAAGAAACTACCCGCAAAATTTGGTGAGAATAGAGACAAACTTTTTTTTTCCAGGGAAAAAAAAAAACTGGTGAAGAAAAGACTTTGAATTTGGGAATAAAATAAAAAACACAAACTTTCAAAAGTCTAGCAACCAGAGCGGAGAAAATGAAAAACAATATGAAAAATGCTAAAAAGGTATGCATGTGCCATAGTTTACTGTCCTGGAGAAAAAGGAACAGAAGGTGACTTGAAATCCAAATGAAAATTAAAATAAAACTGGAAAACTGGTTGCTAATAGGGTTTGGCATTGTTAATACGGTTTCTCAAAGTTGAGCCATGATATTCTAAAGGATCACAAAAAAAAGTATAAGCATCCATTTGTAACCAAGCCAATTGTAAATGAACAAATCATAACAGGAAGGGAAATGAAAGAGATGCTCGGAGTGGCCAAGCAGTAATATATCTTTTAAGAAGGTTATATGGCAGGACAATCATGCAACTGAGTCCAATTCTGTTCTAATTGGTTAAACAAATATATATGAAAACTACGCATTGACACTACAGCATAAAGAAGTTAAATCACCTGTTGATCATCATCATTCTCTGCATGTGCAATTCCTAGTAACCTCCAACCTTCAGCATTGTCAGGGTTTTTCAAAACTTCAGCCTCTAATGCAAGCACCGCTTCACTCAGAAGACCTTTGCGGAAGAGATCCTGGCCTTCTTTTAAGGGATTGGGGTGACCAACATAAGGATTCATATCAGAAAAGACATATAATCCCCTTGAAGTGTCTGACCGCTGCTTGGCAGCCACTTGCTCGTTTAGGTACCTATATTTTAAAGGCACAAATGTCTTATGTAAAGAAAAGGCACTTATGTCTCAAAGACCCCTCATTCGAACACAGAGTAGTATTTTGTGCTATTTTCACCGATAAAAGGATTAATTTCAAGAGAATATGACAGTATGCAGAGATCCTGGAAAAAAAGAAAGCAATAAGAAGGCATAGGATGGAGTCTTAAGCACATATGCAGCGTGATAATCTCAAAAACAATAAGGAAAGAGGGAGAGGGGGGGGGGGGGGGGGGGGAGTAAGTAATGTACTCACAACTAAAAGCATTAAGTTTTCGTTAGTTAAAAAGAAATAGACACAATAAATCAAAGCACAGCATCTAACTCAACTCAACCTGATTAGTTAAACAGCAGAATCCACTCTTTATTAGTTATATTTATCCCTGTATCTTTCCAAAACCCAATTGCCAGTAAAATCAGGTAAGATAGCACCTAAAACCAACAACCATACAAATTGTAACAAAAGCTTCCAATTACTGAGGCTTGCTCAATAGCATTCTCCCCCAAGTGGAGGAACATTTGATGATTCTTGGATATAACTATTTCTAGAAGGTCAACTGACTTACTCATCGAATGCGTTTGCCCAATTATCAGCAGAATTCTCCTCCAGAGCCCCTTCACCAGCCTGACGACCAAACTCTTCTGCCCAGTCATGAACGTGCAACTTAGAGAATTCATTGACCCACTGATTATCAGCTTGCCCATGTTGCTCTTGTTCAGCAGAAAATTCATTCCCCCATTGATCAGGACCATGAGAAAGCTGAAAAGCGCTAGAATCAGGAAAACAGAGACCGGAGGCAAACTCCTCCTTATCAAATTATTTGATGTAAACAAATTCACCATTACACACATTTTAGAACCCTGTGCAAACAAAATGCATGCTTCATTTATATACGTCCCCTAAGAGAGATAACATCCTCTATGGCACCTACAAAATAAATATTACATTTGTATCATAATCCTCGTATTCATTTTAGGATGTTCCAGATTCTCAAATTCTAGTTCTCAAAATATATCAATATCTAAATTTGATATGCATACCATATATCAGAGATGTTACTGGATAAAACTTCTCCTATATCATGTTTTCCTTGTTTCTCAAAGCAAAATTATAAGTTCAAGTCAAAATAACTGCCAATATAGGCTGATGTATAAATAAGAAGGTTGATCATTTTAATACTCCATGATCGCTAGACACGAATTGTCTTTGATAATATGTTGTACAAAATTTCAAATCGCAGAAGTTGTGCATACACATACATGTGTACGTGCATAAACATGAACATCAATGCTATTCTAAAAAAGCTGACAGCATTAAAGAAATCTATAGTTGAAAAATAACATACAAATTCATCAGCCCAAGCAGGACTCCTTTTATACTGCTGTTGATACTCTGCTGCCCAATCACCAGATGCGCTTAATGTAGGCTCCTTGACTTGATTGTCGTCAATGATAAGTTCACCACGACTCATCTTTGACACAAACTGAAGAAACTTTGAGTTCTGCATGCAACAATTGTTGTAAGTAACCAAAAATCTTGGAAGAAAAAAAGCCAAAAATATGATGAACAAAGAAGCAACAAAACTGCATCATTTCAAGGAAACATGATAAAACAGGCAAATGTTTTAAAAAGGGCAAGTAATGCTTAAAACAGTTTAAAAGCAAATGACTTCTAAAGAGTATCTTGATGCTTTTCATTCCAAGAGCAGTTTTCCAAGGATCAGTACCATCCTGATGGAAACGGCCATCTGTTTCTAGGAACTTTCGAATGCTTCCTTAAGGAAGCTCTGAGTATGATGGTTTCAGACGTGCATTTGCATCATCCAATAGACCAACATCAATCCAAAGCTCATTTATTTGATATTCTCCATAAACATCCAAACCAAAAAACAGCACACACACCTGTCAAAAATTTGTTGAAACTCTAATATCATAAGAGATCATATGAACCTGGAATTTAGGGTCATCATTTTGAGCTAACGTATTTGCAAGCATGCGAGTCTGCTCCATAGCAGCTAAGTTTGAGATATTTGCACCTCTGATGTGATCTACCGATGTCAACTGAGATCGTGCAAGTCATTAGAGAAATAGCTTAGTAAAATGCCTCATCACATACAGCTAAACAAAAAAACAGAAGAAACATTGCATTAGGTTTCAGATCTAGGGTTTCTCTCGTGGTGCAATGCGAACGAAAATTGCAAACCACCCTAACCATATCACACTTATACTCAAATAGCCAACTTTTCTTTTCGTCCTCAAAACAGCCAATCCGCCATCAACTCTAACAATATCTTCCCTTTTGTGCATCTGTTTTCTCACCTCTTGTGACAAAATAGTAATTTGGACACCTCTTCCATGTTGCTTCCATAATATGAAGGTGCAAGTTGAATAACTCCTATACTTGAACATTGTCACATTAAATTCTCCGCGTGTGCCCTCAAAAACTTTTTAAAAATTTATAATCCATTACTCAAGATAAAATAGTCAAAAACTAGCGCATGAGACAAGTCTTTATGACTCAAACTTGGCAAAAGATGCAAATTGACACAAGAAAACAAGATACATAACACAATTTTATTGACCAAAACTTAACAAAGGATACATCTGACGCAAAAACTGGTAATTGGAGCAATGGGACAGAAATTGTAGGTCAGATATCAATTCGACATAATTTAAAGCTGCAAAGTGAATAATCCTTGTAGTTTCAAATTGTCACATTAAGCTATCATTTCAAACAATTGTGAACTCTGAACTCCAAATTCAACTAAAACTTTTAAGTTTAAAAGAACATTGCCGACTATTTCGCCCATATTTAATTTTCCAACTTCACATTCAAGTCTCAGAACAACCCTATAGAAGCAACATTCATTATTACACGGCCAATATAGGAGGAAATGCCTTGTATCTGGAAATATTTATGAAGTACTGATTAATTTATTCCCTCTATGAATTCCTTATTCATCAACACTAGCATGTCCAACCTCCTCACTACTTTTCTTTTATTTTTTTATTTTTTTTGTTCTTTCTCACCTTGAAGCACTAAGTAGACCTACTATCAGCTCAACAAATATCATGCTTCTCAGTCAGTACCAACAGCCCCATTTTTCTTCCAACTCTTGTGAACGAATACCAAAACCTAGGTCCATCATCTCCAGATAGCAAAGGGATAAATACACAGAGGAGGCTTCATTTACCCCACATCTCAATGCTGGGCCAGCTATTCATCCACAGCTGCCAACATATAACAATTACAATGGGAACTCCTTCTGGAGGACATCAAGATTCCGGGAATCACAAGCTTCAAGCATGTCATTCCTAGAAGCACAGCTGCAAAGCAGAAAAATATAAAAACATGCTCAAGATGTGGTTGAATCACATAATTGGCCATGGAAAGAATTATCTTCTAGTTTAATGAACCTCAGGGAAATCCTCAAATACTGCCATGCGTTGTCTGCCTTTGGATTCATAGCAAGTGCCCGGACGTAGTAGCGAATTGACTCCTCATACATGCCCTACATGACAGAAAAGTGAAACCATATCTTCATTTGACCACGCCTTGACACAAACTCAACTAAATTCAACAACAAACCTTGCATGAACCCTCTTTCCAAAAACGATAAAGCTGGTTACCAATGCCCAATGCTTTAGTAGACAATCATCCACACTACGTATAGAGATTTAAATTCTCAAAATAATTGTTGCTCTGGTTACAAACTGTGACAACATATAGAAGTTTTGCCAAAAAACAATAAAGGAAAAGAATGGAGACTGTCCAGGGAGAGAGAATATATCCACATGAAAACCAGATCTAAATAATAATATTTACCTTCAGAAAATAGCATAAGTAATAACTTCGTTAGTAGATGGACATGATACGAACCATTTTAGTTTCTTTAATTGGTAGTACCGAATTGTTCCAGGTCCATTACGAACTATTGTTTGTACATTAAAGCCTAGAAAAATCTGCTCCTCTACAGTTTCTCTTTTTTTCTAAGCGTGCCCCTCTACTATTGAGGAGCTGAGAAAATGTCAGTAATAAGCTTTACAAGTTCTCTCACCGAATCACTTCCATTCTGTAACGTCCAGGCAGGCAGGTCATACAAGTGCTCCAAAGAATTAACTATTCAATCATGACATTCTTCTAGCAAAAAACAAGGGCAGATTCAGACAGGTTATCCATGGTAGAACAATGCATGTTCATTTTGCCATCTGACATCTTCTCCGCATGTCCATTAAATGTAGCATGAAAACCAATATTTCCCTTTCTTGCATGTTCTATATGCCCCAATTTTGTGTGGCATAATTGAATTACGAATGAGATATTGCACTAATATATACGGGATTTTACAATCTCCTATCACCTTGACTAGTTGAATTAATTAGTCCTTGTACCTTCTATACATATCCCCAAGACAAAGCTTTTAAAGAACACAATACCAATCATACCCCCTGAGCTGCAGTACTATGGTGGGCAGGATATAATGATATAGTTTACGCAAAATTAGTGTGATAAGTTTTTCGTGTTTATAGCCGGCTTAGTGTGATACAAAAGTAACCAAATAGGGAATTTAAACAATCATAGAGATTATACATTAACTGTTTTTCCACCAAGCAGTTACTTCTACTATCTATTTGATTGATTCAATTTTCAAAAAATTAGATATCTATTAATGCCAAACAATATTGCTAGTTTCTAGTCATGCAATAGTTGAGTGTGCTCCTAGAGTTCCGCAGGCTTATGTGTGCTTTTACCATCAAATCATTAGAACTCTGCTTTTATGAGCATTTCTATTACCCGAAATTCATGGTGGGAAAAACAAACAAAAAACAACAACGAAAAACCACAAACAATAGACAAATCAGTTCCCATTAAAAACAAAAAATGTGCAGAAGATGTCAATGAGATGGAACAAACAAAGCATAGGAACAGACCTGGTTGGCATAACTGATACCCATATTTGCCCATGCACGAACATAATTAGGTTTCAGATCTAGGGCCTGGAAATCAGAGACAGAACAAAAGATGTTATTTTATTTGGAGTAAACACCAAAAAAGACCCAAAGAAATAAAACCAGATAAGGGTCTAAACTAATATAGGTATGAATAAACAAAGTTCACAATGCTATGAGAAAACACAACCACAGCATGGTTGCCGCATGGGAGGGACAAATATTAGGAACTGTCCAAGCAACACAAGGATGAACCCAAATTTTTTATCAAGGGAGACCCAAATATAACATTAGTGTAAACTGTAAAGACATATCTCCTCACAACTGAACTATCACCAAAATTTTAAATTCTTAAAACAAAAGCATGTCCTTTATAGCACTACTCATGTGTAGTATTTATCAAAGATACAAAAAGGAAGAAAGGAAAAAATTAACATTAATATGCTAATTAGACACGACGCTTCTTCATTAATTATCAAAAAATGTTGTTGCCAGAATCCAAATATTTGTTCCACTCCTTCACAATTATGGCAAATCTCAACGTTCAGAACACAAATTTAGAATTTTAAAAAACAAAAAGTAAGAATTCCAACAGATTTACATACAAATAAAATATGGACTTAATGATTATGACAACTAGGAAAAGAAAACTTCCAATAACAACTTATTCAAGGCTAATGCATGCCTTAAAAGCTTTCGAAAATTGATTTTTTAGGCATTTATCATCATGATTGAATCAGTTCAAAATTTTAGCAATTGAAAACTAGAGTTTCAACTAAAGGAATAATAGAGAAATTATTAAGTCCTTGGGTAAACAAAAAGTACTAAAAACAAATGAAAGACCATTTTTGAAAAATGACATCAATAAACAAACAACTTAAGAGGAAAATAAAATAACAAAATAGTGAACAGCTTGGAAGATCTTTCATTTTCTGAACTAATAGCGAAGAAGCAATGAGAGATGTAATCTGCCCTTGGTAAGCAGAAATTCCAATAGCACTCTACAATCGATAAAAAGCCTCTTCTTTTTGTTTTGTGGGGGGGGGGGGGGTGGGTGTTCGTTGTTTGGGTTTCCCATCTTTAATGTACAATGTGTCTTGTTTGGAGACACGAGCATTTTCAACACTAGCCCAAGGATGTGTCTAATGTTTTTGACGAGACAGTGTTTCATGTAAAAGGAGTAGGATTAACATGCTCAATGCCGTTAAGAACACTAAAGAGAATGTATGCTTTCAAAGATCTTCAAACTCTTCTGCAGCCATGTTTGACTAACTGTGATGAGTATTTTCGCCCATATTAGCTGGTGTCTGTCACTTGGCTCTAGACTCTCTCCCAACCGGTTCACTAAATGTGGTTGGGTTACCTTGGTGTTTTCATGCGCATTTTTATGTTTTGGGTGCCCCAGCAGTTGTGATTTGTTTCTTCAACATAATAAACCCCTCTCTTTCTCCCCAAAAAAACAAAAACCAGAACACAAAAAAATTCCCCAAAAGGAAACAAATCACGAACAGGACAGAAGGTGAGATCACGAGTCCCAGACCCATTAAGTATGTAATCTACCAATGGAGCCAAAAAATGAAAAATAAAAAAAGTGTTTTAAGGCCAAACTAGAACACCTCTGAGCACTTCGACTTCTATATCAAATTCACAACAGATCTTCTGCCTTAGATCGTGACTTCCAGAAATAAATACTTTGTGGCCAGGAGAAATAACTACATGAACTTCCAAACATACTTCGCAGCCTTTGACAGGTGATTAAGTTGTACAAATACCTTTTGGTAAGCCAATATGGCATCCGCACTCTGAACACTATTTGCTTGCGTTGCACCAAGCTTGTTCCAAAGAGAGTAATCATGTGGCTTGAGTTTCAAAGCCGTCTGAAAAGATGCAATGGCTTTGTCAAATTCTCTGGACAAATTGTACAAGACACCAAGTACTATGTGCACATCAGCATCATCAGGTGACATTTGAGCAGCTTCATTGAATAATCTAGCAACCTGCACACCACAAAATGATTTTTGATGCGCACTCCCTAAGTGTAAAAGTCCACAGGAAATAATTAAAGCATTTTAGATTTTGAACTGGGAAAAAAAAGTAGTCCACTTTGTTCAAATAAGTGACGTCTTAATACTACAAACAAACTCTTCTGTGGGTGTGATGGTCCTCTAAATGCAGTACCCTCCAAAACATACAATTTCTTACTGGCCAGCTAGCTGTTGTGAGAACATCCAACCCAAAAGCTTCAGCTAATTGGGACGTAACAAGTATATAAACCCACAACCAAGCTCAAACCTGATAAAAGTGGAATTATTCTTTTACAGCTGTTACATCCAACAGAATAGGATGCCACCCAGCATTTCAACATAATTTTCCAAATGGAGTCATGAAGCCACCGGAAGCTATCAATCAGAATTCTGAGTTTGCCAATGGGAGACTTGCTCGATCCCTGCTTGCTTCTTCCCAATATATATCTAAGAAGTTCTGGAATACTAAATAAACAGCTGAATCAAAGGCTGCTTATTATTCTTTTGGTTATTAAATTGTTAACTTAAATTACCCTGCCAATGTTAAGGGGAAAGAAGGCTGAAATGAATGATATTGGAATAAGAATATATCTAAAAAGATCAGCACTGTGGGTGCATGAATCATTGCAGATCAGGATGAAAACTATACATTTCTACTCATTTTACTGTGGCAATATTTTTCATTGCATAGGATTATAAAATTGACAAATCCTGGCCATGAAAGATAAAGCGAGGCTGTGATACAGGCATGCCTTTTAGGTGCATTCTTCTTTGAACTTATTCCCACAACAATGAGTCTGGAGAGGCAGCAAGAACTATTGAGACTCCTCATAAGAACAGTCGAGTTTACGCAGAAAATGGCCAATGGAAGAAAATCGTCATAGCAAAACATGAAACTTGGATAAGGTTAGAATCGATATGAAATGAACAGGCGAAGAGACCATGGCAATACTGCAGGGAAAATGCTGATGGGTAAACTCCCCGAAGGCATTGATTGATTCTTAGTTTAAGACACATATTGCACCCACAAATAATCAATTATAGTCTTCCACCCTGGATCCAAGTTCTGATGCACATCAAGCACCCCCTGTGCAGGGTTTAAGGTCCCTAGAGCCTTGATGTCAAGAAGGAAGCAAGAAGCATCGAGGAAGATACTAGATCAATTCTGATAAAGTGATCATGCTCCAACTGGTTACGCATATGGCACGGTCCTAAATGTTTTGATTTGGTCGCTGCAAGCAAGGGTTCTGCAGGGGAGGTTCTTCTTTCAAATATCATGCCTGGACCAGAGTCTTTCCAAGGGACCTTAAGCATATTTCTCGTCAACCATCATCCAGGCACGTGTTGCTCCTCAGTGAAATGAAACACGCCATGCTAGATGGAATGTATGCCTTACAATCTGTTATTAGTCAGTTAACATGCAAGATGATTCTGATTGACTAGGTCATGCCATTATTGGTTCTCCCTGATGACGGCAAATTACTCTAAATAGACTCACAACTATTTAGTTAGGCAGGCACTTAGGACTATTCCTGGAAAATGTCAGACAAGAACGTCTGAGAGAGTTCAAGAAAGCTACATATCATAAGGTGTCCATACATACAAAGGTGCACCTCCCCTTAACAATGTTCCCTGTAAAAATAAAGAAACTAGTTACCTGCAGCGAGTTATAATACATATAGTGTGGACAGGCATCTATGTCTGTCAATACATCAGACGTAAATGTAGTCTGTATTTCTACCTTATCCTTGTATTTTAGTATAAATCATTAGGGCTGTACAATAAACTTACAGTTATCTTGAATCACTATAGATCCTTTGGTTTCACCACAAACTTCCTTAGTTTCTTCAACATTTTAATTAAAAAGAATAGACTTGAGTATCGTCTACCATTTTTTCCAAGTCAGAATTCAAAATTTTCCCCAAACAGTTTCAAAAGCATTTGTTGCGACAGAGGATAACAACTAACAGGGAGACACAAGCACACAGGCCACAAAAAAGAAGAAGCAATACTTACATCAGCATAATACAAAGAATCAGACAGCTCTGGAGGGGCAAGCGTCCCATACTTTGGGTGATGGCGTAACCATCCATATAAATATTTCAACGCGGCTGCCTGCTCAAGTTCTGCATATTTAAGTAGACCAATAAGTTTTTGGCCTTCCATCAAAATTTGATACTTTCACAACTAATTTTTCCCAGGGCGCAAAAAATTTACAGAGCTCCTAAGATAAAATCCATTCAAAGAAACTTATCAACATTAAACTTCCACAAGCAACCACTAACCATTTGTATGACTCACGCCAAGGGCAAGAAGCACTTCCAGATTTGTTGGATTTGCCTCCTGTGCACGCAGCATGGCTGCAATAGCCTGCACAAATTTAAGTTCTTAGACACTATTCGACAAAGTAAAATCAAATGACCAGACTTCACAAATAATGAAGATTGAACGAAACATTAAATGTACACAACTACTAAAAATAACACCAAATAAATCTACAAATCCTCAACTTATATTATTTCTTGGTGGTCACAAGCCCAAGTTGATCAAGCATTCAGCTGCAGCACAAATAAGAAACATACTTCAAGTCTATAAGTAGAACAAATGTCCAGGAGCTTCAAGCCATGTGGAAGTCAATTGGACATCTGAAGAGAAGTTAGGTCAGGTGGAAACCCAACCAACCAGATACAACGGGAATGAAATGCAATTCTTACCTCCAAAATATGTCATGCACCACTAAAGTTCAGATGGAACATGTGATGGTTATGACCATGTTGTATGGCCTATCAAGTAAAATTGGAAACCAAGAGATGAAGTGGCAGAGCCAGAAATTTTTTCTTGAGGGGGGAGGGGGGGGAGTAAGGTATAATATTTCCATTTTTTAGGTTTTTTCAAGAAGTAGAATATTAACAGCAGAAAACATCAATTATAGTTGTTTTCCTCTCCCGTAACAAAAAGTAAGTGACTTATTAGTTCAAGCTTTTTTAAAGTCTGCCCCATAGTTTTTTCAACATCTAATGTTAATATAAAAATAAGAAATATTATTTCTACAAAGAAAGAGCATTAACTAAATATCTAAAGATAGAAACATTCATCAGAGAAGGAATAAAACATCTATGAGTGTCACTTCTTTTTGTTGTTTTTTGATTTACCGTTCGACAGATTCAGTGAGAATGAAGAAACTACCCGCAAAATTTGGTGAGAATAGAGACAAACTTTTTTTTTCCAGGGAAAAAAAAAAACTGGTGAAGAAAAGACTTTGAATTTGGGAATAAAATAAAAAACACAAACTTTCAAAAGTCTAGCAACCAGAGCGGAGAAAATGAAAAACAATATGAAAAATGCTAAAAAGGTATGCATGTGCCATAGTTTACTGTCCTGGAGAAAAAGGAACAGAAGGTGACTTGAAATCCAAATGAAAATTAAAATAAAACTGGAAAACTGGTTGCTAATAGGGTTTGGCATTGTTAATACGGTTTCTCAAAGTTGAGCCATGATATTCTAAAGGATCACAAAAAAAAGTATAAGCATCCATTTGTAACCAAGCCAATTGTAAATGAACAAATCATAACAGGAAGGGAAATGAAAGAGATGCTCGGAGTGGCCAAGCAGTAATATATCTTTTAAGAAGGTTATATGGCAGGACAATCATGCAACTGAGTCCAATTCTGTTCTAATTGGTTAAACAAATATATATGAAAACTACGCATTGACACTACAGCATAAAGAAGTTAAATCACCTGTTGATCATCATCATTCTCTGCATGTGCAATTCCTAGTAACCTCCAACCTTCAGCATTGTCAGGGTTTTTCAAAACTTCAGCCTCTAATGCAAGCACCGCTTCACTCAGAAGACCTTTGCGGAAGAGATCCTGGCCTTCTTTTAAGGGATTGGGGTGACCAACATAAGGATTCATATCAGAAAAGACATATAATCCCCTTGAAGTGTCTGACCGCTGCTTGGCAGCCACTTGCTCGTTTAGGTACCTATATTTTAAAGGCACAAATGTCTTATGTAAAGAAAAGGCACTTATGTCTCAAAGACCCCTCATTCGAACACAGAGTAGTATTTTGTGCTATTTTCACCGATAAAAGGATTAATTTCAAGAGAATATGACAGTATGCAGAGATCCTGGAAAAAAAGAAAGCAATAAGAAGGCATAGGATGGAGTCTTAAGCACATATGCAGCGTGATAATCTCAAAAACAATAAGGAAAGAGGGAGAGGGGGGGGGGGGGGGGGGGGGAGTAAGTAATGTACTCACAACTAAAAGCATTAAGTTTTCGTTAGTTAAAAAGAAATAGACACAATAAATCAAAGCACAGCATCTAACTCAACTCAACCTGATTAGTTAAACAGCAGAATCCACTCTTTATTAGTTATATTTATCCCTGTATCTTTCCAAAACCCAATTGCCAGTAAAATCAGGTAAGATAGCACCTAAAACCAACAACCATACAAATTGTAACAAAAGCTTCCAATTACTGAGGCTTGCTCAATAGCATTCTCCCCCAAGTGGAGGAACATTTGATGATTCTTGGATATAACTATTTCTAGAAGGTCAACTGACTTACTCATCGAATGCGTTTGCCCAATTATCAGCAGAATTCTCCTCCAGAGCCCCTTCACCAGCCTGACGACCAAACTCTTCTGCCCAGTCATGAACGTGCAACTTAGAGAATTCATTGACCCACTGATTATCAGCTTGCCCATGTTGCTCTTGTTCAGCAGAAAATTCATTCCCCCATTGATCAGGACCATGAGAAAGCTGAAAAGCGCTAGAATCAGGAAAACAGAGACCGGAGGCAAACTCCTCCTTATCAAATTATTTGATGTAAACAAATTCACCATTACACACATTTTAGAACCCTGTGCAAACAAAATGCATGCTTCATTTATATACGTCCCCTAAGAGAGATAACATCCTCTATGGCACCTACAAAATAAATATTACATTTGTATCATAATCCTCGTATTCATTTTAGGATGTTCCAGATTCTCAAATTCTAGTTCTCAAAATATATCAATATCTAAATTTGATATGCATACCATATATCAGAGATGTTACTGGATAAAACTTCTCCTATATCATGTTTTCCTTGTTTCTCAAAGCAAAATTATAAGTTCAAGTCAAAATAACTGCCAATATAGGCTGATGTATAAATAAGAAGGTTGATCATTTTAATACTCCATGATCGCTAGACACGAATTGTCTTTGATAATATGTTGTACAAAATTTCAAATCGCAGAAGTTGTGCATACACATACATGTGTACGTGCATAAACATGAACATCAATGCTATTCTAAAAAAGCTGACAGCATTAAAGAAATCTATAGTTGAAAAATAACATACAAATTCATCAGCCCAAGCAGGACTCCTTTTATACTGCTGTTGATACTCTGCTGCCCAATCACCAGATGCGCTTAATGTAGGCTCCTTGACTTGATTGTCGTCAATGATAAGTTCACCACGACTCATCTTTGACACAAACTGAAGAAACTTTGAGTTCTGCATGCAACAATTGTTGTAAGTAACCAAAAATCTTGGAAGAAAAAAAGCCAAAAATATGATGAACAAAGAAGCAACAAAACTGCATCATTTCAAGGAAACATGATAAAACAGGCAAATGTTTTAAAAAGGGCAAGTAATGCTTAAAACAGTTTAAAAGCAAATGACTTCTAAAGAGTATCTTGATGCTTTTCATTCCAAGAGCAGTTTTCCAAGGATCAGTACCATCCTGATGGAAACGGCCATCTGTTTCTAGGAACTTTCGAATGCTTCCTTAAGGAAGCTCTGAGTATGATGGTTTCAGACGTGCATTTGCATCATCCAATAGACCAACATCAATCCAAAGCTCATTTATTTGATATTCTCCATAAACATCCAAACCAAAAAACAGCACACACACCTGTCAAAAATTTGTTGAAACTCTAATATCATAAGAGATCATATGAACCTGGAATTTAGGGTCATCATTTTGAGCTAACGTATTTGCAAGCATGCGAGTCTGCTCCATAGCAGCTAAGTTTGAGATATTTGCACCTCTGATGTGATCTACCGATGTCAACTGAGATCGTGCAAGTCATTAGAGAAATAGCTTAGTAAAATGCCTCATCACATACAGCTAAACAAAAAAACAGAAGAAACATTGCATTGTTTAGGAACTAAGCGGGAATTTCTACCTGCTCAAATTCAGAGGCCCAACCATTGGCACCATATTGCTGTTCAAATGAGTGAGCCCAAGTGTTACCATCACCATGTTCCATTTTCTGATGATTAAATTCAGCAACCCATCCATCTGCAGCATGAGCACCAGGTTTCAGAATACCTTGGGACTCATTCCAATAGTCCTCTAGTTCCCTAAATCTCCCTGGAAGAGGCCCCTTAGCCCGAGCTTCACCGTCAATATCCAACGAACATAAAAGGGCATTTACCTGGAAAAATAAAGATCAAACCAGAAAAGTTTGCATGTGCCGAGCAGTTGAGCAACAAAGAAGTCAGGATGGCACCAAAAGGTTCAAATTTGTTTTCCTTGTGCAGATCCCAAACATTTTAACAAGAGAAGTTAGGATCACAAGTACGAGCATGACATATTGGCTTTTAAATTCTCGGAGAGGTCAGTGACAACAATAATCTAACCATAATAACAATTCCTACATTCCACTCCACCAGGAAGAATTTTTAACACTTTGAAAAGCAGAATTTTGAAAGAAATCTACTGGACAAAAAAATTATTAGAAACATGAACAAATGTTCCCATTCCAATATGTCGCAGCGTATTAAAGTAACCTCATCGGTGCTTGGCTCCATCCAAAAGGCCAATCCAGAGGATGAAGACAATCAAAGAAGAAATTCTGAAGCAACTGTAAATAAGGCCAAACAAGTGAAATTCCAGACCTGTGCATTTATAAAATCTTCACTCTTATCTGCAAAAAAGTGCCGGGCCATTATGCTGCTACGGTCGCGTATGCATTGTTTGTCACCTTCTGACAAACCTAACATTGGAAGTGGTGTAGGACGAAATGGAACTCCACCACGGCTACTATCAACGAAGGAGTGCAAAAAGCTCGACAGCACTCTCTGCGGTGGCCCTGCAATACAGTTGGGAGGCAACAAATTGGCCACAATAAGGACAAGAAAACAAATAATTTCCTCTGTATTCATGCTGGAGATTAATACTACTAGAGATGTTTTGGTCAAAGACAGACCATAATTGCAACTATGAGTTCACAAGAAAGAAATTTATCTCTATTAAATGCCTGTTCTACCTTCCAATGACAGAAAATCCTCCGCCCCTTTCCTTTTCTCTCTTCCCCTCCCATGTTTAACTTCATTGAAACCTCAATCACAAATTTTGAGGTCAGAATATAAATCTTCTCAAAACTTATTGAGCATCTTTAAAGTTTTCTTCTAACGGGAGGCATGTTTATCATAGCAACCAACTTGAGCTATCAGCTGTTTATGAAAAGCAATACCTCACTGTAAAAATCTCAATCCTTATGCCCCACTATCTACAAATCTCACATCTCAAAAACCATCTCAAATGTTCCACTTCCATTTGAACCCCATATTAAATACAAATCTCTTCCCAGTTCCAAAATTACCACACCAACTAACTAGCACCTCAAGAACAGACTATGGCAGAACCTCCAGAGCTTTGAAACAAAACACTTCTTGTAGGCATTCACTCTTTCTAATGTTCATCACTTTTAACGTTCTCGATGAACTTCACTTGTAGCTTCTCTAATCCAAGTACTCTTAGCCATCCACATCAGTAGTTTCCTCATTTATAACTTACATCCTTCTTCAGTAATGTGACATTTATCGACTACAAAACCTGCAGATTATGGTCCATAATCTATCCTGCAGGTTTCTTTAAATCTTAACCTAAGTTTAATGGTTTGAGACCTCATCATATAAGCATTTATCAATTTTTAAAATGGGCTCAATATGGTAGATTATAAGATAATAAATATTACATTGTTTTTAGTGATCAATGCAAACATGGCAAGATCCCAGCCAGGGAATGTGAATACAATTGTTAGGATTTAATCCCAAATTTCATCAATCAATTCATTCAACATCTACAAACAATATCAACTACTATACGACCATCAAAGAACTAAGAAATAAATGTGAACGAGGTAACAGTGAAATACAAGACAAGCTTAAAATTCATGTCCAGGATTAGCTCGCAAATAATGTTAAGCTCAGCCGTTACCATCCAGAATTGATTGTTGAGGCTGAGGAATAGTTGCTCTATCATATACGCGGTCCAACTCAGGGAGGTGAGTTTGACTTTCCCTACCCTGAGGCGGAGGAAGAACGTGAGGATGCTGTATCTCATCCCACGCAGATGCAAGTTCACCCGGCCCTGCCAAGCGGAAGCCACGAAGAAAGTCTGAGCCCTGACCACATAGAAATAATTGCGATGAGAAATAATTCCAAGTCTATAATATATACGAAAAACATGCAAAACATAAACCTGGGCACCGGGGTCCACATGTGGCTGATCAAGAGCTCCCAAATGATCAGCGGTCTCCGGGAAAAAATGCCTCTCGGAACTTGTGGGTACAGACGTAGGAATCTCCTTGATCTTTTCCTGTACAAAAATAGTCCAAATATCGATTGAAACTTCGATAACTAAATATCTCCACCAACAATTTAGTTATTTGGCCCAATCAAGGGAAATCGACTCAAGTTCTCGTTCTCCGTAGAGAGATAACAAAAAATTATTAAGAGAGAAGACAACATGTTAAAATTTAGAGCAGAAACTCGAATCCAGTCAACGTTGAAATGTCAAATATTGTGAATGAAATTAAAGTCGAAAGAGAGGACCTCTATCTTGGAAGAAGAGCCAATAAAAGCGTTGGCCAGAGCACCAAGAGGATTGGACGAAGAAGAAGAGCCGGGAACGGCACAAGCAGCTCCACCGGTAACAAGCTCACGCATCGCCATGATACTATCTTTCTCCCACTTCCCAACTATACAATTCCCGATAGAGTTGGTGACCTTCTTTCGATCTCAGGCGCCTGGCGGTGTTCCCTTCCGGGCTTTGCCTCTTGTTTCTTTCTTTTTTTTTTTTTTTTTTTTTGTGTTTCTGTTATTACTCGCTCTGTCCTTAAATGGAAAAAATAATCACAATTTACTTATAAATTTCTTTCGACTTCAATCAAGTGGGAGCGGAAGGCCATAAGCCGGTGTTGTTTTGGATAAGCCGGTGGCATCCCCTCCGGTCTACTTTTCCTTTTCTAGTTGCTTTATGGGAAAAATATACTTTTCACCACAGACTATCGGGGTAATGACACATTGCACCCTCAAATTACTATTTTTAAGATATTGCACCCTCAAACTACCAATATTAAACACTTTGCACCCTAAACTACCCACTTTGACACATTACACTCTCCAACTACTAATATTAAACACTTTGCACCCTCCATTTGACAATAATACCTTGAAAAATTAATAAATTGACAATAATATTTTAAATTTATGCAAAATGGGTCAAGGGCATTATCGTCATTTTAGTAAAAAAATTTGATAAAGGGTGCAAAGTGTTAAAAATTGGTAGTTAGAGGGTGCAATGTGTCAAAATTGATAATTTAGGGTGCAAAGTGCAAAACCTATGGTAGTTCATGGGTGAAAAGTGTATTTTCCCCTTACTTTTCCTTTTTTCCGTCGTTTTTTTTTTTTTTTTCTTTTTTTTTTTCTTTTTCTTCCTCTAGGCCAATTCTGATGTAATATCTGCTTTGCCAAATGCCAGGAATTTTTCTTTGTTATTTTTTTTTTAGGCATTAATATGTAAAACCCACGCAAAAAAAGAAGGCTAAAATATAACGCGTACCCCTGTGGTATAACTTTTTCTTGAATATGCCCCTAGGGTTCAATTTGTTGTCCCGCTGCCCCGTGGTGATGTACCTTTCCCAGAAATACCCCTCCGTCCATCTTCCGTGTCCAAACTAACGGGAAATGCTGAGTTGTCACAAAATTACACGTCATAGCCAATACTAAGATGACACGTGTTCCATTTGCTGACTGGGCATATATCCCTGTGGTTCCCATACAGTCCACGTTGTCCACACTTTTATTGTTCCGAAATTACCCCTGCCACATCACAAAATAATATGCCCGAACACCTTTTGTCACGCATTGCCCATCCCTTTCGTGTACCCTTCCACCCCAACACTCGAACATTTCCTCTAAAGACTCGAAAATTTCCCCAAATCGGTGGAACCCTCGAACCCTAACTATTTACCCCAAATCAATCGAACCGTGCCCATTTTCCCCAAATCAAGCGAACAATATGAACAAACAATCGAACCGTGCCCAGTCCACGCTGTCTTCAACTCCATCGGTGGTTAACGCTGTCTACCTTCCATCCCCCTTCACTCGAACCCTAGATTCATTCACCCCATTATTTCCCCAAATCCAGCAACTATATATTGAAGCCCCAAATCTGTTGGTGATGTCCCATAAACGCTCCTCTGCAGCAAGCACTCTGAGTGACGGTAGATCTGTATCTAAGGAAAGGAGCGAAGGCAGGCTGGATGTGAGACCTCTATGTTTCTGCGAAATCAGTGCACGTGCAAGGTTTAGCAAGACATCACTCAATCCAGGACGAAGATTCTGGAGTTGCTCACAATATTCGGCTACCACTGTGAGTTCAGACGTCACTTAATCTCTACGGTAGCAGCTACATCTCTCTCTTGCATATGTTAATGCACAAAGCGTTGCCATCACAAAATGCCTGAACTAATATGACAATGTTGATTTGCCCGAAAATTTGTTAGTTATGTTTTTTAAGGGAGATCTTCAAATTTTAAATTGTTGATTGGTGTAAATTTAATGGACTTAGCACTGATGACCTATTATGAAGATAGCAGAGTAGAAGCCTGCAATAATAGTTTCCCAGTCTGCTGTTTGTACACAATCTTTGATAACCATTTTATTTTGTTTACTAAAAGTGGGTAATTTAGCTCTCGATTATAATTGTTTGATGCGTGAACCTTATATATTCAAAGTAATATGAAAAAAAGTTGTTGACTTAGCAAAGGTTGTGGATTTCATGTAGGTTAAACTTATCTAACAAACCAGCTGCATGTAATATGGACTCTTGTATCTATGATTTGATTATTGCCTATGGATGACCGTTTAACTGTTTTTATTCGTAGAGGGACAAGGCTTGCGTTTTTTTGAATGGATTGATCCACCCTCTCAGCAACAAGAGGATGATGAAACGGATAGTGTCCTATGCCAGCTGAAGACAATGGAGAAGAAGTTAAAGATTATGGAGGAGCGACAAAACAGACAGATGAGCTCCTCTTTAAACAAAGCTATATGGAGGAGAAATTAAAGCTATACGAGGAGAAATTAAAGTCCACGAAGAAGATGTTGAAAGCTATGGATGAGAAGCTGAAGCGGCTTAAGTTAGTTATGTTGGGGTCATGGGTTTTATTTTGTAGCTATATTTACCTTTGTTTAAGTGGTGCTGAAAGGGAGTCAATGTAGTTATATTTATCTTTGTTGTGGTGCTGAAAGGAAGTCAATGGGTTTTATTTTGTTGTCTGTATCTCTTTCAAAGATAGATCATGTATTTACATTTAGGAAGTCAATGTAGTTGCATATTGCTTGTCCTGGAACGGTGGCAAGACCTGATAGTGTCCTTTCAATGTTACCTATTCAATATTTTGCATCATATTTGATACCAATAACAGAGTCAACATTACAGAACCATTCAACTAACCAATGTGCACAATGACCATAACTAACCAAACCAAAGTACTCATCCTGTAACTAAGATTCAACATTTTATACCAATAACCAAAGTAATCATTCTCTAAGTAACCAAGGTACTCATTTAACACCTTAATTGCTGGACCACTTCAAAAGCAACATAAACCAAAGTACATAACACCATAATTTTGGCCTGAAATTCACAACTGCCACAACATGGACAACTTCAAAAATACGATCCAAATTACAAATTAGGGTAAAGTACAAAAACAGTCCTTGTAGTTTCACGTTTTGACAAATTGGTCCCTGGGGTATGAGTTTGTACTGGATAGTCCCTAGGGTAAGCATCATGTAACAAAAAGGTCCTCCCGTTAGATTTCCGTCAACCCACTTAACGGTCAAAGCTTCTAGGATCCCTGTGTATCACCTTTTGACAAATTGGTCCCTTGGGTACGCATCATGTAACAAAAAGGTCCTCCTGGAAGCTTTACCGTTAAGTGGGTTGACGGAAATCTAACGGGAGGACCTTTTTGTTACATGATGCTTACCCACTAATGTCTTCAAGTTACAGGGACCAATTTGTCAAAACATGAAACCACAAGGACTATTTATGTACTTTACCCTACAAATTATCCATATCCTCAACGTAAATCCAAAAAGATTACATTGGACCCCCATTCTACACATCTAATGTCAATCCCAAAATACATAACACCATTATAGATTTTGCTAAATCTAATGCCAAACTACTCAGAATCATCAGAAGCTATTGGGTGGGTCGAACTGGCAGCTTGCGGGGCGAGCACCTCAATTGTGTTGGCTGTGACCCACCTGTCATCCTCGTTTGTCCCTTTTATGAAGTGAATTTATAATTACGCTTAGAAATGTAATGACAACTATTGCACATTTTTTTTACACTAAAAATGCTTACCTCAGACATGTCTTTCCTCTTTCTTCTACTCGTCTTGGCAGGCAATTCCATTGGCTGTAATCCTTGTCCCTAATTTTCAACATATTACATATAAATTTTTTAGTCAAAACTAGTAATATGACTTATGATAAAGAAATAAGTAAGAAATTTTTTGTTAATGTTACCTCTGTTGTAGTTTCCCTTCGAGTCTCTGGTGGCTGCGATGGCTGTGATCCTTCAACCTAAATGAATGGCATATCATAATTTTTCATTTGATAGATCAGATTCAATATGATATAGGGAGATGTAGAAAGTTTGTCGTTATAGAAGTTCTAGATTTCTTTCTTGGAAATCTTCGAGGCTGTGATGTACGGACTTGTGTTGACTCGGTAGTACAAGCCTGTATATTAAATATGGAAAGCAAAAGTAAATATAGAAGCTGACCATCTCATCAAAAACATTTCAAATACAAGCAAGGAAGAGCTACTTGAAAAGAAAAGCAAGCTGGCCCAAGCAGCAATGAATGCAAAGCCACCAAATCAATCTATTGTCAAATAAAGTGAATGAGTTATGGTAAAACAGATATTACCTGACAAGGTTATGCAATTATTGTATTAGTCTCAACAGGCTGCGATGCTTCAGTTGATGATCTGGCCTCATCTTGAAATCAATCTAATGTCAAATAACTATTCTAAGTGTCTAAATCAAACTCAAAATCCGCTTCATGTCACCTGATTTGTAGCTTTCTTCTTGGATGGCTTCTTCGGGTATATTCTGCGGTTGAGATTTGGCGGGTAATTGCATCTCCTTGCATTATGGCCAAGAACGCCACATGTCCCACAACGAATTGGTAACCCACAACGACTAACGTTGTACGGATGTTGTGGCTCATCATCTGCTCGGACCCTTGCTTTCCTCGAACGGCCAGGCGTAGACCGAATCATAAGATGTCCTATAGGTAATACATCCGCACGCGGCCACTCTCCGGTCTAGGCATCGCGTGTACGACATGTGCGTAAGAAGCTGCGTATGACGTCTTCCGATAGCAATCATGGACGTAATCCTTTAAATAGCAGCGCAAGCATGCGTACATGGGATGCCGTTTAGCTGCCATCGGCCACAACTACATTCCCAGGCTCCAATGTTTACCAATTTATGATCCCCATTAGCTGTATCAACTCAAAACTGGTCTCATTCGTCCACTGGCAGATGCAATGCCTAGCATCATGTTTCGCTCTTCTCAAGCTTCCTCTGTATCCGAGGACAGATATCCCAAGTTGCAGTTTGGAGCATCGCCCGTTTATGCTTGAACTGGTTCATCAATAGACGTCTAATATCCTCCATCATCGTCAAGATTGGCTTATCCCGTGTATCTTTGATCCACGAATTAAATGTTTCAGCGATGTTACTAAGTAGACAATCGCTCTTCAAGGTTGTACTAAATGCGTGTCGGGACCATCCTTTAGGGTCAACCTCTGTAAGATACTTCTAAGGGTTCTCATTCACCCTTTCCAGTTCTGCCATAGCTCTATCAAACCCAGATCTGGTACACGCACATGCTGCCTTCCATAGGAGGTCCTTCACATACTTGTCTCTCCACCCTTTGCTTTTCAAGTTGGCATGCAAGTGCTTCACACAATGTCGCTGCTCATCATTCGGCATTAACTTCTCTAGTGCCTCGCGAAGCCCCTGCAAAATAGTTTTAGTTAGTAACCAATATCAGTACATGTTTTTTCAGCTATGAAATAAAAGACCAAACAGATGGTGTGCACTAACCTTTTGCCTGTCTGACATCCAACACCATGGGTGCTGATCTTCAGATCTAATATCCTCCATGAGTATCTCTATGAACCACGTCCAAGAAGATCGGAGTTCCACCTCTGCCACTACATACGCAAGTGGGTACATATCATCATTCGCGTCTTTGGCCACTGCACATAACAACTGGCCCCCAAATGGGCCTTTGAGGTGACACCATCAAGACAAATCATTGGCCTAACCCCAACCAAGAAGCCACGTTTTGGAGCCTCAAGCCTGACATACATCCGCTAGAAAATATGTCTGCTTCTCTGAATCTTCACCCATGAACCAAGTTCCACATATAAACACCCAATGAGTAGTCGCATACATACTTGTACTGGTCCACATGCCTCCCATAGACCAATTCAAGGGCCATCTTTTTTGCCCGATACATGTGGTTCTTAGAGACTTGTACTTTATAGTTTCTACGGATATTCCCTCCCAAAGCCGTTGATGGCATGTTAGGGTCGTCCTGGATGTTTTCAACATACCGAGCAGTAGTAAATTTGGCATCCAACTTCCTGTTCTTATGATGTGTGCCAGAAGTGTGCTTCGACTTAAATGTCTTGATCTAAACCGCTTCTTTACCGTACGTAAAAGAAGCGTGGATCCGCCAACCACACTTGAGTGCACAAACCGCTGTAACCATTTTCTTATCACTCTTAAGACAACGGTAGTCATAATTATTTTGAATGCCGTGCAACGTTAAAGCCTTTTTAAATAAGGCCAAATCTCTAAACTTCATCCCCTTCTCAAGGTGCACTGTACCATCCTCCAACTCCTCTTCTCGAAAGTCGGTACCCTTCCTCTTACGTGGTTGATCTTCATCAGATGCATTATCCTCACTGGTACTTTCCATTACATCATCATCCGAACCCCCAACAATCTAAGGCTCGTTCGCTGAAACAACATTCTTTGTACCTTGCCCGAACCACTCCATCGAAGCCTTCCTAGCATCATCTCCACTCTCATCAGTCTGAACTGCATATTCGTACAACTCAGAATCGGCATCAGACTCGTCAAAATCACTGACATCAGCTTCAATATTATCCCCCCCAATATCATCATCAGAATCAACTGCCTCTCCTTCACTATTTACACCCTCTGCATCCCTCATAATATCCTCGACATTAACATGAACATCCTCCACATGGACATCCTCCGCTTCCCTCACAATGTCCTCAGCATCAACACCCATATCTGTCATACTCCTATCTTCCAGAATGTCATGAAAAACCATATCTTCCTCATTCATATTTTCTGTCACATCTGGTTCAGGCACTAAGATTGGCCAACTGGTACCATGCTCAACGTAAATCCTTAAGGTGTTCCGACCTTTAAGAAGAATTCTCGCAACAGTAGTCAAGACATCAGCGTCACATTTTATAGGGGTCAAATCAGACTGAGAGTCATCTCTCTCTAGCTTACACCACAACTCCACAACATCTGCATAGTTCATAGCTGTCTTCAACAATGTCCACAGATGTGTGACTGAGATATAGTCAGGGTCGAGGTCCCCTAAATCGCTAATCTGCCCTCCAATGTAGTCACTCTTCAAAAACTCCACTCTCCCTCCATGATGCATAACAATCTTCACCATCTGTAAATTGAAAAAATCAAAATGGTGCATCTCTTTTCTAGAGTGAGCAACACAAACCCAAATGGTAGAAAATATCAAACCCAAATTTCTGCATCTCTTTTCCCTTTCAAATCCCCGACCAACAATAAAGTGTTCATTTGAAATCCCCCAGCAAGACAAAATAATATTACCCAAACAATATTGAGAATTAATATTTTCTGTCCATTTCACCATTTTTAGGGGTGGTGGTTTTTTTTTTGTCCACATCACCATTTGAATGCAGGCATGCTCATCCAGGACATTCTACATATTACCATCCTATTGATGCTGCTATTTAGATCTACTTCAAATAGTACTTATACTCCCACAAAGACAGAGTGGAGGTTTCCAACTCAGTGGTGGGACCAAAAGAAAATAAAAATTAAAAACATTTATTGTCTCAATTTGGGAATAGGTAATTCAGACATATTATTTTCAGTTAGATAATCCCAACAGATTACCCATGGTGGAACTAAGAATTTATTCTGATAAAATGGCAAAATTAGTACAATACTTTATTCATCCACTAGTCCAGCTATCATTAAGCATGCCCAACTATACAATTTAAAACACTGGGCTATAATTGTTCAATAAAATGTGTACAAATAGTCAGCAGTTTAGGGATAAAGTGAACCAAAATGTAACCTACTTCCCTAAGGAGTACAACTAGTTACCCTATCCTATCATCATTTTCTTTTAAAATTTCAACCTACTTCCCTAATTCAAAACTTAGAGATAAACTGAACCAATATGTAAACCACAGAGACATCATAAGGAAACAAATGCCACCCTGAATTAGTCAAACACAAATCTCAATAACAAACGACAGATAAAAAGACAACTTCACAGTTTAGGAGGGACCACTTCGTTAATATATGGGCAAATGACAGATAAATAGATAGCCTAAAATTCTATGAGGGACCACATCATTTTTATATGGGCAAACGACATAGTTGTAATTCAACCAAGGCGGGACACATTTATAGTAGACAATATTCAATTCAGCAAAAAGGGAGACATGTATGGGTGGACGAATGCCCATATATTTTAAATAGAAAACCATTTGTCAAGCTGAGAAATTCCTAAACATTTTTACTTACCTTTCCAAAACCTCAGGTAGACAGCGTTAACCACCGATGGAGTCGAAGACAGCGTGGACTGGGCACGTTTCGATTGTCTGTTCCCATCGTTCGCTTGATTTGGGGAAAATGGGCACGGTTCGATTGATTTGGGGTAAATAGTTAGGGTTCAAGGGTTCCACCGATTTGGGGAAATTTTCGAGTCTTTAGAGGAAATGTTCGAGTGTTGGGGTGGAAGGGTACACGAAAGGGATGGGCAATGCGTGACAAAAGGTGTTCGGGCATATTATTTTGTGATGTGGCAAGGGTAATTTCGGAACAATAAAAGTGTGGACAACGTGGACTGTACAGGAACCACAGGGATATATGCCCAGTCAGCAAATGGAACACGTGTCATCTTAGTATTGGCTATGACGTGTAATTTTGTGACAACTCAGCATTTCCCGTTAGTTTGGACACGGAAGATGGACGGAGGGGTATTTCTGGGAAAGGTACATCACCACGGGGGCAGCGGGACAACAAATTGAACCCTAGGGGCATATTCAAGAAAAAGTTATACCACAGGGTACGCGTTATATTTTAGCCAAAAAAGAATATGTACTTCGGATGGAAATACAAGAGACCCAACCACGGCTACAAAGGGCTTGGACAGAAAAGCCCAAGTTAAAAGAGATCTTAAGTGGGCACAAAAGCCCATATTATAAAGATAAGGCCTCGAGGCCCAAACCGAGATCTTTCTCTTGGCAGAGAAAAGGACTGTTGTCACCTAAAGCGAGAAACATGCAGGCTGCCAGAGGAGAGGTGAACCCACTGTAGGCGTAAACACTCCGAAGACGGAAGACTGGTGTAGCCACTGCACAACCTTCGTAGCTGCCACAAAAACCCATTAACGTGACCGCCAACCCCCAAATGGTATGGGTGGGGTGACCACTGACCAACGTAGACTTGGCCGCCACCGAACGGTATAAGTGGTGAGTCCAAGGTAGGCACCAACTCGTTGGAGAGTCGTTTGGAAGCGCATATCTTTAATATTGAGGATATTGAGCCGATCCGATGAGATGCATCTTCAAGATATTGATTCCTTGGATCTTTGCATCCAAAAATATGAATCTACAAAAGTGAAGCCTAGAAACACCAACCAAACGCAATGAGTGGTGGCGTCTATAAGCGCGCATGCACCAGGAAAAAAGACTGTGGAGGTGGAGGATCTAGGGATGGAGGAAGCGGGACGGAATAGCGTGAAGGGGTTGGTTTTATCACGATGGAAAGATTGCAGTTAACCATAACCCATAGAGAGACAAAAGGTAAAGGAAAATAAAGGGTAATGTAAGGAAACAAGAAAAGTGGGTGAACGGAAGCAAGAGCCGAAGCTCCTCCCTCCCACTGGCCACCAGAGAAGCGTAAGTGGGCATTATTTAAAATATAGGCATGAGTCTCACCTCCTTGTCATCCTCCCTCGTAGAAACTCGAATGGTCGAACTTATGATCTCCAACCACTTTATTATTATTATTTTTTTCTATCTACACCTTTAAGTAGTGTTTGTTAGCCAAACTTTGATAACAACAAAATATTTTCTTTTCTCTTTGAGTATCCAATTTTTATTATAATAAATATACAAATTTATTTAAATTGTTTTTTTTTTCACTTTTTTACTGAATAATCTAATACTTCGAAAATTTTACTTTTGCTGTATACCGATTAGTTAAATGGGAGTGTAGGGAAGGCCCTATCCAGGATTGGGTTCCCTCTCCGAACTAAACTGTTTCGAATGGGCCAACATGAAGCAGCAAATACAATTATGAACAAGGGCATCTGATTTAGGGGAAAAGAAAGAAAAGAACAAGGGCATCTGGTAAAGGACGGTGCAAAAGCCGAAAGTCGAAACCTCAAGCTAACCCCAAAGGTCGAACACCTGATGCGTATTACGTAGTCATCGTGCTGCTGTACTAAACAAAGCAGAATCCCAAACTCCGCGGTGCTGCGATCGGGAAGTTGAATGGCGTCCTCTTCGAGCAGCGGACTGACATTCAAACTGCATCCACTGGTGATTGTGAACATTTCGGATCACTACACTAGGGTTAGGTCTCAGATGCACCCGCCCGTAGGGTCCCATGCTAACGCCCACAACAACAGCAATGGCGCTGACGGAGCCACGTCGCCTCCACCTCCCGCTCCGAGGGTCTACGGCTGCGTGATAGGGGTGCAGAGGGGACGCACCGTGGAGATCTTCAACAGCTTCGAGCTCCTTTACGATCCCTCCACACATTCCCTTGACCGATCCTTCCTCGAGAAGAAGCAAGAGCTCTGTTGAGTCAACTTTCTTCCTCTTTTCTGTTTTGGCCTCTCTCGCTCCATATATTTATCCGAGGGATTATATCATATCAGTACATTCATCTCGTTTTTTCATTAGCTCTTTTAGGGTTTTTCTCTCAACTTTTATTGATGACGCGCCGTATTTGTTCTCTTCTTTTAAATGATATCGGTCCAGATAAGAAGGTTTTCCCCCAATTCTATATTCTGGGATGGTATTCTACTGGCAGCGATGCCCAAGAATCTGATATGCATATTCACAAAGCGGTGAGTACTGATCATTCCTAGGATGCTTTATAGTTTCAACATGCACACATACGCTAGCACACGCTAATAGGCAGGTTTCAAGTGCTATGTAGGATGAAATTGCTGGTGCTTTCGGCCCCTAAATATTCTCTTTTATTTTTCCTTTCACTATGTCCTCGGCAATCGTGTTTCAAGTTTACCATTGTGTCAAACTTCACTTTGTAGAACTTAAACGATGTTCATTTCAAGCAGGCTTCTTGTGTATGGCTAATATATTTTGTTATGTTTGTCACTCGAGCATAAGCCTTCTGAACTTTCTGACAGTAAATCAGGAGTGGTAAATGTGGTTTCTATACTAAGGGCGCACAAATCCCTTTTACAGAAATTAGGAACTTCTTTCTCTCCTGTGAACCATATCTATGTGCTGAACATGGTGTAGTTCATCTGTTAGGAATTGAAGAGTCCCACACAATGACGCAAGGAGTGTAGCATGTGGTTCCTACATTCCGTGACATCATTTCCGATGTTGATTGTCTTATTTTATGTTTTTGGTTTAATTTGTGGTTTTATTATTGAATGGCTATTCTCCATGTAAGTGGACTGAATACTTTGCCAATGCAGCTTATGAATATGTGTGCCTTCTGAATTTTGTTGTAGATCAAGCTTTTGGAGGTTTTTAAACAGTTTCATGGCTCTCCAAGCACATTTGTATTCTGCTCTGTCTTTATAGCTCATTGTTTTCCTGGATTAGGTTTCTATGTTTCATTGTTGTTCATTTGAAACTTTGTTGTGGTATGTGCTCAGTAACATTATGCGTTGAAGTTAATTTTTGTATTTTTCAGTTAATAGAATGAGCATTCTTTTGTAACAGTTGATGGACATTAATGAAAGTCCTGTTTATGTCCTTCTCAATCCTTCAATTAATCATGCTCAAAAGGATCTCCCAGTCACTATTTACGAAAGTGGTATGTAACCTGCATCATTACTGCTTATCGTGTGTGGAAAATTCTCGAGCAATGCTTTGAATATTCAAACAAAAAAAGAGGTAGTCATACCTTATTTCTCACCACCCCTCTTATCATCTTTTCTCTTCCCCAGCACTTTATTTCTCATAATTTCATGGGCGAGATCAATTCCTTTGCTGAATGATGTGCTTAAGGTTTCTATGTCGTTTTGGCTTTTATGTGTTTCTCAAAATACCAAAATACATGCTTTCTTATTTCGTAGTAGGATTACTTTGTTATTAACTTCTCATATCTAACTATGCTGAGATGATAACTTCTCTCTTCTACTGGGTCTTGATGTTTGAAACTCAGAGCTGCATGTCATAGATGGGGTTCCACAACTTATTTTTGTTCGTTCAACCTACACTATTGAGGTTTGCCTTGCTCATTATTTGTACATAATTTGATCTAAATATTACCGACAAGGGTATAAATTCACCATTTTCTCTGGGGGGTTGGGGTTTTGCTTTAAAGACAGTTGAAGCTGAACGGATTTCAGTTGATCATGTTGCACATCTTAAACCATCTGATGGAGGTTCAGCAGCTACTCAGTGTGAGTACTCCACGTCCTTGTGATTTTTATTTTCTATAAACCCTTTTTTAGGAGGAAAGAAGTTGAAGAATTACATATAGTTGCTCCATATCAAGAAAGATGGGTTGCTTTTGTTTTAGGTTATCCAAAAATTATATGAAGGTTTCTAAAACTAAAAGCATTTATCCATTTAGCTTGCTGCATGTCTTTTAAGGTATAACCCATAGTTTTTGCAAATTGAGAACTCAACTTTCTTGGTCCATGTAAGGGCATTTAAGAAGGGCTGATAGATATCTTTTTCCTCTGTTAAGATTCATTCTATTTGCAACCTCCATCTATTATGGGAGGAAGGAATAGTTGTTCTCTTCTTCTGTGATGTCAATCTGTGACTTGGGTTCGCAGTGGCTGCTCACCTCACAGGGATACATAGTGCCATCAAGATGCTGAATAGCAGAATCAGGGTTCTTCATCACTATCTTCTAGCAATGCAGAAAGGTGTGTATTGCTCTCTTGTATAAAAATGTGGAAATAGTATTAAATAAAATAATGCAGAAGAAAGACAGTCTCTCAAAGTAAAGGAAGTTATGGAAAACAACTATACCACGCAACAAAAGTTACAAATACTATAATATCAGATCTCTAGAGAGGGGAAAACATGCATCTGTAACTCTCGTTTTAGCTACAACAACCAACTTTGATATTTACTTCTTTTGAGGATCTCCTTTGCTCTTTTTTGCTCTCGATGACATTAAATCTGCCACTTGATAATTCATCAGACAACTAGTTGGCAATTATAAAAATTAATCTCTTTCTTGGCTGTGCATATTTAAAGTCTGAGGGTTGATAATGGTTACGCTTGTATCACTCAACCCAGGTGATATCCCTTGCGAGAATTCACTGCTACGACAGGTTTCAAGTCTTCTAAGAAGATTGCCAGCTATTGAATCACAGAAATTTCAAGATGATTTCTTGATGGTGAGTTCTACCTATTCTTTTTTAGAATGTTCATCAAATTAGGCATTGGCAATGTCTGTATAGTAATACTAGGCAACATACGTGCTTACTGTAACAGGAATATGCATTAATTTCTACCCAAATATCCTATTAACCAGCATCTGTCCATATGGTGGAGTGAGTTTGTGCCACTGACATAGGTTTCTCTGGTTGTTGTTGTGGTGATTGAAGTAGGTACTCCCAATAGTTTATGTATGGCAGCTATGATTTGCTAGGGGTATTGGAGGCAGAATATATAAACATGCAGCTACCTACACTATAATTAGGATATACAGCACTGATTAAGTTAACATTTTCATCCTATTATTCCTTTCATCTCTCACTTCGCTTTTGGTATGCCTTTCCCTTTCTCTCAGGAATATAATGACACATTATTAATCGCTTACCTAGCCATGTTCACCAACTGCTCAAGGTATGTCGGCATTCTGGTACTGCTATTCTTTCTTTTTCATGTGCTTTTTATAAAGATTATTGAGTGTATATGTATATTAATTTATTTGGTAGGATCAAAGAAAAAAAAAACTTAGAAACATTACTTACCAAAAAAAATTAAAAACACTGGCAGAACAGGGAGTTGACTGGGGTTGGTCTCATGTCGAGTCGAGCATATGCTGTGGTGATAGAAAGTAAATCATATTTTTTACTGAATTGGACTTGAATTTCCGGATCTATAATGAGTAATTTTGAAATATTAGCTGTTCTTAGATCCCAACAGGCTGCTTCCTCAATCCTAGAACAAATTGGATTGGCTGAAGTGAATCATCGAGTTTTCATAAACAGCGTGGAAATCTTGCATGATACCCTGTATACATTTTTTTTTCTTGGTTAATAAGGGGAAGGGGAAAGGGACCCACATATCATAGAGGTATAGCCACATACTTTCACAAGGGTACAAAATTATGGTTGGTGTATGTAGTTTGGGGGAAGTTAAAGGATTTGCAAGCACTGGATTATAGTTATGTTAGAAAGATTTCGTAACTTTCTTTTCATTCATTCATGTTTTGATGTCTAAATATTCATTTTCTCTAACAGCACAATGAATGAACTAGTCGACAAATTCAACACTGCGTATGACAGGCATAGTCGAAGGGGTGGAAGGACAGCATTTATGTGAAAGCCGCTTGCTCTTCTGTGGCAGTCTTGCTGGCTTCTGTTTCTGTTTGGTTTGCATGGCACATAGAAGCTTAGGAATCTTATTGGTAGGAGCCTAGGTTCTAGAAAAATCAGAAAGAGTGAATCTATATGGATTCTTTTCATTTTTCTTCCTTGTCTTTTTAGGCTTTTAGGCTTTGCAGACTATGCCAAGCTCTTTTGGGAGTGGATGAGCTGATTTAAGTAGGGTCCTTTGTGAATTGTTGCCTTATTGTTTGTCTGGGCTACAAGCATATTCACAACTCACATCTCAATTTCTGCTTATTGTACACTGAAAAACCACGCATGTTTTCATGGTTAATGGTTGGCAGGATTGGATGAAATCGCTGATAGTCGTCCTTTCAGCAATTGTATAATGACGTTGCTCTTAATTTCTGATAAATTCTGTAAGTACTGAAGATATTCTGTACAAGCTTCATGCATCATCAATAATTGCAGAACTGAATTTCAGTCACGCTATGCTTGGCCAATTTGATCGGGAAGTGTGCATAGCTTCAGTTCAGCCGTCCAGAGTGTTTACAGGATATCCTCAGAGAAACAGAAAATTCAAGCAATGTTTTGATTCGGCATAACTGTCGTTGAAGGATAAATGCTTGGATCTCGAATACAAATTTTGTCGCAAGATTGTTGATTTTATCAATTTTTCGTCAGACTAAGCTAGGGATGAATTATGCCTCTGAACAAGCAAGGACCATATAGTGTACAGAGAGGACTTGTTCTATTGCATTTAAACTGTACTATACTGCAGATTATGAACCATGTTCGGATTCAAAAGTATGCCAGTGCCATAATCCACAGAGGTTTACGATCAGAGAAGAGATACAGCTGCTAACACAAACACATCCATCACAGAGAGAGAGAGAGAGAAGATAATCCAGATCAATGATATCCCGGTCTGTGAAATTGTCATGACATCCCATTTCGCAGCCATTTCACGGTCGTTCCTGGCAAATTTCGCTTAAACGACCATCTCCTTTACTAGTCAATCGGGTGTGCCCAATACCAAGCCAATGTATTCCGGGAAATGAAGGCCGCCTCAGCAGCCTAAATGAATCAGCAGACAACCCAATGCAATTAAAAAGATCTAGCCTCCGAAGCATTTTGCTTTCATCTTGAAACATTCTCTTCATGGCCAATGCTTCCACGGACAAATCAGTCACATGGAAGCAATACCTAATACACAACTCAGTAAGGCCTACACCAGCTTTAGCAATTGCATGAATTGCTTTATCTGATATTCCTGGGATGTGACCTAAATCTAGGGCTGCCAAAGATAAGCCTACTCTCCCTCGACCTTGGAGCAAAAGAAACAGTCCTTCATCGGTTACCCTCTTACAGCCTCTTAGACACAATTGTGTAATGGACGGACACCCCTCACCAAGAACAGACAGACCATAGTCTGTAACATCAGCTCCTGTCAGATTCAGCGAAGTCAATTGCGGAAGACGTGAAAGGGAGCTCAGGCAGGAATCAGCTATACTCTTGCAGCCACATAGGTCAAGCACCTCTATGCTCTTAGAACAAGCAAGTTTTGTCACAGTTTCACTGGTTATAAGAGTGCATGATGTCAATCTCACCTCAACCAGGGTACAAGGCCCCGCAGTGAGGTTATGAAAGGCCAAGTCTGACAGAAATAAGCCATTGCGAACTTCAAATTTCTTTAACCTCTGGCAGGAGTGTAAAATTGATGCAAAGCCAGCATCACTAACTCTGGAGAACCCACAAAGTCTCACCGACTCTAGGCCCTTGCAGCCCTCAGAAAGGAGAAACATGCCCATATCATTTATTCTTTTGAATGACACTTGGTAGGTCCTCCTACACCTTATAAGGGAAAGACTTCTTAAATGACGACAAGGAGCCAAAGACTGAAGCCCATTGTTGGTCAAGTCATGGTACAGTAATGGCTCCTTATTTGGTCTATCTTCAAGATACAGCTCTATCAAAAGAGGAAGAGAGTTGGTGATCAAAATGATTAGCTCATCGGAGATAATATCTAAGACCAGCGACAAGCACAGCAACGGAAAACCAGATGAAGTCCTATCAACTTGAAGTTTACTGATGAGCTGGATCCCATCTTGCTCAAGCACTGGGTGCAACTTCAGGCGTTTCAGAGTTTTTGGCAGGAAGAATTGAATGGACGCAAAAGCACTTGTATCAACATCTGTTCCTCGAATCTTTAGACTGAGTGACTGCAGCATTATAACAGAGACACTCTTCAGCTCTTTTGGTTAAACGTGGTTAGTTGACGGCCTTTTTCACAGGCATGTCAAAATATTCCGATGTACCTCCATTTGCAGGCTGAATACTTCAGCGATGAGCTGGCATGAAACAGGGGGCAGACTAAAGTTCCTCGGGTGCCTGTGGAGCTATTGCAGTTAAAAAAGTGATGTGTAGAGTTGATAAAACTGCAATAAGCTAATGGAAAGCCTTCAAGTAGGGTATTATAAACATGTGAATTGTGTGTTTAAACAACAGTGTCGGGGATCACAGGATATCGAAAATTCTCAGACTAACATGGTTAATGGTTGGCAGGATTGGATGAAATGCTCGCAGAGATTGAATTGATAGTCTAATGAGTCAATCTTAATAAAGAAAAAGTACTTGTCAGCAATGTAGTCACTAATACTTAGGTATGGTCCGGTTGCTTCATGCCTTTTTTTTACGCCTTTGCTCTTGAAAGTGTGGCTTTCTCGATTTCCTGGATAAATTCTGTAAGTCTTAGTAGGAAGACGGGAAGGGTGGTTTTTGACCGCCTTCCCCGTTTCCTCAGGGTATCCTACCCTCTCTCCCTTGGTGTGCTTCTTATGGGTCTGTACCGAGTAGATGTAGCTTCAATGATGGTTATGTTATGTGATGCGTTTATCCATCTTAAATGGTTGTAGTAAGCTGTTTAATGGGCACATGCAGCTTAAAAGGTTCCGGGGACTTGTAAGGTTTGTGATCCATTTCAGTCACGCTATGCTGGCCAATTTGATCGGGAAGTGATTTTTTCATCTGCATAGCTTCAGTTCAGCGGTATATATGTCCAGAGTGTTTAACAAAGCCACAGGATATCGAAAATTCTCAGAGAAACAGAAAATGGTCAAGCATTCCTGGATGTTTTGATTCGGCATAACTGTCGTTGAAGTTGGATAAATGCTGTTGGATCAAGTCATGTAGAATACACAATTTGGAAAGCCCAATGTCACAACGCAAGCTCATTAATTGTTGATCTTAAAACACGGTATCAATTTTAGTCGTCAGACTAACACGGAGGCTCGAGCTAGGGATGCGCAGCCGGGAATTATGCCTCTGAACAAGCAGATCCCCTCTTCGGGGGGGTACACCATATAGTGTACAGAGAGGACTTGTTCTATTGCATTTAAACTGTACTATACTGCAGATTATGAACCATGTTCGGATTCAAAAGTATGCCAGTGCCATAATCCACAGAGGTTTACGATCAGAGAAGAGACTCTTTACAGCTGCTAACACAAACACATCCATCACAGAGAGAGAGAGAGAGAGAGATACCACCGGAATCCAGATCAATGATATCCCGGTCTGTGAAATTGCCATCCATCATGACATCCCATTTCGCAGCCATCCGAACATACAGTCAGCCACGGTCGTTCCTGGCAAATTTCGCTTAAACGACCATCTCCTTTACTAGTCAATCGGGTGTGCCCAATACCAAGCCAATGTATTCCGGGAAATGAAGGCCGCCTCAGCAGCCTAAATGAATCAGCAGACAACCCAATGCAATTAAAAAGATCTAGCCTCCGAAGCATTTTGCTTTCATCTTGAAACATTCTCTTCATGGCCAATGCTTCCACGGACAAATCAGTCACATGGAAGCAATACCTAATACACAACTCAGTAAGGCCTACACCAGCTTTAGCAATTGCATGAATTGCTTTATCTGATATTCCTGGGATGTGACCTAAATCTAGGGCTGCCAAAGATAAGCCTACTCTCCCTCGACCTTGGAGCAAAAGAAACAGTCCTTCATCGGTTACCCTCTTACAGCCTCTTAGACACAATTGTGTAATGGACGGACACCCCTCACCAAGAACAGACAGACCATAGTCTGTAACATCAGCTCCTGTCAGATTCAGCGAAGTCAATTGCGGAAGACGTGAAAGGGAGCTCAGGCAGGAATCAGCTATACTCTTGCAGCCACATAGGTCAAGCACCTCTATGCTCTTAGAACAAGCAAGTTTTGTCACAGTTTCACTGGTTATAAGAGTGCATGATGTCAATCTCACCTCAACCAGGGTACAAGGCCCCGCAGTGAGGTTATGAAAGGCCAAGTCTGACAGAAATAAGCCATTGCGAACTTCAAATTTCTTTAACCTCTGGCAGGAGTGTAAAATTGATGCAAAGCCAGCATCACTAACTCTGGAGAACCCACAAAGTCTCACCGACTCTAGGCCCTTGCAGCCCTCAGAAAGGAGAAACATGCCCATATCATTTATTCTTTTGAATGACACTTGGTAGGTCCTCCTACACCTTATAAGGGAAAGACTTCTTAAATGACGACAAGGAGCCAAAGACTGAAGCCCATTGTTGGTCAAGTCATGGTACAGTAATGGCTCCTTATTTGGTCTATCTTCAAGATACAGCTCTATCAAAAGAGGAAGAGAGTTGGTGATCAAAATGATTAGCTCATCGGAGATAATATCTAAGACCAGCGACAAGCACAGCAACGGAAAACCAGATGAAGTCCTATCAACTTGAAGTTTACTGATGAGCTGGATCCCATCTTGCTCAAGCACTGGGTGCAACTTCAGGCGTTTCAGAGTTTTTGGCAGGAAGAATTGAATGGACGCAAAAGCACTTGTATCAACATCTGTTCCTCGAATCTTTAGACTGAGTGACTGCAGCATTATAACAGAGACACTCTTCAGCTCTTTTGGTTAAACGTGGTTAGTTGACGGCCTTTTTCACAGGCATGTCAAAATATTCCGATAGAGCATCCTATCTTACCTCCAAGCACAAGCACCCACTAAGCATTTGAACCAGGTTACTCCTGAATACTTCAGGTGGCTCCTGCTCTGCGAATTCCAACATGAGCACCCTGGCATGAAACAGGGGGAAAATATACATTTAAAGAACTAAAGTTCCTCGGGTGCTTGTACTAGGGAAGCTCCTTGGATGGTTTGCTATTGCAGTTAAAAAAGGTGTCACAGGAGATGTGTGCACAGGGAAAAAGAACAAAAATCAAGTTGCTTTATTTTGTTTTTCGGTAAAACTGTTCTTCTTAACCTCAATGTGTTTTTAAGCTAATGTCCTCGAAAGAAAAATAATTCTCCAATTCCTTCGATAAATAAGTAACACACCACAGTAACGATTCAAAGTCCAGACATTATAAACATGGAGATTCAAATGCAGAGATAACTCACATCTTAGTGTGGTACTCTTAACATTAATAATTATTTTGCACAGTAAACAAGTTCTTGTTAAGTTGAGAGTGTCTGATGGCATCTTTTAAACAGGATCACATTTAAGTCACTTATCATGCAGTCTTCGTTCCAAAAATCCCTAACAGGTGATTGCTATGCTCCTAGCCACCAATAATGTGATGCTTTCAACGATGGTAATAATAACAATGCCAGTCACAATTTGACCATGACAAAAGACTGCAATGTCTGGCTTCATAATTTGTGAGAACCGATTCTTCTTCTCCTCCTTCTGCTACTTCTTTTTTTCCAGTGAATTGAAAAGTTCAGTGACACAAGTACGTCGTTACACTGCACTTGGAAGCAACAATCGTACCAGGGCCTCTCAGAGGCCTAGACATCTGGCTTCCGATTGACGCGCATTGCCTAAAATAAGGGCCAGTCCATTGGTACTGTACACTAGCAGATACAAGATTTTGGGAGGTGATACCTTATAGTAGGGCAGCTTTGGCCGATGAAAGCAAGAAGTTTATATGACAACAAAGAGCAGCTAAGCATACTCAGCTCTTCAAGATGCGCGCCGAGAAATATGCCCACAGACGAATCTTCAAGGCGGAGGCAATTGAGGGTGACGCTCTTAAGGCCACTGCACCTACAGAAAATGTGAGCCAGAGTCCGGGCATCCGGAGAAAGTGCCTGCCATCACCGCCGGGGCTTAAAAAAAATTTAAGACATTGAGCTTTCGGTTTGAAACTGAAGGAGTAGAGAGAGAGTTACCGAGAGATGGAGAGAGGAGAGCAAGCGAAGGACCTCGGAGACGGAAAAGCGGAGCGCTTTGCTGACACATGCCACCGAGCAAAGCGTCTGCATATCCAACTTCAGCAGCACCTCCTTTATCATTACGCCCCTTGGAACCGCCGCTAATCCCAAATCCATCTTCTTCCTCCGCAGCTCTTCTCCTTTTCGCCTAAATGGCTACCTAATTGTAATTTTTTCTTTACCTAGCCTTCCTTATGGGCCTTTAAGTAGCCATTCTATTGAGTCGAGGGTTGTTATGGGCTGCTCGTAGGAACAAGCTCTTTCTCGTGTTTGCGCTCCTGCTTCATACAGTGCGTGTTCTCTTTTTTTTCCTTTTTCGTGTTTGTTTTTCGTCAGGCCTTCGAACTTTTTTTTCTTCTATAGATAATTCAGCAGGAAGGTTCACAAAGGAAGGTATTTTCCTTGTTTCCTGATTTTTTGTTTTTTGTTTTTTTGAGACGTATCAGTCCTTCGGACAATCAGAAATGCGTGGTTTCGTGTTTTTGTTAGCCAATCCGAAAGCAAACATGCCGTGCCGTGCTTCTACTGGCATAACATGACATGCTAAGAAAAACAATTAGCAGAACATGACACCTCCCAGCAAGCTTATATCTAATGCATAGTTAAAGTACCAAACTGTGAACTTTTGTCTTTGTCGGTTTAAGAGACGGGGAGAGGAGAGGTAACAATATTTCAATGTTGGGAAAACTACAATTTTGCCCTCCAATTATTGGATTTGAATATT
The DNA here is from genome assembly GCA_003952965.2 of Morella rubra. NCBI lineage: Eukaryota > Viridiplantae > Streptophyta > Magnoliopsida > Fagales > Myricaceae > Morella > Morella rubra. The sequence goes on from CM025852.1 coordinate 67,305, forward strand.
TTGCACTTCGTAGTACCAATTTTACTTTACATCTCATACTATCAATTTTATTATATTTTATCATTCAACTACTAACTATTTACACTTTGCATTAAATTGGACGAAAATTACTATTTTAGGTCAATGAAATGATGAATTTACCCGCATACAAAATATAATTATGAGAGTAAAATTATTAAGGTAAAATCATCATTTCAGTAAATTAAAATAACAATTTCTATCCAAATTAAAAATGGGGGTGCGAATTATAAACGGTTGATAATTGAGAAGTGAAATATAATAAAATTCGTATCTCCAGTGTAAAGTGTCAAAATCTCAATTGTTCGGAGGCGAAAGAGTATATTTACCCTTCAATGTTTTATTTGTACGTGGAACCCGAAAATAAAAGTTGTAGGTTCCGACGCCAACAGCGAGATGAGCAAAAGACAGTCCAATACATATCCGAACTCAATCCCCTAAAACTTTGGACAAAATCGATATGTAACTTCTTCATGGTCAGTCCTGTTATTCATGGTCTAATTTTCCATGGAGCTCTTCAGGTGATGATTCAGATGGAAAGCTCAGTTTTAGAGATAAGGACGCCATCACTATCCGCATACAACCATTCACCATCACGAATCAAGGTTCCTCCAATGTATACAGGAACATGTTTTTCACCAATGCCTTTTTTATTTGGTTTCAAGGGATTAGATGCCAACGCTCTAACCCCAATATCACATCCATTAATTTCATCAACATCTCTGATGCAGCCGTTTATTAAAATACCAGCCCACCCCATATTTTGAGCCAATTGTCCCAAATTCCCTCCCATCAGAGCGGATCTCATGCTTCCTCCACCATCTATGACCAAAACTCTTCCTTCACCTTTGGTTTCAATAAGCTCCCTGACCAATACATTGTCCTCAAACACCTTAAGAGTGACAACTGGGCCAGAGAATGTTCGACGCTGCCCATAACACTGGAAGATTGGTTGCAGAACACGCAAATCACCACTTGCCAGAAATGCTGCATTTGTATCGCAAGCTTCTGCTGTTGCAATGGCAGCCATATTCTCCTGCATATACAACTATCTATGTTTCATTTAAATACAATATCGCAAATAACAACTAAAAAGGAATTATCAAGAGCTTTTGATGCTTTCTGGACTGACTATGTTCTATAATTTCTCCCAGACTGCTAGCCTTTCTGCCCCTCCTTTCTCACAACATCCGTTCACCATCACCCATTTTCCCTCCCTCTCCAAAAGTGATCCAGTCTCCAGAATCATTGAAGCACTGTGTTTCAACCCATTGTGACACCTCAAGAGAGAGAAACAGAGATTTGTGATCCTCTAACATAATCTGTGGTTTATAGCTTTGTCACTTTTTTCCACAAGGGAGGATAGGAGAAAATATCCTTTGCATGCCTCTAGCTATCACGGCACATGTTCCTCTTAGAGAAACAACAAAGAAGTAAAAGGGTAGATGTTGAAACCATATGCATGCATCATGTGGACCCAAACACCAACACATAGAGATCCAAATGACTCATACACAACGTATACTAGTACTGTAGCAACGTAAACAACTGACTTCACAAGTTTAAGAAAAGCTACAATACAAACGGTTTAGTACCTTTTTTTAGGTGGTATTCGGCTGTGAAAATTTTGGGGTATTGAGGTTGATGAAAAAGTGAAGAGAAAGATGATGAAATTAATTTTTTATATTTATTTGGAGTAAAAAGTGATATTTTGATGAGGAGAGAGAAAATTGTGGGGAGTTATTTTATTGGGATAAAAATTTTTACAGCCAAACACCACCTTAATCTGTCCAATTTAAACTAATGACATTGTTCAGGTTAAATGTCTTTGATGCATCAGAAAAGGCACAAATATACAACATGCGTGCTCCTGAAATCTAGTATGGATCGAAGGAACTCTAATATACGGGGAAACTTCATTTTGGCACAATTTTTACGATCACATCTTATTTGAGGGTGCACATTGATGAATTCTGGCAGTTCGAGGGTTCAATGTAACAAACTTGGTAGTTTAGATTCCTAAAGTGGCATTGACCCTATAGTTTAGGGGTACAAAGTGAATTTTTTCCCTTGAAATAAATATGGTGAGCTCACATATGCCTAAGTTTCATTCAGTACTCTCGTGGAACCACTGGAGGGATTTGAAATCCCATTGCTCAAGTAAATGAGAACTGAATCAACCTTTGTGTTAGGAGACTCAACTAACCCACAAACAATGTCCAGTAAACTGATTAGTTCTTGGATAAACATATACCTAATTCTAGGCCTTATCGATGATGAAAATCCATGGAAACAATTGAGTTTTGATATACATTGGATTGGCCTGTGGCCAGAAGAATTCCTAACTTCGTCAAATATGAATTGAGCTTTACGCCACTCACTACTATTTTCACTCTTAAGTCTTGCGAACAAAAGTAAACAAAAAAGAAAGTCAAAGGCAGGAACTTTTGTTCAAGATGTTTCAGTGGGAGTTCTATCTTTGGAACAGCAACTTATTCTTGATTTCATCCCTTGGATCACATCAATAAATCATAAAGGTCGAATACCCCACATGGCCTTCTTGCTTCAAATGCTTGAAAATGTGGCAAAAGTTTGTAACAGAAATAGATTTAGAGAAAAAAAAAAAAAGGAAGTTGGACTATCACCAATTATCATGGTTACATCTTACATGGACAACAAGGATGAAGCCCCAAGGAATTTCTAATAGAAAGCAAGGTGAGACTACAGCATTCATTTATGAGCAACATTCATGCTTTCTTTTGATTAAGAAGGTTCTATAACAAGATTTTAAGTTCAGAATTTCAGCACCAAACAATGATCTCAAATTAATTAATAGAAATGAATAAAATCCAAATACAAGGAGACATTTCCCTACGAATATAAAAGGTATCTACCTATATAAATGTAAAAGCAATATCGAGGACCATCGTACATTTACATTCAAATTTTGATATGTCGGGTTCTACAATTGCTTGGACCATTGGAAGTTAACTTACAGTGGGTTCAGAAGACATTCTAGGCCTTCGAAAGTACAGCAGACTCGATTTTTCAGCAAAAAGACCACCCCAGAGAGAGAATGAAAAATCTTTAAATGCATATAGATGTTAGAACCCTTATCTTAAAAGTTATGTTTGCTGACTAAAAGATAGAATTAAGAACCAGTGGTCATGAATTTCCAAGGACATCTTACTGAAGTATGAAACCTCTCGTAATCGAGTATGCATTGAACAGGGAGTGTGGGAGACTCATGCCGTACAACTATTGTGTTCTATCAAGTTCTGTATAGGTACTTCGTACAAGTTACAACATGATGAATATACGTTGAAAATGCACCACCAATGTGTGATCGAGAGGAAAAGACAAGGACTTGTAAAGCATGATAGAGATTTATTAGGTTATACGAGTATTGGATATACAATTGAGAGAGGTGGTAGGGCAATTTACTATTTTAGAGGGTCCATGAGAGGAATAACTAAACAAATTACCTTCAGTGAAAATGATAGCAGAGAAGCGAACTAACATCTAATCCATTATTGATCATTAAATAAGCCAGAATAATTTAGTAAGAGCAGACAAGATCTTAACCCCACGCCTGACGCACCCTCAATTAGATGTTCACATATTTTTAAGCGGAAAGAGAACAAACTTTGACTAGAATGCAACCAGGGTCCTGAGAAAATGATATTAGAGCGCTAGAAAAATACTACAGAAGGCCTGGAGCTCACCGGGATGAGGAGGAGGAAAACGATCTTCTTGCGTGAATGGAATGCCTTTGATGATGTCAAACAGAGTGTCTCTGCGTTGCTCCTTTATCTATTTTATCCCGTTTCCAGAGAGAGTTGTTCCAATTGCATACAAAATTTGAGATCAAGATGCTATCTTGTTGGTTTCTGTGCTTCTTCAGCCAGTTAGTTATCCACTGGTCCCTAATGTACGTCGATTTCTTGTTGTTAGTTTTTTTGTCTCCATCATTGTGGACAGCGTTAAGGGCTTGACCGTCAACATGACGGCCTGAAATTACCGAAATATCCCTCCACTCTGTCACTGACTTTTATAGCCTTTACTTTTACAAAAAAAAATCTAAAAAATAAATTTTGGCCGAGAGTCGAGACATAAGTTTTGGATAAGATGATGAAAAACGAAGTTGAATGTGAGGTGGAAGATGTGGATGCCTGTCAACAAGCTGGCAAAACTGAATTGAGGTGTCTACTTCCGCATTTTTTGTTTTTTTTTTTTCCTAAGCATCTACTTCAGCTATTTGTCTATGCTGTCATCACTTTTTTTTTGTAATCTACTCCAGCAATTCATTTATATAGCTTTTGAAATCTTTTTATAAAAAATTAATATGTGATTTGGCCTTATATTATTCTCACTTGTTATATATTTTATCTCCCTTTATGTAGGATTGAGTGTTATAATTCTCCCCTAAAACTCTTGACGTTCTCGTCAAAATCCACTAAACTCACACTTATAATTTTCCATCCCAAATGCAACTCTCTCTCTCTAACTCTCCCATCCCATTGGCCTCTCTCTCTCTGCTAGGCAAAAGCTCACTCGAAAATGCCACAAAAATTAATACTGAAAATTTTCGATTTTCAATTCTGGATTCTTGTATAAATTCTGGTATCCACCCTTAATTATAAGGTCCAAACACAATCCAGCATAGGGGCTCAAACATAACAGAAGTCGGATCCAAGGGTCCGGAGACATCAACTGACCTCAAAGGCCCAAACACAACACAACCGTTGCAGACAATGGTGGTAGTGGCCTTCGTCGATAGAGAGACAGGGCCTCGATCCAGCTTGTATTTCTCTCTTTGTGAAATCAGACATCCAGGTAGATAATTTGTTATTTTGTAGCTCGCGAGGCGCGTGTGGGTTGAAGCAGAGCGGAGCCACCAGGTTCTTGAACCAACAGTGGCGCAGAGGGATTCTCCCTTCCCCCCTTTCTAAGAGTTTTTTGTCAACAAAAATTTATGATATATTGCCCAAAGTTAATTAATAAAAAAAATCATCAAATTATACCTACTACCTAGCCACTGTTATAAAACTCAACAAATGCTAACACAAAAATCAGTACAAAAACATCTACCAAAGATTAACTTTTAATTTTTCCTACCTACTGTTGGGGTCCACATCATAAGATAGACTTGGAATAGAAGCAGACTTTAAATAGAAGTTTACTTGCTCTCTACTCCAAGTTTTAGTTTTTCTTTTAGGATTTTTCTTTGTATCTTTTCCTATAAATAGTGGCTTATGTTATTATACGAGTAAAAAGCGTGTGAGCATTGGGTGAGAGAGAGAGAGAAAAAGAGAAAGAGTGGGTGTGACTATTGGAGAGTGATTTTCTTAAGCAATTAATAAAATTGCCTCTAGGGTAGACGTAGGCCGGATTGGGGCTGAACCACATAAATTCTTGGTGTTTTTTTCTTTTTTTTTCGTGCCCATTTCCAACAAGTGGTATCAGAGCAAGTTCGAAGGCTTGAGTGGTTTTTTCAGGGGGAAGCAGAGAAGGTCCGAAAATTCAAAGTGGTCCTGATCGGAGATTGGAGGGCACCAGCCTGTAGAGCAGGTCGAGACGAAGTCGTAGGTCGCAACCGCGTAGTCGGAGAATTCCAAATGTGCCTCCACGCTCCTCCGGAAATTGGAGAACGCTGTCCACACGCCACACACGCCCTCACGCGCACAGTCAACTGCCCACGTATCATGCCACGTCATCATCCACGTTAGCAGTGGGTCTTAGGATGTCACGTCGGCGTTGCCATGTCATCCGCCATGTTGCAGAGGTACCAGTCAGCGCCACATCAGCATAGAATATTCCGGGGAATCAGAATATTCCAGAAGATTCTGGTTTTGTTCCAGAGTGGTTTTTGCCGGTTCAAGGGCTTTTAGGCTGGTTTTCGAGCAGGTCAGACCGGTTCTTAAGGTTTTGGGCCATCCCGGATCCATTGGTGCAGTCAAAATTTCAAAATTCGGTCTCTATCAGTGTTAATTGAGATGGCGGAGAGTATGGTTACGGTATGATGATGTTGTCTGCTACGAATTACATGAGTTGGAAGCCACAGATGGAGGATATCCTTTATGCAAAGGATATGTACAATCCATTGGAGAACGAGGGCAAGAAACCGGATGGGATTGACGAGGCAAAGTGGAAGAAGATCAACCAGAAAGCTATAGGGTTGATTCGTCAGTGGATTGGGCCAGAGGTATTCCATCACGTAGCCAAAGAGACGAGCGCTTTTGAACTATGGGAGAAGTTGGAGACAATGTACCAATCAAAGACTTCGTGGAATAAAGCGCTACTAATGAGGAGGCTCGTGAATATGAAGCTGCAAAATGAGAAGTCGGTGGCAGAACATACCAGTGAGTTCCAAAACCTGATCAATCAATTGAACAGCGTCGAAATGACTTTTGACAATGAGGTTCAAGCTTTACTGCTTCTGAGTTCCTTGCCGGATAGTTGGGAGACTCTTGTTGTTTCTCTTAAAATTCAGCACCGAATGGGAAATTGACCATGGAGTTGGTCAAGGATACTCTATTCAGTGAAGAGGCACGAAGGAAGGAGATGGAGACTTATGATCATAGTGGATCACAAGCTTTCATCGCAGAAAGAGGCAGAGAAAGCAGCAGGAATACAGGAGGCCGGGATAAATCCAGAGGAAAGGGTCGCAAGATTACCTGCTTCTATTGTGACCAAGAGGGGCATATTAAACAGAATTGTCCAAAGTACAAAGCAGAGAAAGGGAAATCATCAGAAGCCTAGTAGTGACTGATGACTCCGACTTCATGTAGCACGCAAAGGTGCTTGGTACCAGCCGGTGGAGATGCAAGAGCAGGGGGAGATACTGTTCTACATGGGTCCGATGGTACAAGCAGGGGATGCGGGCACCCTAGGTGGGGGTGCAGGACATTCAAATAGGAGTGTGGTTGGTCATCTGGTGACAAGGACGAGGTTGGAGTGCCAGTAGAAAAAGGATGCAAGGGTGGTGAGCAAAGGGGAGCAACAGACACCAAAGTTGCAGGAAGGTTCTACTGATGGGAGCCCGGATGCACTCAACCGAAAGATGTCAGGAACAGATTCTTCCCTTATGGGTATGGAGGGGGAGATTTGTTGGGGTCCACACCCATAAGATAGACTTGGAAATAGAAGTAGACTTTGAGTAGAAGTTTACTTGGTCCCCACTCAAGTTTAGGATTTTTCTCTTAGGATTTCTCTTGTATCTTTTCCTATAAATAGTGGCTTATGTTATAGGAGTAAAAGGCGCATGAGCATTGGGTAGAGAGAGAGAGAGAAAAAGAGAAGAGCGTGGTGTGACTATTGTATTGCGGAGAGAGTTTTCTTAAGCGTTCTTAATAAAATTGCTCTGGGGTGGACGTAGGCTGGATTGGGGCCGAACCACATAAATTCTTAGTGTTCTTTTCTTTGATTTTCGTGTCATTTTCCCAACACCTACTTCTAGTGGTGGAGCCAGAAATGCAATCGAAGAGGGGTAAACTCTTAAAGGAAAATGATAAAAAATAAAAATAAAATTTACTACGTAATGTAAAAAAATTGTCTTAAAAATTAAAAACACTAAAAGAAAAATTTGCAAGTTAGGTTGGGCTGCTTGGGCCTAGGGGACGGGTTGAGGCATCTAGGCAGGCAACGGTGGGCGGGCTAAGTTTTCAATGGGCCAAGGGGGGTAGACTTGGTAAAAAAAAGAAAAATTAAGTGTAAAATTTTTTTTGGGGGGAGCCAACTGGGGCGGTGGCCCTATTCGCCCCCCCTTGCCTCCGCTTGTGCCTACTTCCACAAAAATCAAATAAATAGTTTCCAAAAAAAAAAAAATCCTTGAAAATTGAAGAATTTTTTTTTTTCCCATCCACGTATTGGTATTTTAGGAGTCGGATTTGATCAACAATGGACGTTTTCAGAATGGGAGATATCCTATAAAATTCGATCATGTTGGATTTATGTTATCCTGACATGAATATTTTTCTGTCTTGATGATAATGAGATTTTATTGATTTTTAAAGGAATGTTATTAAGTTCCAATGTCGGAATCTCGTTCTTTTAAAGGATGGAGGAAGCCTTTGCGTAGGACATATACGCCCTTTAAAGCTTTAGATATGGATATATGGCCAAGTGACGTAGTTTTCGTCAGTATGTTGCACATAATATATTCGGTAGCATGCTAACCAACAAAGATGCAATTCAATGTAATTAGAAATCGAGAGTCAAACCACACGTATCAGTTTCACGATATTTGAGAAACATATGGTTCTGCTTCATTCAAAATGCAACTATTGATTGAGTTCATTATGGAATAACAATGGTGCCAATTTATCGGCTATTCGGCTTTGGTCTTTTGTGCACCACTTCATTTCTCTTGTATCACAATCATGTGTCCATTACTATTTGTTGCTGTATTCAGCATAAAGCTTCCATATTGCTCCTGGCTAATCCCCGAGTTCTGTCTAGAATTGAGTAGCCATTTGGAAGTGCGCCACATCTGTTTGTTCTTTTGTTCCTCTTAAGTCCTCTTGTGAAAAACAATACACGGTGAGTACTTTAATTACGTGTTGGAATAAAATGAGTATGAGCAATCTTATACATCTAATTAATAATGAGAACTTGTGATTAGATTAGGAAGAAGACAGAAGATAGAAGATAGAAGTTTAGAACCCCGTGATTGAAAAATAGACTGAGGACGCTCGTGCGCCAGAAGGAGTTGGTGTGTCCGGGGTCCCACTGCAGACGAAGACGAAGACGAAGACTTGTACAAATATTGAAATATTTGGCTTCCGCGTATATCACAGTGTACAGCACTCTGGTAACATTTTCAACGAATCAACCAAGCGGTAGACAAATTAGCTCCGTTTCTTTGCGAGAATTCCGCTGTTTTCTAGCGAAATAGAGCACCCAATACTGCTAATTAAAGACGCATGGACAAATGTTGAAAATCTAACGATATTAGGAAAAGGTTGCTATCATTCCCGCTAGAGGGCCAGGGCCTGTTTTTTCAAATGCGAATCTAGAGTGGGGTCCATTGGTTATTGGCCCTATGGGCTCCTGGGTAGAACAATATTTACTAATTAACAAACCTATGCCTGAGTATGCCTCGATAGACAAGAAGATTTCCGTCCTACAATGAGACACCTTGCCCCGAGTCCGCGCCCCGCGCCTAATATTTAGCTTTTTTGGATGGATTCCTGTACTTTCTACTTCCCTGCAGCACCCGTTACTTGAAAATACATTATTAATCCTGTGAGGGCCCAAGATAAATATACCGTGAACGTTTGTTTATCAAAATTTAAAAAAATATTTTTAAATTTTTAAAATATTAAAAATTAATAAAAAATAAAATATATATATATATTAATTTTAAAATATATTTAATGTGGTAAAAATTTTAGACGTTAAAAAAATTTAACAAGCAAACGCATCCAGTGTATCTCTCCAATGCATTACCATCCACACTATCTTGAAGTCAATGAAGTTACCATAGCTTTCTTTGCTTTTTATTTTATTTTATTTCGTGTCTATTGTAAGCATTGCTTGTCTTGGCAGTTGGCAGAATCGGCACCCGCTTTTAAGGCCTGTCCAACACTGGCATGGATCTTCAGTAGATCGTCTACTATCCTACCTGCCGCTAGACACTAGACCTACTGTGCTGGTATCTAGCAAACGCGCTGTCAGAGAAGGACGTGATAGAGTTTTTCCTCCCTACTCTGGGGCTGCTTTTACCGGGATTAGGAAGATGCTTTTGTTTTTTTCTTTCGGTCTCGAGACACACGTAATATAATTTAAAAAAGCTTACGATGCTGTGCAAGTTGCATTTTATGGTGTTGGTGAGAGTTCCTCATCAATGTCGGGTAATATTCACCGCACTGAGGCAAGAGAACTCTCTGCAGTCTGCTCTCAATATTTTGAAAACCCAAGCTAAAGTTAAATTCTAGAGGTACACGTGGTGTAAGTCATCCTTCGCAATAACTGAGGATTTCGGGCGTGCGGGTAGAGGAGACAAAATCCAAAGCTCGACTGGGACCCGAAAAATGAGAACAATTTCTCTTTCAGTCTTTTAGAGTAGTGACCGAAATTTGGGGGCATCGCTCCCGCCAGTTTCTCTCTGTCCGCAATACCCCCGAGTCATCAACTCTCAAGAAGTCATGGGTATTCTATTCCCTTTTGGGTGTGTCACTTTATTTCCTCCCCGATTTCCACTTTCTTCTTCTTTTATTTCATACCGTATTCTACTCCTGCTTCCTCCCCGGTCCTTTTTGTCGGTGCAGACCCGTGAAGGAGTCGATCGTATTACAACCATAGTTGACGGGTTCGATCAGGAATTTCTGGCAAAGGAGTTTTGTGGGAATCAATAGGTTCTGCTCTTAAAATAATCCTGTAAATTTCCCCTGAACTCTTGACAAAGAGCTTTGTTTCCTTTATGGATAATTTTTCTCTTCCGGACTGTTCTGGAAATCCGGATATGACAGCCTTCAGTTCGTGGCGAGGCGGCCATTTCTGGACATCGTGCTTTGAAGACTGTCGCTGAAAAGGTATATCTTCCCAATTTTCCTTAACGATATCTGATCTGACATGACGAGCTCATCGCAGCTACCACTTTCTTTTCATATGTTTGGTCATTCTCTTTCTCTGGAAACCATTTCCTCGTTCTTTTTCTTTTGTTGAAGTTATTATTAATCTTACCTTAAGCACTACTTCAGTGATTTCTAACAAATTTCGTAGTAATGAAAATACGCTTTATTTCAGGCGAGCCCTCTTAAGAAATCTGGAACGATCAAAAGCAGCAAATAGTGGGTTCAGCTCAGATCTGAAAATGAAAGTAATGAAGACCGGTGCTTTAAACATATAGATTCTAAAAGAGAGGGGTAAGAGATGTCGTGAATCGATTTTTCACATGTCCACTGTGTTTTCGTTAACTTTCAGTTTTCCATCTTCTTAGAAATATTTCCAAAAATTGCTAACATAAAGATAGCTTCTTTATGTCAGTTTCGTTTCTGGGAAAATCCTTCTCCAGAAAATGAAGAGAGTACGGAGCTTATCAATGTCATCAGGGCAAGGCATGATGGAGTTCTTGGTGCTCTTTCACCTTCTAATTATGGCATCTGGCACCAGACAATTTTCTCAACAGCAAGGCAAGGATAATGATTATGTTATGGGGTTGTTGATGGCCTTCAAGCAATCCTCAATTCAGTCTGATCCCAAGAGTTTATTGGCGGATTGGACTCATGATGGCGATCCGTGCTTATGGCGAGCCATCTCTTGCTCTCCTGATAGCCAAGTCACCGAATTGAATCTCAGTAATGCCGGCCTCATCGGTAGCCTACACCTTTCAATTCTCACAGCCTTGCCCACTCTCCGGCATCTATATTTACAGGGCAACTCATTCCACGCTGGCAATCTCACTGTTAATAACTCCACCTCCTGCACTAGCCTCCAGACTCTGGACTTGTCGTCGAACAACTTGTCGGATCCTTTCATGCTCGCTTCTTGTAATCACCTTGCGTACCTCAATCTCTCTCGGAACTCCATCCCAGGAGGTACTATCCTCTTTGGTCCTTCTCTGTTGCACCTTGATCTTTCTCGCAATTGCATTTCCGATTCGTCCCTCCTTAACTACTCTCTCTCCAACTGCCAGAACTTAAATTTACTGAATTTCTCTGACAACAAGATCCGTGGAACACTCGCTTCTTCCACTCTGTTGCCTTGCCAAAATCTCTCCGTGCTTGACCTCTCTCACAATCTCTTGTCTGGGGAGATACCCTCCCATTTCTTGGCCCCCGCGTCTCTGCGCTATCTGGATCTTTCCCGCAACAATTTTTCTGGCAGCTTCTCCACGCTTGATTTTGGTCACTGTGCCAACCTCACGTCACTTTTTCTGGCTCAGAACGCCCTCTCAGGCAATGACTTTCCTTCCAGCCTAGGACACTGCCAACTCCTGGAGACACTTAACCTTTCCCACAATCTGCTGCATTCCAAGATACCGGGCGTCTTGCTGGGAAATTTCAAGAAATTAAAGCTGCTATCTCTGGCCCATAATGAGTTTTTTGGTGGGATCCCTCCAGAATTGGGGCGGTCATGTGGGACTCTCCAGGAGCTTGATCTCTCTGCAAACAAACTCTCTGGTGGGTTGCCTGTGACTTTTTCATCGTGCTCCTCTTTGTATAGTCTCAACCTCGGCAACAACCAACTTTCTGGAGATTTTCTCAGTACGGTTGTGAGCAATCTCCAAAGTTTGAGATATCTCTATGTTCCATTTAACAACATTACTGGTCCTGTGCCACTGTCTCTGACCAATTGTACTAAACTTCTTGTGGTCGACCTCAGTTCTAATGACTTTCAAGGTAAATTTCCCGCCGAGTTTTGCTCCTCTTCAATCCGCTCAACTCTAGAAAAGATACTTCTAGCCAACAATTTCCTCTCTGGGACTATACCCTCGAAGCTAGGAAACTGCAAGAACCTGAGGACACTTGATCTTAGTTTCAACAATCTACACGGTGCAATTCCCTGGGAAATTTGGACTTTACCAAATCTTTCTGAATTAGTCATGTGGGCAAACAACCTTACTGGCGAAATCCCAGAAGGCATTTGTGTATACGGAGGAAATTTAGAGACCCTCATTCTCAACAACAATCTTATCACGGGAACCATTCCACAGTCCATTGTCAAGTGCACCAACATTATATGGGTATCGCTGGCCAGCAATAGGCTTACTGGGAATATTCCTACTGGTATTGGGAATCTCCTTAACCTCGCTATCCTTCAATTGGGTAACAATTCGCTATCTGGACAGATCCCGCCTGAACTTGGTAAGTGTCGGAGCCTCATATGGCTTGATTTAAACAGCAATGACTTGTTTGGTGCTATTCCATCCGAGCTTGCCAACCAAGCTGGCCTTGTGATTCCTGGAAAGGTTTCTGGGAAGCAGTTTGCATTTGTGAGAAATGAGGGTGGGACAGCTTGCCGGGGTGCTGGAGGACTGGTTGAATTTGAGGGGATCCGTGCAAAGAGGCTAGAAAGTTTTCCGATGGTTCATTCTTGCTCGTCAACTAGAATCTACTCCGGCTTGACTGTCTATACATTCTCCAGCAATGGCAGCATGATCTATCTTGATCTCTCATACAATTCTTTGTCAGGAACTATTCCTGAAAACTTAGGTTCAATGAAGTATTTGCAAGTATTGAACTTGGGACACAATAGATTGACCGGAAATATTCCCGATAGCTTCGGAAATCTGAAAGTGGTTGGAGTTCTGGATCTCTCTCACAACAGTCTTCAAGGATTCATCCCAGGGTCCTTAGGTACTCTCTCGTTTCTTAGTGACCTGGATGTCTCTAATAATAACCTTTCTGGCTCCATCCCCTTGGGAGGGCAGCTGACCACTTTCCCAGCCTCTAGATATGAGAATAACTCTGGCCTTTGTGGATTACCCTTGCCCCCATGTAGCTTTGAAGGCCGGCCGGCCAGTTTTTCCGCTCGGGGGAAGAAGCAATCAGTGGTAGTAGGATTGGTGATTGGCATTGCATGCTTCCTCTTGTGTATGATTGGACTTTCATTTGCCTTTTATCAAGTGAAGACATACCAGCAGAAAGAGGAACAGGGAGAGAAGTACATCGAGAGTCTCCCAACTTCAGGTAGCAGCAGCTGGAAACTTTCCAGTGTTCTTGAGCCCCTAAGCATCAATGTTGCTACATTTGAAAAACCACTGCGAAAGTTGACCTTCGCTCATCTCCTCGAAGCTACGAAGGGTTTCAGTGCTGAAAGCTTGATAGGTTCTGGAGGTTTCGGTGAGGTATACAAGGCTCAATTGAGAGATGGCTGTGTTGTCGCAATTAAGAAGCTTATTCATGTCACTGGTCAGGGAGACAGGGAGTTTATGGCTGAGATGGAAACTATTGGAAAGATCAAGCACCGAAACCTGGTTCCATTGCTGGGTTACTGCAAGATTGGAGAGGAGAGGCTTCTTGTGTACGAGTACATGAAATGGGGGAGTCTAGAGGCTGTTCTTCATGACAAGACCAAAGGCAGGGAATCAAAGCTCGATTGGCCAGCTAGAAAGAAGATTGCTGTCGGAGCTGCAAGAGGTCTTGCATTTCTTCACCATAGTTGCATACCTCATATTATCCACCGAGACATGAAATCTAGCAATGTTCTTCTCGATGAGAATTTTGAAGCAAGAGTTTCTGATTTTGGTATGGCAAGGTTGGTCAATGCCCTGGACACTCATCTCAGTGTGAGCACCCTTGCGGGAACCCCAGGGTATGTCCCCCCTGAGTACTACCAAAGTTTCAGGTGCACAATAAAAGGAGATGTCTACAGTTATGGTGTCATACTACTGGAACTTCTCTCAGGCAAGAAGCCAATAGACCCCTCTGAGTTTGCTGATGACAGCAACCTTGTTGGATGGGCAAAGCAACTTCAGAGGGAGAAGAGAAGCAATGAGATTCTTGACCCTGAGTTGATGATACAGAAATCTAGCGAGGCTGAGTTATTCCAGTATTTGAGGATTGCATTTGAATGCCTAGATGACAAGCCATTCCGACGGCCAACCATGATTCAGGTTATGGCAATGTTTAAAGAGCTTCAGGTTGATACAGAAAATGATATTCATGATGACTTCTCGCTGAAAGACACTGCTATTGAAGAATCAAGAGAAAAAGAACCTTAGTTCATGACATAGATCATGATTGGGACTCGAAGAAGTTTCTTGCCAGCTTGAATGTGGCTGGGCAATGGCTAACACCAATTCGCTGGCAACTATGCAAACCTCTGAAGCTGGAGATGAGCTAAATTTTAGTCCACTGTATATAATAGAACACTTAATGAGACAAATAGGTGGAGGAGAAACGAAGAGAACACAAAGTAACGGAGACTCTCAGTTATTCCCAAATTGGTAGGTTATTTTTGTTCCCTTTTGCTCATCACGTGTATTACCAAAGATTGGAAGACTTTGTTCCTTTTCCTTTGCATCCTATTTCGTGTCATAGTTTTGGTACTTATGTACTTCTGTTTGTCATAAAATTATCAATTATTGTTGTTTATAGAAAGCTGAAATTTTAGAAGAAAGAATAAGCTATAACACAAGTATTTTTGAGACAGTGAACTCATACCATTCATATTCTTTTTATCTTACGGTCGTGTGCTTGTAGTCATTTAATTTGAAAGTTGAAAAGAGATAGACATAATAGATAGACCTTATATTATTTAATGTTGTCCATATAAAATTTTTGGTAGTATGAGCTTTACAATAGAGTCCACCTATTGTGTCTATGTCTCTTGAAACTACTACTTTTGTGTAGTGGTGTTATTGTGTGTATAAGTGAAGCAATTGATGAATTTCTAAGTCTCAATATCTAGCTAATCTAAATCTATCCTCTTGATAGACAATTAGATTTATTATCTTTATTCATGGATCTGATCCTATCATTTTTTGTCCGAATTGCATATAGAGTCGTTTTTATACATGAGATAGCATACCAAATTATTTTTATTGCATGGCTGATGGCACCATATCTAATCAAAAAAGTTAAGTTTGAAACAAGAATAACTTAGAGAAGGATGTGGTTTTTAAATTTCAAGGGGCAAAAGAGTATTTTTAATCAATAATTGGCATGTTTGCAAACCTAATTTTTTTAGAAAATTATCAATTCCTAAGAGCATTCCTAGCAGGTTCTCTATTCTAATATTTTGGTTAGAATAGAGAACCAATTTAACAAAAAAGTCAAAAAACATCCTCTAACAGCTTATCTATTCTAACAATTTTTAACAAAAAAATTTAATATGTGAACAGTAGTTCTCTATTTTTAGAGAACTACTTTTCACTTCACCATATTAAAATATTAATATTTTTCTTTTTCTTTTTTCTTCTCTCATGCTCTCCCTCTCTTCTCTTCTCTTTTCTTTTTATTTATTTTTTCTTTTCTTCCTCACAGCTTTCACGCTTAGGGCTATTCACCGGTACCAGTGGTGGGCCAGTTAACCGGTACCGATATCGGTCACCGCTCCTCGCTTAGTAGCAGGGGCAGTGCTGGCTACCATTTTCACCAAAAAGCGGTGAAAATGGCGGTGGCGGTGAAACCCCCCACCGTTGGGCAGTTCATCGCTAAACTGTTTTTTTTTTTTGTTAAAAGACACTACAACGTCGTTTCATTTAGTAGCTTTAGGGTTTTTTTTTTCCCCTCGACGGGCTTGCCCCCCTTCTCTCATTTCGCGCAGCCCTCGCCCTACCTACCTCTTTTTCTCTTTCAATTCTCTCGATCCCTCTCAGTGCTTTCACTCAGCTATCTGCCGCCGGCCCGCAGCTTTCCTTCAGCCGCACCCCCCTCTGCAGGAAGCAACGGCTACAAGCCATTTTTAGCTCTATCTTCCCTTCTACAACAACTTCATCTCTCTCTCTCTCCCTCCAGTTTTGTTGCGATTTGCTACTGGATTTGGGATTTTTTTGCTATTTCGTTGCAATTTGTGGATTTTTTTGCGATTTGGTTGTAATTTGTTGCTGGGTTTGTGGATTTTTTTTTGCGATTTGCTGTTAGATTTGTGGATTTTTTTGCGATTAGGTTGCAATTAGCTCTGTCGTGAAATTTTTTTTGTGATTTTTTTTGTAATTTGCTTTGTTTTAATTAATTTTTATTTTTTTGTGTGATTTTTGTGATCTCCGATGTAGGTGGCGGTAACGGTTACCGCCACCGTCGAAATCGCCACCGTTAGGGGCCGGTTTCTTCCCTTAACGGTGGCGGTGGCGCTGGAGGGCATAATCGCCACCGGTTATGCACAGCCCTACTCACGCTCTCTCTTTCTTTTCTTTTCTTTTCTTTTTTTCTTTTCTTCCTCTCATCTCTCACGTTCTCCCTCTCTTTTATTTTCTTTTCTTCCTCCCAAACCCTTTAAAACAAATATTCAAAAATATAAATATTAGAGAAAAAATAAATAGAATAGTAAAAATAGATGGTTAAAATAGAGAAGCTGTTGGGAGTGTTTTTAAAAAGTTGATAGTTAAAACAAAGAAGTGTGTTTTTTGGTTAAAGTAGAGAGCCAAATTTGAATAAGCTGCTAGGAATGCTCTAAGAATTTTAGATGCAGACATAAATTTTTTGTTGAGAATTTTTAACTTTTTAGATTTTTACACCAAAAAATTTTCTCTCTTTTAGTTTAATTAAATTTTTTTTAAAAAATAATAAAACTTTAAAATCATCTATCTTTCCCATCAAATTATCTCTCTATCAAAATAAAGATTTAAAATCTAATTAAATCATATTTTTCTTCATTTTTTTTAATCGATTCGCATTAATCTAACAAAACTTCAACCTACCTTAATTTTCTTTTCACACCACCAAGTTTTTTAAATTTTTTTAGAAAGAACAAGGAAGAAGAGGGATATCCAAAAATGTTAGAGTTCAAAAGAGGAATTTAGACAATATGAGGCGGGAAATTGTAAATAACTTCTAAGATCTAATGCTTCTCTTTGCCCCTAGCGTCCACTAGTGCTCCTGGCAGATCCGACCCCTCATTTTAGGCTCGAAATGGCACCAAAAGACTTGCTCCCAAGCCAAACCCTCTCTCATCAAACATAGGACTCAAAGCAAGGGTTGGCCCTGGGCCAGGGCCAGGGCCAGCAGCAGCTAGCATGGACTCAAAAGGTATTCCTTAAGGCCTCCTTTTTACTAGTGCGACTGGGGGCAGATTCAAGTTGTTTCTTGTTGAAAGGATCGGGTACGAAAGCAAGGTGAAATACGTTGCTAGAGATCACGGTTAGAAAGTAGAGCGAGAACGAGAGATTGTGGAATTCTATCATATATTCAGTTGTAAAAGAATATGAATGATGTACAATATATATAAGCCACCGAATGGAATCTAACCTCCTAACAGACTAACAAACTATATCAAACTGGAGAAGCCGCTAGAATACAGAGAAATATACACGTAAACAAAATACATGTAAGAAAAGAATATAATTAACTAGAAGAAGCTTCGACATGAATAACAGAAGCAGGAGCTGACTCATCAGTGACCATAGCTGCACCATCAAGCCGTAAGACCCCCCCTCCCCCCCGGGCAAGCTGGAGTGTAGAGATTAACAACACCCAGCTTGAGAAGGTGAGAGAGTAAAACAGAAGAGGACAATGCCTTTGTAAAGACATCAGCAAGCTGATAAGTGGTGCTGACGTGGAGAGTGCATAGCAAGCCTGCTTGGATCTGGTCACGGAGGAGATGACAATCACTCTCAATGTGTTTAGTGCATTCGTGGAAGACGGGATTGGCGGCGATCTGAAGGGCCGTCTGATTGTCGCAATGAAGAACAACAGCTTGTGGGTGAGGGATTTGGAGATCGTGAAGAAGATAACGCAGCCATGTGAGTTCGCAGCTGGTTGTTGCCATGGAGCGGTATTCAACCTCCGCAGAAGAACGAGAAACAACGTTCTGCTTCTTGGAACGCCAGGAAATGAGTGAGGAACCGAGGAACACACAGAATCCGGTGACTGAGCGGTGGGAGTTGGGGCAGGAAGCCCGTCAGAGTCGCAGAATGCCCGGAGAGTAAGGGAGGAAGAAGCTGAAAATAATAGACCTTGACCCGGAGCCTTTTTAAGGTAATGGAGAACTCGGTAGGCAGCCTGCATGTGAAGATCTGTTGGATGTTGCACAAATTGAGTCAAAGTTTGTACAGAGTAGCATATATCCAGCCTGGTTATGGTTAGATATAGTAACCTGCCAATAAGCTTGCGGAAAGGAGATGTATTTGACAAAAGAACCCCACTGTCTTTACTAAGGTGGAGATTCTGTTCCATGGGCACAGAGAGTGGACGAGCACCCAATATTCCTGAATTAGCCAATATATCCAACTTATATTTCCGTTGGCAAATCTGTAAACCACTCTGAGACCTAGCCACCTCGAGACCCAAAAAGTATCGCAAATCACCAAGAGACTTAATTTTGAATTGACGATTCAAAAAGTCTTGAAGAGCCTCAATTGGAGTAAGATGTGAGCTGGCAATAATAATGTCATCGACATAGACAAGTAATGCATTAAAACAGTGATGCCGAGTGTAAATAAAGAGGTTGTAGTCGGCTTCTGACTTAATAAAACCATAACAGATAAGAGCATAAGAGAATTTAGAACACCATTGTCGAGAGGTCTGTTTGAGGCCATAGAGACTCTTATGAAGTCTGCAAACCTGGTGTGGAAGAGCAGCAATATAACTAGGTGGAGGTGTCATATAAACTTCCTCATCCAAAAAACCTTGGAGAAATGCATTGTGAACGTCAAATTGCTTAAGCAACCAACCCTTGGCAGAGGCCACAAAAAGGAGACAACGAACTATAGAGAGTTTGACCATAGGTGAAAAAGTTTCATGATAATCGATTCCCTCTTGTGACTCTCAATACTGCCATTAGAATTAAACTTGATTTTGAACACCCATTTACAACCGATATGTGTTTTTCTAGGTGGCAAATCAATCAAGCTTCAAGTCCCATTAAGCTCAAGGGCAAGAAGTTCATTAGTCATGGCAGTTCACCAATTAGAATCTTTCATAGCCTCATGGTAAAAAGTAGGTTCGTGATGAGAGGAAATAGAGGTGGCAAATGCCCAAAAAGAATAAAAAAGTTTATGATAAGATAAAGAAGATGAAAGAGGAAAAGGAGTACCTGAGGATGTAGACATTGCAACAGGAAGAGCAAGAGTAGGAAGGTCGAACATGGCCTGCTGAGAATGGAAGTCTCAAAGAAACTGTAGAGCAAATCTGACACGTGTGGATCGTCAAAGAGGAGGACTGGGTAAAGGTTGAGGACTTGGGGAAAGTTGAGGTTCAATAGAGATAGTAGGTGTTGGAGTAGAAGACACGTGAGTAAGACTTATGGTAGTATCGGGTGATGTGGGAATAATAGGAGACGTAGGTGATATAGAAGGTGATATTGGAGTGAGTGGCATATGAAATGGTGGAGGATAAGACAAAACATCTGGAAGAGGGTTGGTAAAAATAAAAGAAGATGGACTAGGGGCAAGTCGGCTAGTATGTAGGTGGAGTGGAAAAATATCTTCATGGAAAATGACATTACGTGAGGTAAAGATGATATAGGTGTCGAGGTCAAGAAGTTTGTAGCCTTTTGTCCCAAAAGGATACCCAATAAAAACAGAGGCCCTGCTACGTGAATCAAACTTCTTACCGCCATGAGTTAGTATGGTGGCAAAGGCTAGACACCCACAAATACAAAGATGTTTGTATGAAGGAGGATGGCCAAATAAAATTTCAAAAAGGGAGCGATTTTTTAGTGAAGTTGTGGGTATTCTATTGACGAGGTAAGTGGCAGTCATGACACAATCAACCCAGTATTTGAGAGGTAATCCAAATTAAAATTTAAGTTTCTACACAAGACCTTTGGTGGATTATACCCTTTTGAGCATAAAACTCAGGGAGATGAAATTCCGGGCCATTGTCATTGCGAACGATTTTTATTTTTGTGACAAATTGGGTTTCAACTAGAGCTGAAAAAGATTGGATGCAAGACTTAGCTTCGAATTTAATTGCAATTCCTATATGGGAAACCGAAACTAAATCACCATTTGGCAACTTGACAGAGTAGGTGCAGGTAGAAGTAACATGCGTGAGGAGAGAGGTGCTGCAGACCATGTGGTCTGGAGCACCTGTGTCGATTATCCAAGAGATTTTGGGATGTTTATGGGCTTTAACCGAAAAACAAAAGGAGGTACCAAACATTGTGGCAGTGTAGTCATTAAAGGAGTGAGGTAGAGTTTGGATGTGATTTGCCGAAAGAGAGGCTGTGGCAGAGTCCCTTTTGAGGAGTGCCATAATTTCTTGAACTTGTCCCTTGGTCAATGAGGCCGGCTTCTCAATATTTTCTTTAGGAAAAATCTGTCCATTTGCCGATGTACTGAGCTCCCATTGAATTTGTTTTTGTTGGAGAATTTATGGCCAGGTAGGTAGCCATGCAACTTGTAGCAGCGGTCAGCATTATGTCCTGTCATGTTACAATGCGTGCATATAGGAGGTTCAGCATTGCCTACCTTAAAGCAAGTCTCAAATAAGTGTCCAGTAATCTTACAATGCGTGCAATAGAATTTTTCCTTTTTAAAAACACTAGATGGCTTTCCCGTTTTTGAAGGTCCCATATTCCAACGACTAAATAAAGCCAAATTATTAGTATTATGAGCACTAGAAAGAACCTATCTCTGCCGCTCTTGTTGCTAAATATAAGAGAAAAATTTATTCACTGCAGGCAGGGGCTCCATCAACATAACTTGGACCCTTATGTTGGAATATGAATCATTTAATCCCTTTAAAAATTGTATCACACAGTCACGTTTATACCGGTCAGAGCGTGTTTTCAAGTTTTCACAAGTACAAGTGGTCAATGGGTCATATATTGACAGTTCATCCCAAATAGCCTTTAACTTGCCATAATAAACACTTATGGTATCATCACCTTGAGTGAGATTGGATAGCGCTTTCTTCAACTCATATATCTTGGGTTTGTTTGGCTGCTCAAACCAGTCTTGTAACTCATTTCAAATGTCGTATGCATCATCTACGAAAGCCACGCTAGGTCTGAGAGATGCTGCAATAGAGTTATGAAGCCAGAAGACGACCATGTCGTTACATTGTTCCCAGATACTGAATAAAGAGTCGGTTGGGTCTGGTCTTGGTAAAGATCCGTTGATGAATCCAATTTTGGCTTTGGCTCAAAGAGCACGCTGTATTGCTTTTAACCAGGTGGCATGGTTTTCGGTGGTGAGAACATCTGATTAAAACAGTTCCTAGGCTATCTGAGTTTTCAAACCGATAGGGATTATTAGTGTCTGTCATACTGGAGGATTTCTGGAGAAGTGAAGGGATAATAGAAGGTTGAGGAATAACTGCAGGTTCTTCGGTACTCATCCTAGCTCTAATACCATGAAATGATCAGGTATGAAAGCAAGGTGAAATACGTGGCTAGAGATCACAGTTAGAAAGCAGAGAAAGAACAAGAGATTGTGGAATTCTATCGTATATTCACTTGTAAAAGAATATGAATGATGTACAATATATATAAGCCACCGAATGGAATCTAATCTTATAACAGACTAACAAACTATAACAAACTGGAGAAAGCGCTAGAATACAGAGAAATATACACGTAAACAAAATACACATAATAAAAGAATATAATTCGCTAGAAGAAGCTTCGGCAAGAATAACAGAAGCAGGAGCTAACTCATCAGTGACCATAGCTGCACCATCAGGCCGTAAGACTTGTAGGATCGCTTTAAAAAAAAAAAGCTATTTCTTTTAGGATTGATATACCTCAACTATAGAAAAATGCTCCCCTACAGTCCTACTCTAGAAACAGGCTCTACCCCATTTACCGAACTGTCACGTCCCATGCCAATACTTCCCCATTAGGCTCTCCTATAGTAATAGAATGCACACAAGTGGGGATTACGGCACGCATTAATCCTATAAAGGCCTGATAACTGGTTTTGAAAAAGCTTAGCGGAAACGTTTTAGTGAAATGTAGAAGTATATTAAGGAAGAAAAATAATTATTTCAAGGATTTTATAAACAGGCCACACTGAATTGAGTAAGAAAAATAAAAGAAATTAATTAAATAAGACTTATAAACTTTTTAAACAAAGATGAGGAAAGTAAGAGTTGTGGCGTGAAACAGAAACATCATCTCAACAATATAAATACATAATTTTTCCATTAGTAGCATTTTACAAAGAACAAAAATCCTTCACAAGGATACAAAAGTAACGAGATAAATAATTACAAAAACAGAAGTTGTCTATAGCTTTCCGTCCTACAACATCTGTGAAACCTGCTATCTGAAAAATGGTTTAAACTAACTAAACAAAAAGCGACTACAACTGCCATCTAGTCAATCTCGACTCTGTGTTGGAGGTTAGGTCAATAAACTCATTTTTCCCGATGCCTTCTACCGCCAGCGCCGGTGGAAGAGGGACGTCGTACAAGAGAGCCGGGTCAACATCGACCAGCCCAAAATCCTCAACTAAGGGAACTGGGGTTGTTGATGAATCCTTGAGGTAGCATTGGGGTTTGTACCCCACGTATACCTCGAATGTATCTATGACCAAAGTCCATACATCATGACTAAAATACGGATCAACATCCAGAATCTGCTCGCTTGTAAAGGTCAGCATCTGTCAGGTTCGATATCCACGGCCGTACATACAAAAGATGAAACAATTAAAAGGGTGAGTCCTATTGACTCAGTAAGGGGGGAAAAGGGACATGTCATGAACAATCATAGTAACAATTAACAATAACAAATAAGCATTGATAATAATAAACAGAATAACGATGTATGATCAATGCAATGCAGGAATGATACATCTGTTTCCCAGTCATTGCACTTTTTTTTTCTTTCTTTTCCTGTTTGTAAAGGTGTCCTTTCATCGCTCTGTTTAACCCCCAGAGTCAGGGTTGTGCGTCCCTCCTCTCCTCTGGGACTGTCCCGTGCCCCGGCACCAGGACCCTGTCAAGCGTATATTGTTTCACGCCAGGGATACCAACCATTATCCTTTCATGGCGGCTTGCACTATCCCACTGTGATCAGTACCGTCACCCTGTCACAGGACCACCTCTGGGTATGAGTTTCGTTCCGGTCATTCGGTCATTTCGGTCAACACATTTCCTCATACCCATGAGATGTTGATGCAACATGTATCATATGTATCATCAATAATCAATTCACAAAGACGATCAATAGAATGCCCGTGGCATATAAAATTTCACTTGATATATCATAAGCAAAACAGATTCACAATTCACATAAGTCGATTATAAAATATGGCTTACGACATGTAAATTAGTAAGCAATATCAAATCTTTACTAAAATCCATGAGTGAGAGCCTCTTGGACCTCATTAGACCCTACTGGGCCTATCCCTAAGGTTTCAAGGTTTACTGTGCTTGTTTAGGGTTGACGGGCCTAAAGTCCATTTAGATAGCTAAATGGGCTTTGTGATTTGAGCCCCTAATTCTACTCATTTTGAGCTCAAATTTGAGTTTCCCCAAATATTTTTCATGCTCTACACAACCATAAGGTTATTTTCCCAGTTCGTACATTTTTACCTTAACGTTTAATGCAAAATGTCGAAACTGCCCTTATAGACCTCCAGGGGAATTTTCGACCTTTCCCAACCTCCGATTGAACTAAAATTTCTACTGGGACCTACTGTAACTATATACCACACATACACCAATTTTCATGCAAATATTCCAAGGATTTCATGGGGACGTTTTGGACAGCAAGAGTTTTACACTAAAAGCTTTAATTTGTCTATTTCATATGCTATAATCCTTGGATCTCATGAGTTAGGTCATCATACCTGAACAATATAATCATAACAGGCCTTAGATATAAAGATATGAAAAACAGCAAATATTGAAATCATCAGAACTGACGCTATAAGCACAACATGCTGTAATAGGCAAGTCCAACAACTTATGCGGCTTGGTTGGTTTTTCTCTAAATCCACTAAGGACCGGCTATCCTAGAAAAAGTTCAAGGATCCTAGGGCCCGGATAGGTCAGTACATTCGGCATTAGTTCCCCCTGCATGTAACTATTCTAACAGAAAAGCCTCCCCAGGCTCATTATGGCTTGATAAGTCCTTTGCATGTTTTTGTTTATTTTGATTTCAGAATAAAACCGAATAACATGCTAGTACAGCTTGCTTTCCTTTTTCCAACTCATGACAAAAGTCACACGTGCATATCTTAGGCCACTGTCGTTCCATCTTTCCTTCCTTTCAACACATTGAAAAAGCTTTTTTACAATTTCCAGTTCATGAGATGCAATCACTTTTATCCATAACCGAACACCCTAACACCCCTGTTTAGGACAAAACTCTACACCCTTACCTTAGTCTTGATTGTACTGCGTCCTTGGATGATAAAAACACCTCTCTCTCTCTCTATCACTTTCTCGCAGTCTCTTTCCTTTTTTCCTTTCTCTCTTTCCTTTTCTCTTTCGGTTAGATGGTTTTTCTCCTTATGTCGCTATCAGTTTAGTCGAGTAAGTTTCTCTATTCTTTTTGTTGACAACATAAGCAGAAAAACAACTAACGGTGAATTCCCCCTGGCCAATCTATGCACCCTAGCTAGGTCTAGACAATCATTGTAAATCATGTTGTACCCATTCATAAGCAGCCACCTAAACTCCCCATATCTCACGTATCTATTAACAAACAGTAATTTAAGATTTGCGCCAATGACCAAGCTCTATCTAAGTGACCAGATAAAACATGATAAGAGTGCATTTAATGCACACCATACGGTTAAGGCATATGGAAAAAGGTAACATAAAAAGTCATCCGGCACATAGTAAGCCCCGGTATACAGGGCATTTGACCAAAAACCTCAGGTATTTATCCCTAGACATCCCGGGCAATATAGCCAAGTAGCTCCCCTGCCAGGCCTGTTCCCAGGCATCCTGGGCAATATAGCATGGTAGCTCTCCTACCAGGTCTGTTCCCAGGCATCCCAGCTATACAGGGCACTGTACACCCGGGATCCAGGTCTCAAAACTCCTGAGAACTGCTCCGGTCCCAAACTCCTAAGAACTGCTAGGTTCAACTCACCCAGGAGTGCTGCTCTCGGTCATCCCGGGAATTTAGCTCCTAGTCACCCCGGGTCTTTAACTCCCAGTCACCCCGAGACTCCCATATCCCCAGACATCTGTCTTTCCAAGATTTTTCCCGAGCACTCTAGCGCCTGTCTTCCATACTCCCCAATCATTCCTGGACTGTCCTGTTAGACCCTATATCCTGTCTGGCCAGTTACCCTCGTAAATGTAAGCGCAAGGAAGAAAAATGTTTCACATGAGCACATATAGTATAACTTATATCTTATACATAAAAGCTATATTAAACATGTAGAATAAACAAGGGAGGGGTGTTACACGAACCCCCAGGCCGGAGGAGCTCCCCTTCTCTCCTCTACTTTTTGGTCTCTAGTGGCCTAACCTCGCAATAAATCCCCTATACTTTTGTTTTGTTTTTTTTTTGGTACAGATTTGGAGCTTAGATCTCGATGACTATAGTAATTTATATTGGACACAACCAGTCTACAAGGTGTATACGTTAATCGGCAAGCATTTTTGTCCAAGTTCAGTGGCCCACACGTGCCCATGCTCGCACGTGAATCTCAAGCATCCGACTACTCTTCTTTATGAAACAAGTTCCGGCTATCCTCTCTGGTAGGCACGCGCTGCTCACTGGCATTTGCACCTATTGGAGTTTTGGTTAGCCCTAGTCGACCGGTCAGCGCGCAAGGGCCCACACACATGCGTGAGGGCGCATGTATCTCATGCGCACAAATATTTCTCCCTAGGGGCCGATCTCTCTCAGTCACCTATTGCCTCCCTCTATCGGTTGGCTTTTGTTTCCGCTGGATTTTCTAGCTTAATTTTTGTCTGTTATGGATCATTTCTGTTCTAGTTTTCTACCTTTGTGAGTTTGTATGGCCGCTTGATCCCTTAGCTCTTTAGCCTGTCGTCTTCTCATAGAGTCTCACTAGCTCTTTAGAGTATGTAACTGAGGTTTTTAAACTTTCTTAAATTAATGGGGTTGTAGCATGTCATCCAGATGATACGTAGGATTTTCAGTTTTCACGATTTTGCCCGTTCTTCCTTTGAACATGGGAACAGAATTAGAGAAGTGATCCCTCCAGATGCGAATTCTATCTCCTCTCGATAGGCTGTAGCAAGCTCCCTTTGAGATTACTTGTCGTATATGAGTATGCTTATACATAACAACTAGTCTGAAGAACGGGAGTTTGATTCAAACCAACCCGCCTCATGTATCTTTCCACGTATCAAATCCTTCCTTTTGAATTCGTCAAGCAAGTTTAGCAGCAACAACCCTGTTAAAGCCATGGAATGTTCTGATGCCCGGGCCTCCCCATCTCCCTAGGTAGATGGTTTCCCCACCAGAAATGCATTCAACATTGAGTCCCATTTTTAGCACAATTGTCCTCGTGTGACGAAATTCGTGTCCCCTCAAGAGATTTCAGCGAAAGATGCTTTTGAATTGCAAGCCCGAGGAGATTAATGAAGTTTCTCCTCCTCCTGGATAGATAGAAGAATCGTGTATTTAGATCTTAATTTGTGGCTAAAGCCTGAAGTGTTTCTTTGATCTGTCTCAATATCTATTGCATGCTTTGGCGCTGTTAACATACCATCACGCTTCACAACCGCTACATATAATACTTACTAGTTTGCTTGTTTCCCCAGAAGCCGCGTTTTGGACCTGGAAATTGCAGTATCCTTTTTCTTTTCTCGATCAGTAACAGCAGTGCGAGGGGAGGGTAGCAACGAGACAAGGACTTGGTCAAAAGTATCTTTTTGACTGGGTGTTTGGGCGTTGGGGGTTGAACTGGCCCATGTCTTATAATTAATTTGAGAATTGCAGATTTAAAGTATGTGTGACGCGAACGGTAGACCCCAGTGGTGTTTGTTATCTGTGGAAATGATACATAAATTATTCTGAAATTAGGACCAGATAAGTTTGTTTTTTTGTTTCCCCCCTTTCTTTTCGGTTTCCATTGGGGTGGTGTCGCGTAGCGGGGAGGGTTTGGGGTCAACATATCTCGTCGTCCTGCCATTCTGGCTCATTCTCGCAACATCCAAACAAAATTTCGTCTCTCTTCCCTTGTGCCAGTTTTTGGCTCACTCCTCCTCCGGGCCCCTCTTATACGCGTTTCCTTTTTCCCGATTCGGCTCATTTATAATTTCTTTTTCGCGATTCAATGTGATTAATTTGTACTCCAGAAGACTTTTTTTGACGTATGGGACTTGAGGCGTGTACTAATTTCCCAAAGAAAGTTCATCAAAAAGAAGCTTGGAAGTTTGCCGAACCTCTAATGGTTGAACATACCGATACGACGGCCTTACTATTATTCTCCATCTGTGCATTCTGGGGTCGTCAACTAATTTAGCTTATTCCTTCTACTCGGAATCAGCAGTCTTCTGCTATCCAAAGTCATCAATATCTTAGATATATATTTATATATATAAATTTCCATGGAATTGGAAGAACCTCAACCAATCATGTGGGCTCTAAGTGAATCTAATTTTTGTGGAATAGTAATGTAAGTAGGGGTTAGTTCCATTAGAAAAGTGTTAAAAGTGTGGGTGCATTGAAGCTATTATAACGGGGAGTGGTTATAGTTAAGTAAAAATCAAAGATATAGAGTGAACGGCATGTGTCAATAGGCTCGGTCAATTATCTCATTTGTGGATGCCAAAATTGGTAGAAGAAAAATGCAATAATAGGATCATAAACGTAACGGAAAAATGGCAAAACAAGGGACACTAGTTGTAAAAGGTGGTTATAACATCCTTCACATTCCAAGGCTATATCAGCACAGGTGTTAGGCAACCCAGTTAAGTAAAAATCAAAGATATAGAGTGAACGGCATGTGTCAATAGGCTCGGTCAATTATCTCATTTGTGGATGCCAAAATTGGTAGAAGAAAAATGCAATAATAGGATCATAAACGTAACGGAAAAATGGCAAAACAAGGGACACTAGTTGTAAAAGGTGGTTATAACATCCTTCACATTCCAAGGCTATACAGCACAGTGTTAGGCAACCCATGGTGATGGTGTTTTGACACCCCAATACGCGTAGTTTCCATTTTCATTTTTTTTTTTTGTTTTGGGTTTTTTTTTTTTTTTTTGGTATTGTGTGCGTATATATATAAAAAGGAGAGAGAAACACACTCCATCGGGTAGAGGTAGGGTAGGGTAGGGACAGAATTGGCTGCTATCACAGTCCTTTCCCGATTGTGGAGCACAGCCAATAAGGACACCAACTTTAGGACGTTGTAACTGTAAAGAACTCGCTGGCGAGAGGTGATTGGGGAAGTGCAGAAGACCAAAAGAAGGGCCCCAGAAGGAAGTCCAGTCCTAAAAGAGAGAATAGTAATTAAAGGAGCTGGAGATTATTGCGAGAATCAATCAAAGCGGAGGTGGAGAAATGGAATTAGAAATGTGTGTAAAGGTCGAACAAGCTTTTTAGCTCTCACTCTTCCCTTCTCTTCTCTTCTCTTCTTTCTCTCTTTTATTTCTTTCAAAGATTCCATCCATTTTCCGGTCCACCACCATCACATTACGCCTTTCCCTCCCAAAGACCGCTCGCTTCTTTTGTTTTTTCGTTTTTGCCCTTTCTCTTTCATGAATATAATAATAGTCCGCATATAATGTTATCTTTCTTTTTCTGATTATTCTGGAAGAACATCGTCCTTGTCATTTCGGGCTAAAATCAGACAGCAACAGAGTGAGGAAATTCATAGCAAGGTGGGACATGTATTCTCTCATTTGAGCTGAAGGCAAAAACAAAAAACAAAATTATAAGAAAAAACAATAGGCAAAAAAGAAAGAGAGAAGATTATTGAGAAGGGGGGGTTTCTGGGTCTGGATGTCTGCTTTGGTGGTAGTGGTTTTTGGTTTTCTTCAGACGTTCAGACAACTGTCATATCATCCTAGCTCTATGTAATAAGAAGTCAGGTAATCATTCATCCACTCATTCCATCTTCCTTGTGTTTGATATTTTAGCTCTTACCTCGCTGTCTCCTTCTTTACTTCATGTTTTCGGTTTTCCTGACTTGTTTATTAGATCTTCGAATTGGGAATGTTTTTGTTTTTTTTTCTTTTCTTCTAAACGGCAAAGATGGTAATTTTTAGGTGATGGAGGAGTTATCCTCCTCCGCTTTTCTCATCTAATCTCAGTTTGTGGATGATAATTCTGAGAATGTTCTTTTATAAGACCCGAATTTCAAAGAAGATAAAAGCCTTGCTCAGTGATGTTCTAATGTCCTGGAAAGTGGTCGCTGTTTTCTCCATATTATCAGTGAACCTGAATTCATCCCTGTTTCGAGTTTCGATTTTCGGTTCTCTCCACAGCTAATCCGTACTACTCATGAAACCCATTTCTTCATTTTACACGATTTTTATTGTTCATTCATTTTTAGTAATAGATATTGTAAATCGACGTCATTTTCTAATGACGGTGCTAAAAATACATTGCACCAACTGTAAATCGTTCAGGAACTCCCTTTCGGTTCAACATCAGACCTCCATTTTGGTTAGCATGGCTGGGATGGATGACAATGTTGCTATAATTGGAGATTGGGTGCCTCCTAGTCCAAGTCCTAGAACCTTTCTCTCCGCAATGTTAGGGGACGATATGGGGTCCAGACCAGCCTCAGAACCTCCCGGCAGTAAGAGGACGGAGGAGCTCTTTCTGGGACCTCCACTGCCAAACACCAACTTTAACAACACTGGGATACAAGGCGGTGTCTCCAGTCATAAATTCTGTGACCTAGGCTCATTTTCAGACCATAAATCATCAAGCTCACGTGGGGGTCTCGTGGAAAGGATGGCAGCAAGAGCTGGATTTAATGCTCCCAGGTTGAATACACAAGGCATTAGATCAGCTGACCTCTCATCCAATTCTGACATTCGCTCTCCTTACTTAACAATTCCTCCTGGTCTCAGTCCTACTACGCTGCTAGATTCTCCTGTTTTCCTTTCCAATTCACTGGTAATCTCTCTCTCTCTCTCTCTCTCTCTCCCCTCCCCCTCCCTAAATCATGTACTACCTCCTTTCGTACTAATATTGTATGGAATATGAATATATAGACGGGCCTAAAGTATACGCTCAATGGCATACTATCAGTTAGAAACATTCTACTTATGTAGACGGTTACATTGTGTTATGCCACTGTAAGCGTTTTTTTTTTTTAAATTTTCCTTTTGTATTGGGTCACCGAGTACATTGACCTAATTCTGAAGATTAGATGGTTGTTTTGGTGGTGTGTACTTGTTTGAAACAAGTAATGTTTGATAAATATTCCTAGCTAAAAGCGAGAGAAAAGAAAATGGAAACCAACTAAGGCTTGGGTCAACAGAAAATAGGTTTTCATGGGTTTATGGAGATTGAAGCTGACTTGACAAAGCTGTTATCGTTTTGAAATAGGACAAGTAGATTCACACATAATTGTTACTATAAATATATGTTTAATGTCTTTGCTTTAGTTAAAATGAGGTTTTTGTCAGATAGAGAGACTGGTGACTGCCTGTCATACTTTGGCAGTGTCTTGTCATGTCCTGAATTATATTTTGGAACCTGTCATACTGCAGGCACAGCCGTCTCCAACAACTGGAAAATTCTCATTTGTCCCAAATGGTGATAGTAGGAGCTCAACGTTGATCTCAGAGTCCCCTGATAGAACAAGAGATAATCTCTATGAAGGTTTCATTTCTGCACCATTTGCTTTCAAGCCTGTCGCTGAACCGGCATCCTCATTCTCTCTTGGTGCTGCAATCAGAGTAATTGTTCTCAACAAGGATGTTTGTTATAGAATAGACCCGTCCTGATTTAGAACACAAACACACACGCTCTTGATAGATGCATGCATGCGAGCATGTGAGTGGCTATGATTATACAATTATTGATACTTGCTTTGTACAGAAGACACCAGCAACTTTTCCTCAACAATCGTTTCCAAGTATCGAGGTGTCTGTTCAGTCAGATAATTCTCTTCAGAGTGCAGAACCTACCAAAGTGCAAACACAGTATAGAAACAGCCTCCATTCTCAGGCAGACCTCTCCCGCTCATGTACTGAAAAGGAAAATGGGACTAATGCTATCTTGGCAGAGCAAAGAGCCTTTGCTGCTGTTGGTGGCAGCGCTGAACATTCACCACCACTTGATGAGCAGCCAGATGAAGAAGGAGATCAAAGAGGCAGTGGAGATTCCATTGCTGCAGGTGCTGGTGGTGCACCATCAGAAGATGGATATAATTGGAGAAAATATGGACAGAAACAGGTCAAAGGAAGTGAGTATCCGCGGAGTTATTACAAGTGCACACATCAAAATTGTCAGGTTAAAAAGAAAGTTGAACGATCTCATGAGGGCCACATAACTGAAATCATCTACAAGGGGGCCCATAACCACCCTAAACCTCCTCCAAACCGGCGATCAGCCATTGGGTCTGCAAACCCACTTCTGGACATGCAAGTAGATATCCCTGAACAAGTTGGGCCGCAGAGTGGTGCTGATGGTAATCCACTTTGGGCAAGTACACAGAAGGGAACTGCTGGTGAGGCTTCTGATTGGCGGCATGACAACCTTGAGGTGACATCATCGGCATCTGTGGGCCCCGAGTACTGCAACCAGTCTGCCTCTGTGCAGGCTCAGAATGGCACTCAATTTGAATCAGGGGATGCAGTGGATGCATCATCTACTTTTTCCAATGACGAAGATGAAGATGACCTGGGAACACATGGTAGTGTGTCATTAGGTTATGACGGTGAAGGAGATGAATCTGAATCAAAGAGAAGGTTACTGCATACCTCTGTTGTTTTCTAAACACTATCTTGTTTTAGATATTGAGATCACCATGAAGATGTCTGTATGTTGTTTTCTATTCCAGGAAAATTGAAGCTTATGCAACAGAAATGAGTGGAGCCACCAGAGCTATTCGCGAACCTAGAGTTGTGGTCCAGACAACCAGCGAGGTAGATATCCTTGATGATGGATATCGTTGGCGCAAGTATGGACAGAAAGTTGTGAAAGGAAATCCAAATCCAAGGTTTTATCGCAGTGAACTTCTTATCTTCTTTTTTGTCCTTGCTTCAACTTATTCGAAAACTAAAACTGGGAAAAACTTGTTTATGCAGGAGTTATTACAAATGCACCAGTGCAGGTTGCACGGTAAGGAAGCACGTGGAGAGGGCATCACATGATCTTAAGTCAGTGATCACCACATATGAGGGAAAGCACAATCATGATGTTCCTGCTGCTCGCAATAGCAGTCATGTCAATTCTGGCGTTTCTAGCACTGTACCTTCCCAAGCTTCTGCTGCTGCCGTTCAGCCTCATGTTCACAGGCCTGAGCCATCACAAGTGCATACCAGCATGGCAAGGTTTGAAAGGCCTGCTTCACTCAATTCGTTCAGCCTACCTGGAAGGCAGCAGCTTGGGACTTCTCATGGCTTCTCTTTTGGAATTAATCAACCTGGCCTTGCCAATATGGCAATGGCTGGGTTAGGTCCTATGCAAGCCAAGCTTCCTGTTTTACCAGTTCATCAATACTTGGCACAGCAACGCCAGGTGAATGAAATGGGTTTCATGTTGCCTAAAGGAGAACCGAAGGTGGAGCCTATGTCTGAACCTGGTCTGAACCTGTCCAATGGTTCGTCAGTATACCAACAAATTATGAGTAGGCTGCCGCTTGGACCTCAGATGTAAAATTCTCTAATCTATTTTTATCAGGGAAAAATAGAAAATGGTTGTTTTTCTATCCAATATAGATATATTTATACACATATATGGGCAATTTAAGGTGTGGTACATTTACTTAGAGAGAGAGAAAAGGTGGGATCCATTTACTTATCGATTCTTTAATTATTATTTTTTTCTTGAACCAAGCGGAACGGAATGGAAACATAGACCAAAATAGATACAAACATATCTCACAAAGGACCAATGTATCAATACTCGAAATGACTATGTTCTCTGAATTTCCTCCTTTCTCCACCACCCTTTTTCGGCGGCGGGAGGAGCTACCACCCCTCTCACCTCCCTCCCCTCCCCTGTTACGCTCGATGGTGATAGAAGTCCTCAATAAAACACCCATACCCTATCACTTTTTGAAGTGTTTTTTCGACAAACTTGAAGCTTAAATCCTGGTGACTATGGCAGTTTTCGGTGGGCAAGATCTTCCCTTTAGCCTACCCCTCTTAGCAGTCTGTCACTTTCTGCCGCCTCCCTTTTTTTATTATTATTTTTCAGCTTGTCCATTCTGAGTCATAACCCCTCTTCGTAGTCTCTGATTTTCTGCCTCCTCCCTTTTTTTTTTCTTTTTTATTTATTTATTTTTCAGCTTGTCCATTCTGAGTCATCTCAACTCTCCGTCTATTTGAATATATACGACCGTTAGGCCCTTAACTCGTTGTCTTTCCGAAGGGATTTACACACCTTTTAGTATCTGGGTATATATGATCCTTAGGCCCTTAACTCAGTTGTCTCAACGAAGGGATTTACACGCCTTTTAGAGCATGTAACTGAAGTCTCTCCGGAACATCCAATGCCTTTCTATGTTCTGTCATTTACGCATCCCAACATATTACACCGGCTGTATCTGCCAATCATGCCCTGGAAAACACGGACATGCATTTACTCGCCTGCACAGGCTCCCACACCCACGCGCGCGCGCGCACACAAAATCTTTCTTGTCCTAGGCTCAAACTCCGGTTAAACTGACTTGGACAGATGCCTTCAAGTGAGGCACGTACTACTCGCTTCATTACTCAAGTTTTGATTGAATAAACAATTTCTGATATGAAG
Source organism: Morella rubra (assembly GCA_003952965.2). Taxonomy (NCBI): domain Eukaryota; kingdom Viridiplantae; phylum Streptophyta; class Magnoliopsida; order Fagales; family Myricaceae; genus Morella; species Morella rubra. Next base: position 101,697 of record CM025852.1, read on the forward strand.
TGCGGTAAAAAAGTTGCACGTATAGGTGCAGATTGCTATGTCACACCAAGCAATCTTGGAATTAAGCAAAAACTTGCCATGATATTGGCCTCAACATTACAAGGAGACACTTAACAACATATATCTGGTTATCAATTGATTAGGAGACCGACTACCATAAAAACAAAAACGATGCACATAGTCTCACTATCAGTTTTCCATTCACCGTGGCAATAGAAGGTCGTCATGGTCAATTAGTTGCACAACCACCTCAATGGCCATTCGTAAGTATCTCCTCAAGATTATTGTCCTTTCTTCGCTGGTATATGGAATTTCTGCGATTCATCTCCTCTCTGCACAAACGTAGAAATATCAACCATGACTAAGCACATAATTTAACTTAACTTGGATGCAAAAATTACTAATAATGGAAGCAAGCAAGCAAGAATCGAAACTGTTCTCCAACAACAAGAAAAGGAAAAATATTTTAGGGGAAATCAGATTTCGAACTTTCTAACTACCAGACCTTTTGCAATTTTCACCAAAAACTACTAAACTTGACACATTGCACTTAAAACTATCGATAGGTTTACTTTACAACCCATATAAAGTTTCAGTATTACGATTGTGCTAAGTAGGTCATTTCATGATTTCAACGGTGAAATCTTAATATGGGATGCAAAATATAAACCTATTAGCAGTTTGAGATGCAAATTGTAAAGTGTGGTAGTTAAAGGGTGCAAAGTCTATTTTACCCAAAAAAAATTTATTTGAATCTCAAGTAAACCCAAACAGAAACCTCAATAGAAGCCCAAGGTACTACTAACAAAAGCACATCTGCACTTCCTTGCCCTCCTGAAATTTTGGTTGTAACCTTTTAAGGAGAATATTATGTACACCTGCCGTAGGGGTGGTTAACGATAGTGTAGGTGACGGTTTGGCGAAAACCGTCACCGTCACCGTCAAATTGACGGAATCACATAATTGACACTGCCACCGCACCGCTAAGGCACAATAATCGCCCTTGCCGGTGACGGTATTAACGGTAACGGTTATACGGTAACCGCTTAAACCGTATAACCGTTTAAACCGTATAGCCGTTGGGCAAAAAAGAAAAGGTTTTTTTTTGGGCTTTTTATTTTTTTCACTATTTTAGGCTGTTTTCCTTGGATTTTTTTTGGACCATTAAGACCATTTGATGCCTATATATAAGCAACAAATATAATCATTCAAATATCATAACCTGTTTAAATTTCCAACATAATATCATAATCAATAATCATATCAAATTGACAAATATCATAACCTATTCAAACATAATATCATAATCATTAATAATCATAACAAATATAATAAGCTGTCTAAAAGTCTAACATAATATCATATTCAAACATAATGACTAAAGTCCAATAAAAGTGTTCAATAATGTGACATAAACCAACTAACATATTCCAACAAAAGCCTAACAAAAGTATGTCACATAATCAATAATCATCTCAAGTCTCTAACACTGGGGGTTAACTGACAGTTTGGCGAAAACCGTCACGTCACGTCACAATTGACGAATCACATATTTGATACCGTCACTGCACCGCTAAGGCACAATAACCGCCCTTGTCGGTTACGGTACCGGTAGCGGTGGCGGTTTTAGCGGTGAAAATGATCACCCCTAACCTGCCATATAGTTCTCCCTTTCTCCCTCTCTCTAACACCAAAGTTTACAAGAGTTGCACGTAAGCATAAAATGTGCACCTGCCTTGAACGTACACAACATGTTCAAACATGCGGTTCACCTCATTGGTTTTTTATTTTGTATCCAAAGATATATGTTCTACTTGTTTTCATTTCATATTCCTACATTACAGCAATAATTGACACGAGAAACTTATATCATTTTATCCCATTCCTGAGATGAACCCACACAAGTATTTATCCCTATGAGCAACTAATGTTGGCACATATAAAAGACTAATAAACTCAAATGCTATCCATCTTGCTTGGGACCAAGAGAACTGAAAATTATGCTACAGAAAAAATGGTATTTATTTCAAAATTTGGAATACTTCCAGACAATTTGGTTGCTTTCTGTTCCAAGCATCAAGAAAACCTATCAGATCAGCAATCCCAAGTCAATGAAGTCTCTGTGGCCAATTATACAGCCATAAAGGAAAAAACAAAATCCAGGGAACTCCAGAAAGACCTGGCTAGGACTTGCTAAACTTGGAACTAATGGGACACCACAATTTATCAGGCATACTTACCATCACAGAAGAAAACATCAGCATAGAACGATTTAACTATTTCATGAATTATACTTATAAAAAAAAAAAAAAAACCATTTCATGAATTACTGTTACCTGTAAATTAAACGATGGAGCTTACCACTGACCTAGTTGTCCAATAAATATAGTTCTAACCAAAACACCAGTTCGAAAGGATCAGGTATATGCCAAAAGTTAATGGGTTTGGCAATACAATTATTTGAACAATGAGGGGGAAATTAGGGGCATGGACAAATAATTATTTTCACTGTTCCAGGTGAAAGATGGCTACCTGTAAGCACTAGGAAGCGAAAGCAGAAGAGGCTTTTATACTATTATATTAGAGAAAGAAAAACCAAGTTCCCACACAAGAATGAGCAAACATGTGGTTATTACCCAGAAGCAGGCATCAATTTTAACAAAGGAAAAGAGGATGATGTCCTATAGAACAACAAACTAAGAATCCAATGCGAACCTGAGGCAATTCCAGATTGAATCATAATGAAGAAGAGCTACAATCCTTTGCTTCTTTCTTTTCTTTGATTCTCCCATGCGCTTAACCACAGGAAGCTGCTTGATACCCTTGGCCTCCATTAGTTCCTTCGCAATTGCCAAATTGGTGTCTGGATAACAGGTTAAAAGTCCACGCTCTCGCCCTCGATAGCTTATACCTCGAGTACATGCGGAGGAAACAAGAACTGCATTGACCTGTAAAGATTTTAGCTATATGCATCATTTAAGCAATTGTATAATATAGCAGTGATGGGTACTATAAAGTATAAAATAAACGAACTTGAAAATACTTCAAAGGAAATAACTCTGTCTATTCGGCACAAAGAGAAATGGAGCTTGAGTATGTCTGTCTATGCCCCCCCAAGAGAGAGAGAGAGAGAGAAGCAGAACTAAAAATAAATCTAATCTAATTAAACAGATTAATCAGAAAATCTAGGACAATAAAAAACACAGGTTATGAACAACGGAGAGTTAAAATTAACACACAGATTAATCTAGGACAATAAAAAACAAAGGTTATGAATAACAAAGAAAGCTACATTAACACATACATCCAGACATCTTGAATCGTCTTTGGTGGTATCAGTAGACTTATTGGAAAGGCAGCGTCTAATGTCCCCATATGTTAGTATTCCCTCTAAAAAGTCTTCCTCATCAACCACCAGCAAACATTTCTGCTGGTTATTATGCATACAATCTACTGCCTCCTTCAAGCTTATTGCCAGTGAAACCTTCGCACAGTTGTTTGACATGGCCTGAGAAACCTGACAATCACGGATGGTAAAACTGATGATGTTAGGTCAGAAGTTAAAAACCAAATTAATAAGGGGTGATATGCTCAGGGTATAACAAGCGGAACGAGAAACAGCATTGATCAAATATAAAGTAAAATTGCAAATACTGATATCTGTTAAGCAGAGAAACAATTCAACCTTCAGTTCTTCCAGAAGCATTTCTTCACTGATTGCTTCAATATCATCGGCATTTCCTAAAACAGAAAGTTCTAAATCATCTCCATCACCAGTTTCCCTCCAAATAACTTCATCTTTATCATCAGCGGGAGAGACAGAAGAATAGCCTCTCACTGTACTCCGTGTATCAGATGCTTCACTCTCCTTGGCCTGGTTTGTCACAGATGGAACCCATATTGCTAATCCAACGGCTCCCTACTTGCAGAAGTCAAAGTCACCGCGGAAAAAGTATTAAAAAGTTGTGGACCTCCTTACCGTCTCCAATGACATCCAAATTTTAGAAAATATAGTCATCAACAACAATAAAACAGACAGAACCTTAATCCCAACAAATTGGACACCGTATGAAACTAAACCATTGCCAAGCAGCCACCCAGGGGGAGGAAGAAAAGAACAAATGAGGTTAAAATACAATGGAGGATTCAAGGCACCACAGCTGTGCATAATATTTTTCTACATGCATATGTCACGATATCCCTCCTCTTTCAGGAACTGGAGCAGCTGTAAGAATCAAAGGAGTACTTTTGGGGAATTTATTATCCTCTATTTTGCTTCAGCAAGCAACCTATTTCAAAGGCCAAAAAAAATGGTGGGAATAGCTGGGAAATAGCTTTCTCCAATAACATTGGAGGAGAGGCTGTATTGTTTTTTTTCCGGAATGCAGCATCCTGAAGAAAAGTGTAATGATTTAAACAAGAAACCAATGGTGCCACTGTAATCAACTGAAGCCAAGGTATATGTACACTTGTTCTTTACATAGAGTATCCTGGCTTTTAGACCTATTACACATGCAATAAGTACCAAGCACTATCATGCAAGAATTACCATGAGTGGAAGCAATATCCTGTAATCTTTAGTCAGCTCAAACAGGAGTAGAACTGATGTCAAGGGCACAGAACAGACAGAAGCTAACGTAGCAGCCATGCCAACCTGCAATAGATGGTAGGAAGTATGCAATCAACTTGACAGACTGAGGGAAAAAAAAAATTGGCGCCATGAGCGGGAAATATGAACAGTTATTACTTGTTGACTAAGATGAGACTGTTATAAAGGACGACTTTACCAGAGCATATGCCTGTGGCTGGGCAACAGCTGCATTTCCGGGAATTGCGGAATTGATAAGTTCTGCAGCTAAGCCTCCAAATACAGCACCGACTGCAGCACCGATCATCAAACTTGGTGCATAAAGGCCACCAACAAGCCCAGATCCCTTGCACAGAGCAGTGGCCACAACTTTGGCTGCTACTAATTGAGTTAACAGCCAGATTCCAGGAGCTGAAGCAGTCTTCCCAGTATGAAGAATCTCTTCAACATTTGTGAAACCCCAGTACAGTATTCCAGGATACTTAAGAGCTATTATCCCAGCTCCTAAACCACCTAAAGCAGGACACACAACAGCAGGAAGGCTGAATTTTTCTTTGATGAAGTCGAATGTCTTTGTAAACCAAGCAACCAAGCGAGTGAAGGCTACACTGACAACACCACATAGCATGCCCAATATCAGGTATAAGGGTAGTTCTGCAAGGCAATACAGAACATGAGAAATTGGGTGCAGAGATTTTGGAATTACAGGAACCCAAAAAGGAAATAGTAACAGATAAAGGGGATGGGGGGAGTATTGGGACACATACACGTCTCTTATTTTGGCCAAACCACTCACTTAAAGGTCATATTCTGGGTCAACTCTTTCTATCATTTGCTTTTCCAATGTTTCTCCACATCCTCCCAAACCTTTTCTTCAGATTGAATTCAATCCCTCTTTCTTATTATGCATTCATCAAATTTCATCGCACATGATGAAACAAACTTCAGTAAGTTCCCTATATTATCTTCTCAATAAGTGTCGGCCCAACCTCCTTTAAAAGTTCATTTCGTAAATTACTTTTCCTTATACCCATGTTACACACCGTGGGATCTTTTGATACATAGTTATGCTGTAGACTACCTAGCCTCCTGAATGGCACCCTGCCTGAGACTTTCAGAATACTCTCATTCTCATTCCAAAATGCTTCTTAAGATAGACCAGATTTAAAAGACACTATATAGCATTTCAGCTATACGTAAACGACATCTTTAGACAGTGGCATTTGCACCACACCCAAGGTGTTATGTGAAAATGTCCGTACCAGTCACAATCCACACATTGGCAATGTAATGGCCTGTTTGTTTTCAAAATTTTAGCCAAAATTTTACTAAAATTTTATTAAAATTTTACTTTCATCAAACACACTTCAAAGTTTTACTTTTACTTTTATCACTCATTCACCATTTCAATACCACCTCTTTTTTAGCACCAACACAAAATTTTACTAAAATTTTAAATTGTAAGAAGCAAAAAGTGGAAATACAGTAACACAAACAAGACTAGCCCAAGGACCATAGACACAAAAATCAATATGAACTACTATATCACTTAAAAATGATTGGTATCAAGCAATGGATTGTCAAATGGCTTTGGGGGTAAACAACAAGCATAATTGCTCGTCCCGGAGTGTAAACCACTTTCAATCAGTGGTGACTCCGTAAAACATGGTCTATTGTAAAAGTCAAGCTCGATATACCATCCCTATAAAAAATGAAACACAAATTGCTTGTGCTTCTAAGTATCCATCAACAACAGCTTGTGCATGAAAGTTAACACTACCTACCAGCAATTTGACAAAAAGCAACACCTTCACGCCAAAGATTCCAAAAGGTGTGTAAATTTTGGGGGTGATAAAACATGTCATAAAGACAATCTATTTATGCCACTCGTCACCTAGGAAAAGTCACAACCAAATATGCACTTTGAGCAGTTTAAAGTATACAGAAAGGAAAAAACGAATCTCCAACTTGGCATTAGCGTAAAACTAAAGAGTTTAGGCCCATGTTAACATACCTCACAAGATAGCATGTCATGAAAATGCAACTTTACTCAACCCTACTTTCATTAAACATAGCCAAAACCCACAAACCAATGACGTAACTCACCGCACTAATACATACATCACATGCTTCTGGGACAGAAAATAATACTTCTTCATTTTTCGGAACAATACTTGGAGCCGTAATTCGAGAAATCGCATTGATATGTACATATACATATGTGAATATCATATAAGTTACACATAACCATGTATTTAGACGCTTATTCTGCATCTAAAGAACAGCGGCAGAAAGAATGAGGCTAAGATAATCTACCAGCAGCAGATTTCAAATCATATGCAGGCACTGTAAAAGCTGACTTTGTCTCGAGTAGAACATTTGATACAGTAGATGAGATAACAGAGGCCAATATTATCATCGCAGTGGTGAAAGGAGGAGAGTTCTCAGCACGAAGAGGCCTTAACACAGTTTCAATCGCAAAGAAACAACCAGCAACTGCAGCATTAAAACCTGGCAGAAAGAAAAATTGAGATCATATTAACCATTGAAGTCATAAAATAAAGCATGGAATAGTAATGATGCAGAAACTTAATTGTTATCTATCAAATAAACAAAATAACTATTAACTGTCCAAAACATGCCCGTACCAAGATCATTGCTTGCACACCGAAGGGGTTGTACTTTATGATCTTATCCTCGATCATTTCTACAAGGGAAGGAGACTCATTTGCTCTCTTTTTTATAGCAGATTATCAAGAAAAAAGAAAAGCTAATATCTACTAAATTTTACCCATAAACAGAGTTTTACTCTCCTACTAATTACCCAAAAAAATAAAGCTGTAAAAATGTCCGTTCAGTCTGTAGATAATTTTTGAAAAAAAAAAAAAAGGGATATGCTGAACCGTCAGGAAACATCCAGAAATGCAAACAAAAACAATCCCAGACAAGAAAAGCTAAGTACCGGAAGCAATTCCAGCTGCTGCCCCAGCTGCAACAAGAGCTATCCTCCTTTCTCTGTTGTTTTCCATCATTAATGAGAACCCATTGGCACATGACTTTCCAATATCTACACTAGGGCCTTCAGGACCCAAAGAACAACCAGTACCTAAAGTTATAGCAGCCTGGATAGCCTTTATGGTGGGAAAGACTCCGGCAACCAAATCAAAACCTTGCCTCTGAGAAGAGCTGGATTGCCGTATTTGGTGCAATATTTCGAGTAAACCATGCATCATGCCAACAATAACACCTCCTGTGACGGGTATCAAGAGAATACGATGCCAAGTGTCAGCCAGTCTCTGCAAACGAAGCCAAGCAGCACCCTCATTTGGAGTACCAGCCCAGGCCCATTCATGTATTACATGCACCTGGATGGCCACTAAGCTATCAGTAAATGCTAAACAGTGCTTTATTGACACAGAAAATGCAGCTTGATATAAGAATAGGATGGTGAGAAGCACTTGCATATTAAATAAATGTGCGATAAGCAGACACATATCAAAATCTGGAAAACATCACTGCCGACAGCTACTAGAAAAATGCAGCACTGATCTTGCTAATTATTCTAGGTCAGAATGGTGAGGGGCATCAGGTTTCCAAAACTGGTGTAGGCAAGCTGAATTTCTTATCTCAGACTTTGATTCGAGAGGACTGCAAGTCCCAAACCAGGATGCCATGGATGGAAGCATCAAGGTAAAAATATTGGTACTTTACCAATCGTTTATCTCTATCCAATTGGCTTTGCACATCTCACAGATAATAACGAAGGACATCACAACGGGAAAGCAAAAAATGAGTAGACGTCATTGATGGTTTGGTAGTAAAAGTCAATGATGCTCATTGAATCAGCTGTTTCCTTCTTGAACTGCATCTTCTCACGGAGCAAATCATCCTTTTATGATGCGTCTCTTAATTGTTTTCCTAAATCCTACTTGGGTTTCGCCAATTCAGCATAACGTTAATCCTATACGAGGCCTTCCAACACGAGCAAGCCAGTAGGACTTGGTCATATCAGATCCAGATAAAAGCACTTGTTGTTTTCTGATGCAAGTTGGAAATACATAACAAACAGAAAGAAAAAGAGCAAACCCCTTTGTTAAAAGCGGCGACAAAGAGACCGGTGGCGAGGCCAAGAAGGCAGCCGAGAAGGAGCAAAGCCCATTCGGGAGGGGCACTGTTGCCGAGGACGTCGTTAGCATCGGAAGCATTGAGATGATTAAGCTGATGATGATTGGCTAATGATGTATTCCTACTAGGATTAGCAGAGTGATCTCTAACTTCGAGACGCTTAAAACTGTGGCGGCGTACCGAGAAGCCTCGATCCAAATGCTTGAGCAGATCCCGGAAGCCACCCGCTCCGCCTCGGGTGTTGACGTTAGCACCGCGTCCGTCCTGAGCTTCCAATTCATCTTCGTCGTTACTATTTGAATTAGCAGAATTTAGCAGACGATTATCATCCCTGTATTCTCCTTCTTCTCCTGACATCTTCTTTTAACTCGCAATACACTCCATCAATTTCACTTTTTTTTACAGTTGTTTCTCTTATTCTTCACCGAAATGGGTTTGTCCCAATTTGAAGATCAATCACAAAGAGCAAACAATGTTCCTTTTGTTGGGTGGCTTGTTCCTTCCTTCTATCTCCGGATATCACCCGCATGCCCCGTTCTTGCTAGTTGCTTCCGTGGGTTCATAGGTCGTTTTTTTCAGTTCCCCACTTTTTTATGTACTTTTTTTTATTTTGGCGACCCTCGAAAAAGTCAAGTTTTTTTTTTTTAACGCTGAAGTGCCACTGGCCGCGAAACTGTATCCGAAGAATCGAAGATGACGTGGGTGCGACTTTGTACTACAGGCTCGAAACGGTCCAACGCCCTCCGCCATCGATATATACATCAGAAATTGCATTCTCTTTTTATTTGCGGTTTTTCAAGGAAATAAATTTTCTTGACTTTGAAAAAAGAAACTTATTCATCGCATTCGAAAGATGCACAACGTGGCCACAAGAGTAACCACAATTGAAGTCAGTGATCTCTCCATAGAAATTCTGCCCAATTATATGTAAAATCCATGGTGATGTGTATATCTTTATTAACATAGTGTTTAGATATCAAATTTTAGTAAAATTTTGTTACATAGTATTTAGATGTAAATTTTTTATAAAATTTTGTGTTGGTATTAAAAAAAAGGTGATATTGAAATTAGTGAACGAGAGATAAAAATAAAAATAAAATTTTGATGCGTGTTTATAAAGGTAAAATTTTATTAAAATTTTGTTAAAATTTTTAATACACAAAAACTATTTAAGACTATTCTGATCTATATTTTGAACCAACACATCCATCTCTAAGTTAGCGCCAGCGGGTCTTCTATTTGACTGTACAACGCAAAAAAAAAAATAATGAAACAAATGGGTTGCAGAGGTAATAGGAGGATTAGGTGGTGTTTTTTTTCTCTAAAATTTTAGAGTATAAAAATTTTCAGAAATACACTTTTATACATATACACTTCACTTTTCACACATTTTAATAAATATTAATAAAATAAAAATTCTTAAAATTTTTAGAAATAAAGACAAACGAACGCCCTAATTTTGCCAAACACGTCTTCAGAGTTCAGACTGTCCTCTTGCCTCTAGGGCCTCTAACTTCTGAAAAAAAGCTAGCAAAGCCGCGGACTCTCGTTCGGGGTATCCTTCTAGTCCTAGGCGGGCGCGTGCCTTCTGCCTTTTTTTTTTTAAGTTTTCCAAATTTCCTTTACTACCATTTGATCTTTATCGCATCGCTGCTTATTTTCCCCCAAAAAAAAAAGATTTTTCCAACAGCGAAAATTTGACAAGAATCAGTGGGAAAGGTAAATTAAAAGGTATGATGGGGGGTTTCGGCATGCTGTTGACGAAGGAATTACTTTTATGTGCTGCAAATCTAATCCGTTTCCCTAGTATTTGGTAAATTTGTATTGGATCTGAAACCCTGAGAGATTCAGAAAATACCCACGAAACACGGCATCAGACAAAGTTTCCCTCTCCCACCCAATATGGAAAACGAGAAAGGTTCTGATTTTTACTCAAAGATCTGAAATTCTCGACATAGTTTGCTTCTTTTCTATGTTCCTCAATTGGATAACTGTTGGTTAAGTTCAGGTTTTTAAGTTGGGAGGGTAGATAGCTGGTAGAAGCACTGGAGCTCGACATTCTTGTAATCTGAGGTGGGGTTCTCATTTCTCTGGTGAGGAAGTTTTTTTTCTGGTTATTTAATTAGCTAAAATCTGGGGATCTTATTTCTCAGACAAAAGACGAAGACTTTGGTCTCTAAGCACGAAACAAGGATTTTCAAACTTCTATTGCTTTTGTGGGGGTGAAGGAAGATCATCTTCACGCAGCACAATTCCCTTTGTATCTGAAGCGATTCAGTGGCATACTGAATTGATCAGCGTACCACGGTAGAGTCCTTATTTTCTGGGCTTCCAATTGTTTTATAAATAACTACATACAGCGTCGTTGAAGAACAAATACAAAAGACAGAAACATGCGTGCCCAGCACCGCAGTCCTGGAAATGGGTATAGGTCTAGTTCCATGGGAATCGGTGTAGCTGCCTCTCGGATCTCCCCGGAGGGTTCGGTGGTTAGAGGCCATGGGGGTTTTTATGGGGGCTCTGAATTCAGGAACGTAAGTCGTGGTTTTGGGCGTGGGCGGGGCCACCCTAAATCATTTCAGCAACCACCACAGCCTCCATCCCGCAAAGGTGACATTTTTATGGAAGCAGGTCGACTGGCAGCCGAATATTTGGTTTCTCAGGGATTGCTACCTCAGAGTGCACTCTCTGTTGTTAAGTGGCAGAACGGTAGTTTGAAGAGGCAGTTGGGGGAGTTCCAGGAGTTTATGCCACAAGAAGGAGATCATCTGCACCTTCCACCGGAGGGCCGGACATCTGCCCTTGCCCGTCTGTCTAATGTTGCTTCTGATGTTGGGTCGGGGTCAGGTAGGAGAAAGTTTTTAGATGATTTTAATCCCAAAGGAAGGAGAAGAGCAGCATCATTTCGAAGTTATAGCTCAGATTATGGTCGAGACTACAAAAGGAGTAGCTCGTGGTCTGATAGACCTAGGTCCTCTGCTGATGTTGAGGGTGATGACCATGCTGCTTCTGGGCAATACCACGAGGAGGACCAACTAGGTAAAGATGCCTCTGATGGATTGCAGATATCCTGTCCAAGTGAACTTGCACCAACAAGTGAGGATGCCGGTGATATGGAATCTGAATTAGACAAGTATCAATTCCAAGATGATGATATCAACTCAAAGGCTAGTTCTTCTAGTGTTGGGAAAGATATCCAACACGAGATTGATGGGGAATTCACTGGGAGTTCTGATGATTTGAAGAATATGAATGCAGGAATAGTTGAGGTGGATGATGGGAACAGTAGTGATGAAACTGACAAACAGAGTGCCAAACAAGAAGGAAGCATTCAGGATAATGTTTTGGAGGTCAATCCCTCGGACCATTATAGCACCAATTTACTAACACTCTGCAAGTTTGCCAAGGTGCCCACGAGAACGCGCTCTTCATTGACGCATAGGAGCTCAAAGGTTGACCCAGTTCCAAAGACCGTGGAGGGAAAAACTGCCGATATCCAGCCTCAAAGAACATCTGAAATCTTAGTTGAAGATGCTTCTGTTCACACCTCCTTGGGTGATGCACGATCGAATAAAGTCCATGATTCGAACCGTCTTGAATCTGAAGTTTCTGAACCTCAGTTTGTCCAGTCTGCTGAAAATGTGGTTGAATTAGATTCTGCAGATGATATTGAGCAGGGTAAATTTACTTCTCAATCTTTCCTAGATAGAGTTTCTGTGCGTGACAATGGGGAAGAATCAAGTCAGGAACTGCCTGGCTTTCCAAGTTGCAGCTCCGTTGTTAAGGCAAGGGGTGAAAAAAGAGCTCTAGAAGAGAGTGCTATGAGGGAGGAAGCCAAAAGACCAAGAGAGGTGTGGATTTCCTCTCAGGCAACTAAGGCTGATGACTATCTCCACCTTTCTAACTCAAGTGAAAAGAAAGAGAGCTCACAAGAAGGGAAGGCTTTGCCTGGTGAAAGCATGATCATGGCTGCTGATCCTGAGAGCAGGGAAAATGATTCTCAGTTCCCTAAAGCTGGGGGTCTACCATTTGTTGGGTATGCACAAGAGAAGCAGCTTTTTCCAAGTTCATTTAAAATCTGCGACCTAAATCTCATGGGAACTTCTGAAACAAATGAGAATCAAGATAGTGATCCAATCAATATTTACCACTCTCTTTCCAGAATCAGGAAAGAAGCCACACCAATTGATGTCGACTTGTCAATGAGTAATGCTAAGATGTCTAGTGAATATACTAGACATGTCATTGATGCCAAAGAGATCGAAGTTATTGATTTGGAAAATGATTCTGCCCAGGAAGATAAGACTTTCCATAATGCTGAGAGAAAGTAAGTTACTTTATCAATATATCTCTTCACGAGGACTTCAATTACATCCACCAACATAAATGAGTGGATTGCATAGACTAGGCCCTGGTATTTTTGTTTTCCTTCTTGTTGCTTGTTTTAGCACTTTTTGACCGTGCTGACAGTGGCTGATAGTTTTTACATATTTTCTATTTATTTCTATACCTTGCTCGTACTGGTCTGATGTTTCTCACAATGCACAGGACAGAGACTGTGTACTCAGGCCTCGAGGGCTTCCCTAACAATGCACAAAATCCCAATGATATTTCTGTCGTTCAGGATGGTTATGGCCTCATGATCTCAGAGTTGCTTGCAGGTGACTTTCCTAATTGCCCTTCAGTGCCAGGGCACATTATTTCAATGCATAACGAGATGGGCCTTCCTGCTGGAGAGGTACACCACAAACTGCTGATAATTGGCTATACATTTACTAGTTTATTTAACATATAATTCATGCATCTGTCTTAACCTCAATGATGAAGAACTTACATCTTTGCTCTGATTGTTTCAGGGGTCTCTTGCCGATGATGATTCCATATATATGTCTCTGGAAGAAATACCATTAAGTATGCCAGATATTTAATTTCATGGTTTGTTTTCTTTTAAATCTAGAGTTCATATGGTTCCTCTGCCTGAGGCCGTGTTTGGATGTTATGTTAACTAGAGTGTCAAGGCATTTTACGCATCAGATGGATATTGCATCAAATGCATATTGAGGTGTAGTGCATCATCATTGTGTGCTATTTTTGGCGGAATTTGTTTTCTGCTAAATGGCAATACACATCTGCAGAAATATTATTTATTTTTGGCAGCCAAATCTAGAATTGGATCTTGGAGACAATGGGAAAGAAAACGGCCTTGAACTTTACTTCCTTTAGGAATATACAAATGGACAGGAGTTGATAAACTATAGTTATAATTTATGGAGTTTTGTGTAGTATATCAAAACCAAACTGAATCAATGAGTCTCTTCCTTTTACTTGTTGCATTACCATTCCCTCCAGCTTGGAAGAGGTGTTTCCAGAAGGAAGAAGATGTGGGTGGAAATGGGGAAGTTTTCGAAGTTAGACAATCTAGAAGATGAAGACCTCAATCTCAATTCTACAGAGTGATGAGGATCTCCTATGTAGCGGCTGTTGAAATAAGTTCTAAATCCAAGAGTGTCCCTTGGCCCATAGGTCCTGACCCAGGGTTAGACTATTGGAGGGAAAAAAAAGTGCATTAGAACTTCTCTAGCATTTTACTCATTTTTCTTTTCGTGCGCCTCGATCTTTCTGAGATAAAAAATGGCTAAAAGTTTCAAGGAAATTAGTTCCTTCTCTTCCATCAATGCAGGAGCATGGGTGGTGAGACATGGCAACAATGTTTCTTTGAAGAAAATGAAGATATCAATGTCTAAAATCGATTTCAGTAGTACTAAAGTTGTTTTCAAATTTTGTTGGTTTCTCTCTAAGTTGAGTGTATGGGATTTTATCTAGTGGAAATGGTGTTTGGTAAGTTGCATCTCGGGGATGCCTTCAGACTACTTAGTAAGTCGAATTTTGTTTCCAAAGTTGTTCACTCGGTGATGGAGGACCTTGACTGGTTGTGCTTTGTTATACCTACTAAATATCAGTGAGAACTATGATGATGGGGGCGTGTCTTTGAATCTGAAAATTATGTGCGAGTTATCTTGCTTTGATTTGACTAATTCCTTCTAATAATCAAATGTATGACATGGTCGTGTCGAGTAGCATTGGCGATTTGTTTAGTAGCTTTCTTTAACCTAGCAAGTTTCAACACCTGCATCAAATTAGTATCTGTAAGCCCTCATGGTGGTACAAACCACCATACTATACTTTAAAATGATCAGTCAAGGTTGTTTTAGAAGCTTTGTGGGGTCGTTATAAAGTTCGGCTCTATCTAATAAGGATCCAATATGGGACTTGTCTGATATATTATTCATTCCCTTTTCCTCTTCCTCTGCACTCCCATGTAGGGACTGCAGTATTACGATGTCAGAGGAGAATCTGATTCTTGTGACAAGATTCATGCTGAGAGTTCAAGAATTTGCAACCTCGTATTACATCTTTTGAAAAAGCATGCTAAGACGTGTTATCGGTGCGATACTTACAATCCCAAGCCAATATAAAAAGAGCCATATACCTAGTTTTAGAGAAATTGGAGTTGTCAACCAAAATGAGATTGACAGATGGTCATGACGGTGAGAGAACAAAAAGGAGGAAATATATCTGGTGAATGAATGGCGGAGGTTAGTAGAATGTTCCTAGTTTTCAGATGAAGCAGGTCCTGAGGATAATTTGCAAATTCATAAAACTTGGACAGACCCCTGGTGATTCATGACTGTATTTGAATTTGTGTTGTATTTACCACGAATCAGAGTAGTTGTGTATTTTGCATACTATCGGTAACAGAATTTAATTGTAAAAGAAGTTCTGTTTTTTATTTCTTCCAGTTTTCCTGATCCCTTTTTGTTCACACTGTAGGCTTTTTGCCTGCCTGGGAGCAGCAACAGCCACAGGACTACAAGAAGCCCTTCTGATCCATCTATTACTCATTTCTCCGTAGATATGACCTGGTATGCTTAGTGGGATCATTAGCTTATCGAAATGCAACATTTCCGATTCTTCTTGATCTTCTTCAAGAGATGCCGGCTGATATGTGCTTCTAGTATGAATTTAAAGAATGCTGAATGCTTTTGTCATCATTTTGGCTGTTGCTCTTTTGTCTGGAAAAAGTTAATCATGTCGATTAGCAGCTGTTACAAGATAAATCTGTTACTTATCTGCCTCACTTACCCAACATTGAGAAATCGAATTAAATTGTCATAGATGAAATGTGAGGAAAAGTATATGTTGTAATTGGAGCTTTGCACTTTAGGTGCCAAGATGCAAAGCAGTTTCTTTATGCCATCATATGGTTCCCTACTGGCGTAGGTGACAAATAGATATTGCCTCAGTCGTTATTTAACTTCTTCCTTCAAAGGAGAAATTGCAGTACGAGATTTTCTCATTATGGTTCGTGTTACCCTTTGGTTGAAAGAAATTTCAACCATCTGCCTTCCATTGTAAAGAGCCTTAATTTCAATTTACTTGCCATTTGATTTTTCGATTCCAACATCTTCAGTGATTTCATTTCCATTTTAGTTCCTAGTAGCTATGGTACGTTTAGTACATGTCTAGATATGTGCTACAACATTTTCGGAGAGACATAAACCTATGTGAGTTTATTTCTTTGTGGCACTTGAGGATTTAGTATGAACCCCAGCAACCCCTTCTCTCTCTCTCTCTCTCTCTCTCTCCCCCCCCCCCCGCTGTCCCCAAAACCCAAATTACTCCTGCAGGCTGCAGCCTTGGAACTCTATTTGTGTTCTTCTAAAGTAACTAGGAATTCTGGCAAGATGCTTCAACCGTTCAACGTCCCTATTATATTTGAGGAATTCAAGTGGCCAGAGAACTACGTGTGACTGTAAATACCTAAGCGATGCCGCGTAAAACAGTTTTAAATCTGAGCAACTTCTTATTGGAAGAGATGAGAGGTAGATGCAAATTGCTCGTGGGCGTTAGACATTATAAGTCATATACTCGTCAACCTAGCTTCCTGACTTCCCCTTATGAGCTTGGATGCCATTCTTTGACGCTCCTGAGTCCTGTTTCCGATGGGAAGTAATTAACAGGAGCCTTCTGTCCATGCAGGCTCTCGAGTGAAAGCCAGGTTAAAAGTTGTCGGTCTGACTTGATGAGAGAGAGAGATTGGAGTAGGGAACTGACAACTGTGGTGTTTGATTAGCCAGACATCCTGGGCCGCCTTTTGTTAACTGAATGCAATTCGGTCACCCGAATTGCAGGGATCCTCGTCCTGAATATTTCCATTGCTGTGGACTCGATCAAAGCCGTATCAATTGGGAAACGCTTAATGTCAACCGCTGAACATGCCAAGACATTCGCTCTTTTTTATTTATTTTTATAGACGTGTTAAAAGTTATAGCCCAGGTATGAAGCGTTGAAGATAAGACTTGCTGTCACCCACCCCCATTCCTTTAGCTACACAACTCAAAGAGCCCGGGAAGATAGGCCAGCTGCTACCCACTTTCCGTCCTTGTATGAACGTCCTTGCTGTTGCATTTCTCAAAGGAGATGCTTACTTGGTTGTCGACCCTCTTCAAAAATTGGAGAACATATCTGGAAATCCCTCCCTTCGCAACTCTCTTTAGTTTGCATAACAAAATAGTTGTTCGGCACAAAAAGAAATATGATTCCGTGATGCAAAAGATTAGGGAGAAAAGGACAGGAAACGGTTGCATGTCGTTGTCAGTTGCCCAAATGCTAAGTAAATGCTAATTGGTAAGCCTCTGGCTTGATGTTTCGTATGGGAAGAAACTGCATCGTCCTGTTTAAGGAAAAACCCCTTGACGATGACTTATATCCATCTACGCCTTACCTTGTCCAGGATGTCTTAAAGTTCAATACGATTTCTTTTTTGTTTTGACAAGAAATGGGTGTGGATTTCTGTCTGGAAGCCATTTTTATAACTAGCTTTGCAGAATTTCTTTTAGCTAATTACGCCACCCGATACACATATGTACCCAGTCAGAGGGCGTAAGTGTTGTAGTCAAGTTCTAGAGATGATCCCCATTTATGTTTTCCCAGCGTAGGGATGAAGAAGGGGATCATTATTCACTCCGTCAGACATCAGTAGTGATCAGGATGGAGAGCGAGTTGAAGGATGGGTTTTTGGACTTTTGGGCCTCCGATCCAGAAGTGCGTAGGACGAGATCTCTGCGAAATCTAAACCACTTAACGTGGCGTCATGGAGGACGACAGACAGTCAGACAACACATATTATCTCCGTACACTTGGGCCCCTTCTCCTCCTCCTTCCTCCTCCTTCCTCCTTCCTCTTACGTAAGAAGCAAGAACGTTAGCCCATTTAAACAAACGAGAGTGACGGAACCCACCGATCCGAACATCCAAGCGTCAAATCGCTTTCACGGGTTTCTACGAACTCACTCTTCTTGATTCACGTTCCACTCATGACTCATTAGTCATTATTGTTTGATTTTGAGTTAAATGCGTGTCTTAGCTCCCCAACAAATTAAGTTAATGATAAAAATCCAAGAAGATGCGATGAGAGAGATTGAAATGGACCAAAACAAATTACTAAGATTAATCCCGACAACCACAATAATATTTATAGATCATCGATTTGGGTCTCAGCGGCAATTTTTCCATAATTTCGCACATGTTTTTTTGTTGAATGAGTTTTGGTCACAAGTTTCAGGCATCTTGGACGGGCTTGGAAGTTTTTGGCAGGAAAAGGCCCTGCTGTAGCTTGTCACGCCATCACTGGATCTATTTATAACCTCGGCTCACAGCTCTGAGCAAGTCTTGGGAGCAAGCGTTTAGAGGTTAGCTTACAGCTTTTCGAATATTTCTTACATCTTTTTTTATTTTTTCTTCCTACTCCTCACAGCAAAAGGAGGATTGGAAGAGGCCAACTACCAAGGTTGATATTCTCTATCTCACTCCATCGTAGTAGTACGTACTTGATCAGTGCAATATCTTTGTTGGTTGGGAGTTTAGATGGACCAGTGAAAAGTCCTCCGGCCGATGCAAGGAAACCTTGCACACTTTCTTAAGAAAACACAATTGAACTTAAACCTCCACCCAGTATAAAAACTTTAAATCCAAAGTATATTCACTATATATTGTCCTTCTAAAAATTTAGAGGGTTGATGAACTGCGTTGAACGCATCTATATATTTGAATGATTTTTCGCCTCTGGAGGGAGAGAGGAGATAATTAAGAACTCCCTATTTGAATCGTAGAAATTTGTTTTTGTGGTGTCTATAAGATAAGCAACATACAGTTAGTCAGAAAACTACTGATATAATTAATATACGTACACAGGATAATTTTCCACGTAAACTATGATAATTGGTACTGGAAAATATTATGTTTCAGATCGATAAAATCTTTGGGTGGGACCAAGAAGGAGGGTTGTTGTTTTGATTTATTTATTTAATCTATATGCTTGCGAGTCGTGACTTTAATATCAGCTAATTAATAAGACTAGTACATTCTTTTCCTCTCTCTCTCTCTCGCTGGAGGTATCTTATACAAACTTATTTGGCCCAAGTTATACCAAGAAAAAAAAACTAATAATAGTAGGTTCGAGGAGCTTCATTAATACTCTATTTTATTCTCTGCCTTGATTTTCTTACAATTCCATCATATTCTCAAGTTACTTTAATCAATGCCTAGTGGGGTCTATCAACTTTTCTTTCTCTTATTAGTTTACGTCTCTTACTATGTGGTTGGTCTTTAACTTTTTTAGTAGCTGTGGGTACTTAAAAACTTCAAATCTATACAGTTTACTCGTGCACTAATACTAACACCTTGCAATACATATAGTAATTAATAAATAAAAAATAAAAAATAAAAAAAGACCATTAATTATCTTTTATATTTATCCAATATCTTTTCTACTTTCCTTCCTTAGCTACGAGAGGATCAGACTCATTCCAAATAATACAAAGGAAAAGCTTCAAGATTTAAAACAACTACTTTTGACCCAATATTAATAATGAGGTGGTATATATTAAACTTTTCCGTGCAATTATCACTAAACTAAGCGTGAAATGGAAATGAAATGCAAAATATGCAGATAAAACTCTTTTCCTCCAACCTCTTTCTATAAATCTCCCCCATCAAATAAAACGTACGCATTGAGATTGAACAGGGTTTCTTTGGCCAAATATACGGCTACAATAATTTTTTTTAAAAAATTGGTACAGGACTATCCATGAAGGTAAAACTAGCGTCTAGCTGTGAATGTCGAGATTTGTCACCACCAGAAGGATCAGAGGTGGGTAGCTGGAAATAGGCGTAATAATCCAAAAGCATTGGAAGAGGCTGGTGCAAATGGCAAAGGGAGGGCATCTATATATGGATATTTGCTAATAAACCAATAGGCTAGCTTCTCCAGTAGCTCGTAGCTCGACCTTGAGAGTTGAGAAGTACAGTAACTTTTTTCCAGGCGAATAAACACAATTATTTGCTATAAATAGTAATCACCGTATGGACGGGTGTTCAAAATTTCGAATGGATTTGCTTCGGGAGGAGAGATGAGAACACGAGACGAGAGTTTGAGGCGAGGCAGAGACGCACGGACTGGCAGTACGCAGTATCTATGATTTTCAAAGAAGTCTGCTATATTTGTCACTTTACTGTATCGTGTTAGTATAGGTAGATATTATGGTTTGGTTTGCGGACACCACTCGATCTCTTTTGTTTCCGGGAGCAAATGCAAAAAGATAAAAGGGTTGGGGGAGCAGAACAAGGGCGAGAGATCCATGTTGGGATGTCTTATTAGTTATTTGGGCTTATCATCATAATATGGAACATCTGTTAACTGAAAGGGACCTCAAATAAGTTGAGGGTGCCGATCGTTTCACTCAGAGTCACAGACATAGATTTTATGTAAAAGGGAATATGGATGCTCACAGCTCACAGCTCACAGCTCACTCAAGACAGATACAATTATACTTGGGGGTTCCAAGACACATCTTTTGCAGTGCTTTTTGATCAGCCCAAGGCCTAGCTTTCAAACCCTTTATTCAATATAGCCACATCTTTACGAACGAACCATTCAACTTGCCTCTGTAGTGCTTTTTGTCTATGAGACTATGATGATATATGTTTTAGTATAAACGAGACAATTATATAATGTGTATAGACGCATTAATCTCATCCAACACTTGAGGCAACGAGGACCTAGAAACATTACGCACGCACAGAGAAAAAGCTGATCATTCAACGGGGTGGGGGAAATGTTACAGTGTACCTGGCTGCAGTTGCTTTTTTATCCCGCTACAAGCATCAGACAATACTTTCCAATGTTTGCATTATAAAAACATGACTGGGTCGGGGGTAAATTTTTTTTAGTTTCCAGTGTGGTGGAGGTGGTAAATGTCAACATGTCTACAGAGACAGAGAGTTTTGTCGTGTAGCAGGCAACATGGGTGGGGGGACTGAGGTTCGGAATTCATATGAAAGCAGGGACCTAAAACCGATATTTAAGGCAAATCCAATAGCCACCTCTCACAAGTCACAAATCAAGAAAAAGAAAAAGAAAATCGAGAATAAAGAAGGGGGTGAAAATGAGGGGTTGTAGGGTAGGTATAGGATAGGACAGCTTTGTTTATGTATTTGCATTCTGCGAAGAAAAAATAAAAACACACCCACCCGCACATTGCCCAAACACACGCTCTCACACTACTCGCTTTCTTTTCTTCAAATCTCTTAACGCATATTCACAGATGGGAGTTTAATTGTCCAAGCCTTCTTTTTGGTGGAGTGAGAGAAAGAACCTGATGCCCTCTTGATGTGTGAGTGGGTGGTGCTGTTTCTCTCTCTCTCTCATCTTTTGTTCTTTTATTACTATAGGTGGTCATCCAGGCCTTCCATTTCTCCCATTTTCCGTCCAAACCATTTCCCACAAAACAGCTTCAAAACCACGAGGTTTGTATGCATAGCATCTGCTCTTGATTTCTTTCAATTTTTCCCCCAAATTCGTCTCTTGTTCCTCTACTGGTTTTCAATCTTTTTTCTCTTGGATTTTCGTTTCTGGGTTTCCCTTGTTGGGCTTCTCTTTCCAGCTTGAATATACACCAAACCTCCCGGTGATTTAATGATCTCCCTCCCTCCAGGATTCCCGACTGACTCAATTTTCGACGGCCTTACTCGCTATTTGCTTTTGATTTCCCTAAAGGAAAGGAAGGATAAATCTGGTCTCTCGGTCTTGGTTTTACACTGGATTTTTCTACATGGGGTCAGTCTCATTACTGTTCATTTTGCACGCTCTTGCGATCCAAGATTCGGGCTGCTTGCCTTCTAACTCCCCTCTATCTAATAAATCTCTTTCATTACAATTCCTGATTTTGAGTTGTGTTCTATTTCTTTCCTGCTTTCCGTCTCCGCCGTTCACTTTGTTGCTCTTCTTCTGAGATTTTCTTCTTTGATTTAGTTCGTGAACTCTCATTTCATATCTTACGATCTTTCGCTTCAGCAGATTTGACATGATTGTTCAAGATGCTTCTGGATTGTGGAGTCTAAAGCTTCAATTTTTAACTCCTTGTTTCTGGGTTTCCACATAAAATAACACTCGCTGACTTTGAAGTTGAACTATCGTCTTTGCTTCGTGATTTCTAATTCTGTTCTTTGCTTGATCAGTTGGGTTTCCCCGGATTTTTTCGATTCAAAGTAGAAACTTGTAATTTACTCACTCCTACCACATAAAATAACGTTCTGGAGGCGTCTAGAACCTCCCAGTCTGCCTTGTTCTTCTGGACTTTCCTTAAACTCATCACCTTCTGCTCTTTCTCTGTTATTTCTCTTGCAGGTAGATGGACGAAGATTCAAGTGGGATTGTTTGATTTTACACTCAATTACAGTTTCGTATCGCTGCTGCTGCTGCTGCTTTGTTTTGGTGCTGCAGTATAGGGAAAGAGTGAGAAAGTGAAAAAAGAGTGCCTATTTTGTTATATATGCTGAAGTCTAAGTTAGAGATAAGGCCCAGCGGTAGAGGTAGTGCTTGTGACTGTTTGAAAACAGCACAAGAAGAGAGAAGCTTTTCATAGATGTTATCCATTGAAAACTCTCCACCAGATCCCTCATGCCCTCGCGATATTCCCCAGCTGAAAAAGTGAGAATAAAGAGTAGTGTCCAGGCCAATTTGATGCCTATCTGTTACTTTGTTTTTTCATAATATGCTCGAAAGTCTAAGAAGTTCCAGAGTTACAAGAGTCCAAGGCCCCAGCGGATGGAGAGAGGCTAGTGAATCATCTGCCGAACTTTTTTACCGTTCTTCTTGGGTCATCCCTAACTTCTATCCTATTGATCTGTCTTATTAAAATCTACTTATTTTTTATGTAGTTGCTTTTCTTGTTTGATGTTGCGGGTAATTTCATGTCTCTTCACTCATGATAATCCTCCAAGAGCTTCCCTTGGAGGGATGTTGGCTACCCCACTTGCAATCTGTACTTGTCCTAAGCATATATATCATGCTTCACACTTCAGGCTTTTCCTGCGTTTTCTAGATCATCGAATCTTCTTGTCACTTGGGTTTTTCTTGGCCGTTTGTCCAACCGTGATTCCCATTCTAGAGTCAACATACAATACAAGGATCTAAAAGTCTTCATCATCAGTTCAGTTACCTTTGGTTTTTGTCCGAAGTTAGGGTGTCCGAGTTATATATATTTGACGCATATACCTTGTGTCTTGAGCTTACGAGATTTGCAGTGAATTGATTACAGGTCATCATATGATTAACAAAAACCAATGGTTTCTACTGCAGGGATTATGTTTTTACTGCCCGAAGCAAGGATATCAAGACGAATTGGCCTTTTTCTTCGAAAATTCTGCAGCTTTGCTTGAAACATGGCGTGAAGGACGCGTTGCCACCTTTTCAGCCTCTTGATTTATTGAGGAACCAATCCTTTCAGAGATGTTTGGTTGAACGTGGTACACCTGAGAATAGGAACTTGAGCAATTGTGATGGAGAGCATTCTGGGCCTAACGATCATGCAGAATTAGACTTGGCCAAAAACGCCCACTTGAACCAGAAGTCTGCACAAGCCCTATTTGATGACACCCCACCTCCTAAATTCTCCATAAGGTTATCTCTCTCTCCCTTTCTGTTACTTAGATGTTTTTGTCACTGCTCTCTCTAACTGCTGCTTTTTCTCTCTTGGTTGTGGTGATGATCTCGAAAGTTCTCCCATTTTAAGACTAAGAGCTTGTTGAGTCAGATCCAGAGTTACAACTTGCTTGTGGATCAGTCCAGCACGGGGCCTGACTCAGGATACCCGTCTTGTCTCTATTTTTAATCGTTGATGGAGATTTTGCTTTGATTTGGCTAGTGAAGTTGTTCATCTGCCGAACTTTTTTACCGTTCTTCTTGGGTCATCCCTAACTTCTATCCTATTGATCTGTCTTATTAAAATCTACTTATTTTTTATGTAGTTGCTTTTCTTGTTTGATGTTGCGGGTAATTTCATGTCTCTTCACTCATGATAATCCTCCAAGAGCTTCCCTTGGAGGGATGTTGGCTACCCCACTTGCAATCTGTACTTGTCCTAAGCATATATATCATGCTTCACACTTCAGGCTTTTCCTGCGTTTTCTAGATCATCGAATCTTCTTGTCACTTGGGTTTTTCTTGGCCGTTTGTCCAACCGTGATTCCCATTCTAGAGTCAACATACAATACAAGGATCTAAAAGTCTTCATCATCAGTTCAGTTACCTTTGGTTTTTGTCCGAAGTTAGGGTGTCCGAGTTATATATATTTGACGCATATACCTTGTGTCTTGAGCTTACGAGATTTGCAGTGAATTGATTACAGGTCATCATATGATTAACAAAAACCAATGGTTTCTACTGCAGGGATTATGTTTTTACTGCCCGAAGCAAGGATATCAAGACGAATTGGCCTTTTTCTTCGAAAATTCTGCAGCTTTGCTTGAAACATGGCGTGAAGGACGCGTTGCCACCTTTTCAGCCTCTTGATTTATTGAGGAACCAATCCTTTCAGAGATGTTTGGTTGAACGTGGTACACCTGAGAATAGGAACTTGAGCAATTGTGATGGAGAGCATTCTGGGCCTAACGATCATGCAGAATTAGACTTGGCCAAAAACGCCCACTTGAACCAGAAGTCTGCACAAGCTTGCATAGAGACAACTTCATGTAGGTCTGAAGGGGAAAATGATTTCCCATCCACAACAACAAGTGTTACTCAATCTGATATAGAGTCACTTCCCACTAACAGGCTGTCTAGCTCACGCTTAGACTCTGACACCTTGCCTGAAGCCTCAGTTGAAGTTGAAGCTGCAGGTCTTGCTTCGGCCCACAAGACTGAGAGCACAACCCGAGCTTCTGGTAAGAAGTGCAGGTTGGTTGTGAAATTCGGTGCGAACTCTGATCGTAGCTCGACCGAGGATCTCGCTTCGAATTCTAGTAACTTAACAGAATTAACAATGACTTCAAAGATATGCCCTGTTTGCAAAACTTTCTCATCATCCTCGAACACCACCTTGAATGCTCATATTGATCAGTGCCTTTCTGTGGAGTCAGCTCCGAAGTGGATGGCTGATTCTAAACTAACGAAGCATAGAATTAAGCCAAGGAAGACGAGATTAATGGTGGATATCTATGCTGCAGCAGCAAGGTGCACGCTAGAAGACCTTGATAGAAGAAATGGTACAAACTGGGCCACTGTTTCAAGCTTGGCTATGCGGGATAACGACAAGTGTGAGATGCCTGCTGAAGGGAAGAAGCAAAGAATTTTGCCCGTTCACACTGCAGACACTAGCAATGTGGGTGCAGTCTATATTGATGCCACTGGCACCAAACTTCGGATTTTATCCAAGTTGAATGATGCACCATCAGTGTCTCAATTGGGGGAGGATCTTGGAACAAGGAAACCTTCGAAAGGCGGTAAAGGAAGTAAATTCCTTTTAACCAAAAAGAGAAAACGCCGTGCATCCAGACATCACAAGTATTTCAAACTTGCTCAGCAAAGCAAAAAAAATTTCTCTCACAAGTCCCATTCACCTCAGGTACACTGCTCTTGCTTTCTACATCTACGTGCTTTCCCCCTTTGGTCTAATTCACATTTTTCATCTCTTCAATGACTGCTTTTTTTCACTTTAGAGACTAGAGATAATCTACACACGGTTGTTTGTCTCAAAAGGTAACCACGAATTTGAGCATATGTCTTTCCGGCTGATTTACATGTATAAATGCCAATAAAAAGCTTAAAGATGGCAAATATCGTAGTGAAGACATGTTAATTGCAGTGTTCTCAATCTTATCGGATGGATATGCTTGGTGCTTATTCTTGTTTGGTTAATTTCTCAAATTAATCCTGAGGATGAGCTAAATGCTAGAGCAATAAGAGTACTTGAAACTTTTTTTTTTCTCAAGCCACTCTTTTTGTATGCAATTCCTGTAACCCATCTTTGTTTGTTTTTCTTTTTCATTTTTTCCCATTTCTATTACGAATTTAAGACATATTTTGGTTGCGTTATTGGTAGCCTTAATATTCAGCTGTATCCCGTTTTGATGTTTTGTTAAACAGGTTTTTGTCGGTCAGGGAATCTATCATGGGGTAGAAGAGAGGTGTGAGAAGAAGGAACATGAAATAAAGAAGCAAGTTAAACCCAGTGATTCAGGCAATTTAAGACAATGGGTATGCTCCAAGAGAACAGGAGTTGCAAAAAAGGTCAATAGAAAAGACAACAATCAGCCTGTTGAGAGTGATCAATTTTGTTTTGGTGATCATCCTCTTATGGAGAGAAGCCAGATATCAAAACTTACAAATGTATCTCCAATTTCTTCTCCTGGAAACACTGAAAGAATGAATCCATTTTTTGAAGCTCAAGCTAGTGACAAGAGGGAGCAATCCCCTGGGCGAAAGACAGTTGGAAGTCCCTTGTCCGGAACCAGGAGCAGTGACAGTGTTGAGAGGTCCCTTCCACCAATGAACGGAAACATCAATCAGTTGGGCAAAAACAGCAACTCTATTTGTGATGGTTGTGCGTTGAATCCTCCAAAGTCTACTGGAGCTTGTGTATCTTTGTTGAGCAGCAAGTTGGATGATATTGCTGCTGGCCCAAACCATAATTCTGTTATTTCTCTCTCTGCTAGCACAGATTCACCTGGGAGTCATCCTTCCTTAACATCAAAAGCTATGAAAGTCTCCTCTTTGAGGAGAAATGGATTGGCTGTCAGAAGTAGATCATCGGCAATCAAATCTGGAGCGGATGTAATGAAGAAGTGTTCAGCCTTTAAGACTTCTCAGGTGCATCTTATTGCAGAAATAGGAGATGAAGTAGCGGCCTGGTATTCTGAAGCTAATCAGCAACATGATTCGATACCAAATCACATGGGAAATCATTCTGGAAGAGAACATATATCTGACAAAGTGTCTCTTGGTAGTAGCACTGTACAAAAAGTCAAACGAGATAGAGACGCAATCAGTATGTCTGGAAGGCAGGAAGCTATGGCTTTAAAGAGTTCACAGTTAGCTCCTCAGTGTTATGGAAGTGATGAAGGTGGTTATATGGATTTTTCTGTTAAAGTTTGCGATGATTTCCTGGACAAGGTTAATGGATCTGAATCTGCTAGAAAAGAGATTTGGGTCCATGGGGAGGATGTTGTTGCTGAACCAGTAATCAAAGAAGCTGTTCGCGAGGGTGATACAAGTGTGTGTCAATCTGTAGATCCTGAACTACATCACAAGCTGGGTAATAGTACTGAGACCAGGTCCAACTTGGTAGGAGCAATTGAAGATTATAGAGGGCGTCTATGTGGAGCTGAAGCACCGAGAGGCCCAACTAAGCCTACTCTAGTGGATGGACAAGAGATGTATTGTGCTGATGAAGCAGGCAATGACTTTATTGGGCAAAGTGGTCGTATCAGGGAGGATATGGATAGTGACGTTGGGCAGAGAAACTTCTCGGCAGAGGTAGATCCAATACCCATTCCTGGGCCACCAGGATCATTTTTGCCTAGTCCTCGGGGCATGGGCTCAGAAGATCTTCAAGGGAACTCATCATTAACCACTAGCCGTGTTCAATCTTCTCAAGATCAGCGTGATTTTATTGATGGTGATTCATCAGATTCTCCTATTTCTGCGATGTCAACTATCTCTAATTCCCCAGTGGCTGGATACGATCAGAAGTATCCCAGCCCATTATCATCTGTCGGACCTCAATCTGTTCAAGACAAGATGAGGTCAGGCTTCTCTGGTGGTGATATTGAGCCTTCAGCAGAAAGTGCTGATGTAGCTCCACAGACGACCTATATAGGAGTAGATCGGCTTACTTTTGATAGGGAGAGTTGCAAAGTTAATAAGATCCCTACTGAAAAGGGACCTCTCAGTTTCAGAAGTGATGAGCCATGCTGTTGTCAAAGGAAGGAGAGAACTTCTCATGGTCTTGCATTGAATTATCAAGAATCGCAGCTATTAAAGCGAAGGGCAGTAGCTTCTGCGTCAATGCCTACCATGGGCAAGCAAAAGGGTTGCAATCTGAACACAAGACCTTGCCATTTTGATCCGAGGCCTGAAATATTTTCTCCGAGCAGTTGCCCAAGTTCAAATTCTGAAAAGTTTATTCCCCACATCAGGAAGTCCCCTGTGGGTACAGTTCCTTTGAAGGATTCCCCAGATGCAGTAGTGACGTTTCCAGGTCACCGTAGTTGTGATTCTGCTAGTCCAACTGCTTCTAATCCCGTACTCAGGCTGATGGGGAAGAACTTGATGGTGGTCAACAAAGATGAAGATGCATCAATGCCCCTAGAGCAGACCCAACCACAACCCCATCTCAATGCTCTAACTCCAAGGTTTCAAACATTTTCTGAAGTCTCTTGTGTAAATATCCAACCTCAGGTCTACCATCCCTATCATCATATGGTCCCTCAAATAGGCCAGGATTCACATTCAGTGGGACACTGTTCGGATGAAAGGTTGTCAAACAGTTTCAGAAGCCATGCTACACCCAATGCACCACAAACGCTTACACGAGCACCAGTAGGGTTGTTTCCACACCTGCACAAGGATGGTGATTTTGTTGCTTTAATGGAGGCTCGTGAATATGAAGGTCACCACAATGTACCAGCTCAACAGAATAAGTCTAACAACAGACCAAATGGGGCACAAACATATAAAATGGAGAAATTTTTAACTGTTCCCGACTGCCAGAAGATGATGAGTGGTCATCCTGCAGCCAATTACCATAGAGAAATTATCATCATAGATGACATTCCGGATAGTGAGACTCATTTGACCACTGAAGTGACGAAGTACTCTGGAGGGTTGAGGGAAAGCCAAGTAGTTTCATCTGGCATTACAATCCCAATATTGCCGAGCCACAACTCAAGACATGTGAATCCTTTCTCTTATTATCAGTCATGGGACCCTACTCTTGTTGGTGAATTACCAGCTGTGCACAAAGCCGGCTTTCATGCAAGCCCCTCCAGAGGATCTAATGCAAGTTCTGCTAGATGGAGTTGTACTTCAGAAGATTCTGGTGGGCCGCAGCGAAGCCCCTTCTTTGCTGTGTCACCATCAACAGGTCACCTGAGGTCTGCATTGTATAATTTTCCAAGCTTGAGGTAGCGGAAAGTTCGGTTTTGGGATGGGCCATTTGTGCCTGTGGTCACAAACCAGGTTTTGCTTTGTAGTTACAACACTATCTTCAGTTGCTCATAGAC
This sequence comes from Morella rubra, assembly GCA_003952965.2. Lineage (NCBI taxonomy): Eukaryota > Viridiplantae > Streptophyta > Magnoliopsida > Fagales > Myricaceae > Morella > Morella rubra. Next base: position 131,031 of record CM025852.1, read on the forward strand.
CACTGATTGGCAGAAACTTTCTGGGATATCCCAAAAATGAGGGCAATTGATCAAAGATGAAACCTTCACACAAGTTTGGGTGTTAAAATCTCAGCTTGAGCTGGTATATAGCTTAACGTACAGAGTTGGTAAAAAAATTATGCAGCTTTTGAGGCCTTCTTTGCTTAGGCAATTGAAGCCATCCAGAGACCTGAAAATGTACAACTGAGCCATGAATAATATTTCACGAGGAACCTTGGCTTTAAGTCAATGGAGTTGAGCATCCCTTTGAGGAAATGGAAAATCTTTTGTTTTTTCCCCGCGATAAATTTTGTTTAGTTCGAGCTGCCTTGTGATCATGTGTTTTTACCTTCTAATTTCATACCAATATTTATTTTGGTCTTTAGATCAATTGCGACAATGCTTTGATTATTTAGATCTGTGAACTATTTGCTGTTAGATTCCGTGACCGACCAAACCATATTGTGCTTCCTTCATTTTTTTTTATTCAAAGAAAAAGCAGCAACATCGAATTCGAAGCAGAATTAGAAGGTTGTAACCTGTTTGGAGAAACAGCATCAATCTAGGTGTTTAGAGCGATGGCCCAGGAAAGTTTACCTTGTATTAATTTGAGCTTAAGCATAGCTCAACATATATCTAAGTTACCCTGGGTCTCTAATCGTGGTAAAGCCAAAAATGAAGTTGATAAAAATACTGATCTCATACGGTTTGTCTTGTGATCGGACTCCCAGTAATTCTAATCCCAGTTTGCGTCGTTGTATCTGTTTTATTATGTTGCCTTGTTGAGATCACCTTGCTGTTTCCTTGTGTGTATGGATGGCGGCAATGCTTTTAGAGATTCGTGATGGGAGAGAACTGAGGGTCAGAGTCATGCTTATTTGCTGACAGTAATTTATTGGTGAGAGCTGAGAGTGACTGCAACTTATGGTTCATATGGGTTTTAGGCATGTATTTGAACCCCACTATTCAGGAGTATATCATAGAGTGAATAAAAATTTCCAGGCAATCTTCTTGAGATATGTACCCCGGTGAGGAGAGGAGAGGAGAAAAAAGAAAATACAACTCTAGTCACATTTGAATCCGCTCCTAGCTAGTAGCAGATAAATTAAGGAGCGATAAACACATGCACATGCAGAGACACGTACAGTCGAGCCGCAGTGTACTGTCAATCTTCTCCTTATTATGTTTCTCCGATACCCGTGTTGAGAGAAAAGGGTACGCCATTTACATTGGTGCGGGGTATCGTGGGGTCTGCCAAGACGTCATATATATGCGTACAGGGAAGATTCGAAGAAGGACGGCCCCCCATCTTGAAACGAAAATCTATGAAAGAGTTTCTGTGGTTTTTCATCTACTCTGAGGTTTAATTTATTTCTTTGTATGTTTGCATATTTACAGAGATCTAGTCTCTAGATCTTAAAAATGCGAAGAACGGCTATGCTGCCTCTATATGTACTCAGGACTGATCATAAGCATGCATGAACGTCTAGCTGACCATGAGATATAGCCGTTAAGGAAAGCAGCGAAATGAGAGAGAGAGAGAGAGAGAGAGAGAGAGAGAAGGGTCACATACACGAGTAACACGAGTCTCAAAAGAAAGGTACAAAGCAACAAAAAGAAAAACAAAATGGCAGTCGCGTAATTGCGTTCGAAATATCTTTGTGGATCACCACTGGCACTCCCTGTTTTGCTGCATGCGCTGTGCGCTATATAAAACGACTTCCTTTCCAACCATAATTAATGAAGCACTCGCTTTTTGTCGTTTAAAAAATTGGGGTTTAGGCAAATGGATGGAACGTGGGGATGTACGCCTTGCATGGTGAAAGCTGGACACCCTTCCAAACACGTCACTCTTTTTACAAAGAGGGATTGCTCTATTTCTGCAATGGTGGGCCATCATCTCTCTTGTCTCTCTTCTCGATTCCTCTCACTTTATTATTAGCCTTTCAAAAGTTCAAACTTTAAACCTTAAGAATTACAACAAAAAAGAAAAAAGAATGAAGCAGCAACCTTTCCCTTCAAAAATCTCATTATGATAAGTTGGTAACATTGACCATGACTCCTTTCCACTGATTTCCATTGGAAAATTTGGCCCATTTATCCTGATGAGACGTACTTCAATTAAGTTCATTTGTCTTTTTTTTTTTACTCAAACCTTCAAGTCTTTTTGTTGATTGAAGTCCGAATCTCCAACCTATATCAATCGAGGCTTCATAGATTTTAACTTCTCCTTTTTATACCCTGCGTGAGCCAAGCTTAATCGTTTTCAGTTGGCTTAGATTACTTCTCTGATACCAAAGAGTGGAAGCAAAATACTGACAAAAGACCTATATGTATATATTATTGTATGGCTTCTCCTCTCCCTGTGCACTGGTTTTGCTGAACATTACGCTTCATCCAAGGCCAAAATCTTCGAGTTTGAAACCCATATCTTTCCCCGCCTGGTTGATGCTAAAGATAAATTGCACGGAAAGCCATAACCTACGTCCTAAAATGTTACTTGTTAGGAGATGGGCCCAAGCGTAAGGATGGCTTGGCAAATGGCAATCCATATCACGGTAGTGCGGACTGGCCCATTACGATGGGAATTGACAACCGACAAAAGTTTTACGGTGGCCGTGATTTCCATTTGCGTTTCTCTCTCGTAATTTTTTGGATGGTCGAAGTTGGGACATATAGGAGTATCATCAATGACTACTAACACCTACCTAGACGACCATTCCCATTACCTACACAGAGTGCCTCATTATTGTTGTAGAGAAGCGACCAGGACAGTGCTTGACTTCGTTAGCCGCAACATATCTCTGGTCAACAACACTCCTTTTCTACTGGCAGTCTAGGCTCCGGACACCGCTCTCACTGCCTAGGATGGAGCAGTGGTTTCTCCGATATATTTTGAGATCTTGCCGATTTATTTTTGACTTGGTTGTAGTTTGCTCCGGTTTCATCTCATGAAACTTGACTTAGAATTAAAAAAAAAAAAAAAAAAACTTCCTAAGCGGAAGCACTTTTCGATCTCTTGAAACAAACAGCCGTTTGGAAACTACCACAATGGTTTTTATGTTTTTTTTTTCCTCGTTGATTAGAAAACAGATCAAGTTGCTGGTCGTAGGATAGTGTTTATATTCACTTGAACTTTCACATATAAAATTCAATGCAAGTTTTTAATTCATTGTCTTTGATCTACCTATCCCCATTGGAAGTTCCATTTGAACGGGTAGTGCTAGCATCTGCACAGCAATTTACGAACAAATATGCTAATTATACATCTGACTAACACGTGGTTACAGTGTTAACAAAACTGAGGTGCCCAAAGCAGGATTCATTGTCTTGATGAAGAGAACATCATATCTTGCTCCTCATCCTCACTAACTTGGCCAATGTCTCTTGAGCAGCCAATGTCTGGGCATGATTATGTCCCAGCATCACTGTCCGGATACTGAGACAAGTTCTGCATAGGTCTTCACCACTGTCAAAATGCCCACCTCTCAACAGCAACTTAGCTCGAGTCTCTAGTAATGTAGCCTTCAACAATGTCACGTCCTGCCAAACATACTCATCCACCCTTTGACTACCTTGCAACTTCTTTTTCCAACAAAGTGAGCCATGACACCAATCTTGTATTTGAGAGACAAACGATTTCTCTACGTCTTCTAGTACATTTGTGCACACCTTCAATAGCTCCAATGCTGAGTTGCACCTTGAGAAGGTTGTGAAGGCTTGAATTGCAAGAGGGAGAGCTGTCCTTCTGATATATAAAACCATATCAACTGCCTTTAATTGGACGAGTGGGGGTTCAGATTTGAATCCAAAGACCAGGAATGCCGAAGCCCATAGGTGGTCAGCGTTTGACAGTGGATTTCCTGTTTTCCTCACACCTTGAACCGTGGCTTTGGCAGCTTGCAAACCTTCTTTTCGTTTTGCAAATACCTGAGTTATGGGATGGAACTGGATCCAACATCCCGTCTGTTTATTGGCTTTTCGTGCTAGCCCCAATTTAACCAGAATAAGGGCTGAATCTTCTTCACTCTTCCAAGTTTTTGTTGTCAAACAACTAGAGCAGCACCCAAATGTGAGAGCCAGGCATTTGGTCCACTTCTTGAACCGGTTTCCTATGGCGGACATATTTTTCGCCGCAGCACCTAGCAAACTTGCTGAAATGGGTGCTGGGGCAAACCATCCACAAACTAGAAGCATTCTTGATGCAAGAAGGTTCCTCCTACCGTTGGTTTGCTGTAAGACTGCAAAGCAGAAGTGCAGGACCTTCATGAGGAACGGATTGTTCTTACAATACTGTTCTTCAGTGATGCTCATATGCGAACATGGAGGACCATCATTGAGTGGTACCTGGTTTATAGCTTCAAAGAGAGCTACAGGACTAATTGCGAGCTCAGACAGCAGTGACCCAATCAACCACAAACCAAAGCTCGACCTTCCCAGCTTCTCATCAAATTTCCGCAGAAATTCCAACTCGTCAGCTGGATAATCTTTCTTCCTTCTTCCTCTGACCAAAACCATTGCATCTGACAAGGGCAATGGTGGAAGCTGCACTGGATCAAAATTCATCAACTTGGATAACCTTGTTGTAATAATCACATGGGACCCCCCGGTGTTCCTTGGGATCAAATCATGCAAATCTTTCCCTTCCCACCATTCTTTTTCGGTCTCAAGACTATCAATAATTAGTAAGTAAGGCATGTCCCGGAATAGCTCCCTCTTGATTCTCTTGAAAGCTTCAAACTCTTGTTCCTCAAAGCTCCGAATGCGCCCTCTTTCCTTTTCGAGGTCAGCACTTACATCTAAACCCAAATTCAGAGACAGATTCAATATGTTTTGCCTAAAGTATCGAGCTTCCCCACCAACCCACAAAACCAACTTATACCTCTGTGAATACCTGTAAGCAAACTCCAATGCAAGCTCCGTTTTGCCCATGCCAGGAACCCCATTTATGCAAATCACGCTACTGCCCAAGCTCTTCGATTTCTTGTACTTAGACCTCTTGAGAGAATTTCTTCCTAAAATTGGTTCACCCCAAGCTTCCAAACTTGGTTCTTTGCTCTTACCCATCTCTAAACTGATGTACCTCCCTCCTCCTCTGGCCGTAAAGACGTCGCTTTCCTCATCTGCGAGACCTTCGGACTGCCCACTGGCTTCTCCTTTGATGGCTTGCGTAGGACAATCTTGCTCGTGACAGTCCCCACCTCCAAATAAGAGAGTTTCGATCTCAAAAATTTCCTTCTCTCTTCCAACAAAAAATCGGTTTCTGGGAAAGGGTAGCTCCTCGAATCCGTCTACCACTACCGCATCTTTCTCGGTCACGCTCTGCCGACCTAGCTTTGTTCGTAATATGCCAGTAGTTTTGGATACGCAGCTTCTCCAGTTTCCCTCATTTGCTTCCAGCTTGAATTCATTGCACTTGATAAGTCCATCTATTGCCTCTTTACATTCTTTATCGATGGAATTGCTGTTCAGAAGGCCCATGATCTGGGCAGGCCCCGTGTCAAAGAAGATTGGGATCAGGTTCTTCTTCTGAGCAAAGAACCTAATCTCCTCCAAGCTGAGATGGTTAAGAAAGCTCGAATTAGTCACAACCACAACCCCAAAGGTGACAGAGCAGACAACCCGATCAGCAATCTCGTGGCTCTGACTATCAGAGTACTTTGCTCGGTCCGCAACAAAGCAAGCAATTCCTTGAAGCTCAAGCTCCGATTTAAGCCATTTAGAGAAGCGCACCAGGTTGGGGTTTTGGCCATGGAAGCCAATGTAAACATCGCAGCTCCTGAGTTTGATATTGGAAGCAGGAGAGACGGGTCCTTTGGCAAAGGAGATTCGAGGGACTGGAAAAGAGAAGGAGATGCGCGGAGGAGCCGTGTCACAGGTCACAAATTTGAGCTTTGCATCAGCTGGGTCATCAGAAAACTCAAATTGGTCTGTTGGGGGCGTGTAGGAACTGCTTGGAATGTCGTCGGACAGCGAGCCCCTGTACGAGACTGGCGGTGATGGAAGGGTGAGAGGAGTTGGGTTTTCTTGGGTTTTTGGAGTTATGGCCCTTGGAGATATGTAAGGTGACTGCAGGGCTGAAACAAATGCTGATGAAGGCGGTGACACGAGGGACGGAGAATTGTATGGGGATGATTCCATTGAGTTCTTTATGTTTGGAGATGGCAAATCTGAATTAAAGCCAGACAGAGCCAGAGTCTCTTTACCTCCTCTGTTGCAATTACTTGCTATCTTGATGGTGAGGCCACTGGAAATCATGCTAGGATGAGGTGGTTCAGCTGAGTTTGATGCTGCTTCTACCATTGCCTTGAACGAGTCGCGGAGGCTGAAACGTGGGTACTTGCGGCGTTGTGGTGGACGTGGATCTCACTTTGGGGGCTGGGAAATTTTCAACTTTCTATGATGTTCTTTCTCTGCTACACATTAGTACTGCTTTCTTCATGTGCTTCAGTATTGGCAAAGATTAAGCGTTACACCCTCCATTATGTGCATCACCGGTTTTTTTTTTTTTTTTTGCAAGATTCACTTTTGGCTGGAAGGAACCAGAAAGACGCGACCTGGGCATCTGTGTGGATTCTTTTGCTCCAAATTATAGCAGATAGATGCAATTATGTGCTTGTCTCTGACGAATGCCAGAAGATGAATGCAACAGTGAAAACTCAAACAGCAGAAATCTGCATGTGATGGGGTACTCCTATATCACTTCCTATTGTGGGTCTCTCTTTGGTGAGAGCCAGAACCTGTCTTTTTCCCCTTCTGCGGCTGTAGCAGATTTGACCAAGCGAAGTAATACAATAACAAGCCAGGAAGATAAGTTCTTAATGTTCCATTGCTTCTCATTATCACTGGTCTACAAGGGAAGCATTCAAGCTTGCCCTGAGAGTCTGAGACAATGGAGGCCTACGTCGGCATTAGACCCAAAGAATATGAAACTAAGATCATCCTCTGATCTGTGATTATTATGAAATGAATTCAACTGTCAGAGTCGTTTTCCAAAAAAAAAAACAGAAGAAAAAAAAGGAAGAGAACATCATTAAACGATGGAAGTGTCATTCAATCTACCTTTTTTAGGTTCATCTGAGGCTCAGAGGGAGGGCCTCAACCGCTGCTACTCCAGAGAAAGCATCTCTCTCTCTCTCTCTCTCAACAACTAGCTGTCTTGAGGATGGCAATCTGATGTATGGGTTGGATCTGTTGGTTTGACATATTATTTTGTTTTGCTAACCTTGGGGTGTGGACATAAAATACTGTGCAAGTACTTAAAAAGAGGTTGTTGAGGGTTAATGGTACATTAATTAAATAGTAGTAATTGAATAATGCGCCTTAGGGTTGGGCAATTTCTTTTTGTTTTATGTGTTGTGCAGTTTAACATCTCTGTCCTACATCTAACACGGGTTCTCGCTGGACACAGAAGCCAAAGATCGGTCAGAAAGCAGTCAGAGAAAAGGCTATTGGGAGAGGAACCATAACTGGATGCTTGTTGGTAACGAGGCTTCAAATGGCACTATGAATTCAAAAACAGAGAATCTACTATATACAACGTGCTGCTCAGGTCTTTCCTCTGTACGTGTAGACATCTGACTCAGTTTAAAACTCTCTGCACGGGAAATTGGACCGAAGACCAGTCCAACTGAAGACTGAACGATCACTATTGATCTTGTTAACAGGAGAAGGAAAAAAAAAAAAAAAAAAAAAAAAAAAAAAAAAAAAAAAAAAGAAGAAAAAAGAAAGAAAGAAAAAAAATACACTTTTCACCCACGAACTACCATATATTTTACACTTTGCACCCTAAACTACCAATTTTGGCACATTGCACCCTTTAACTACCAATTTTTAACACTTTGCACCCTTTATCAAATTTTCAAACTAAAATGACGATAATGCCCTTAGATATTGTTGTCAATTCATTAATTTTTCAAGGGTATTATTGTCAAATGGAGGGTGCAAAGTGTTTAATATTAGTAGTTGGAGGGTATAATGTGTCAAAGTGGGTAGTTTAGGGTGCAAAATGTATAACATTGGTAGTTTGAGGGTGCAATGTCTTAAAGATGGTAGTTTGGGGTGCAATGTGTCACTACTCCGATAGTTTGTGGGTGAAAAGTGTATTTTTCTCAAAAAAAAAAAAAAAAAAAAAAACCCTCTCCGTTCCTCTTGTGCAGTTGCGCCCTTTTCCTATTTCCCAGTAAATAAATTGAAGCTCCTTTGCTTGATTCTAGCAGCTGTTGGGGCCAATGGGCATTCTCACATTGACTTGTTAAAAGATCCTAAGCCAAAGGAGCGAGAGAAAATTAGGACAGATTCGAGTGAGGTGAGGGTGATATGGGGTGTCACTCCTTTGATTCGTTCCATTCTCTCTCGAACACCATTTTAGGTTCTAAACGTCTCATCCACCCTCTCCCTGTGCCTATCTTAACGCAAAGTCTACACAAGCACTTGTACTGTTGTACTGTAGATTATCCTCTTCTTAAAGCATAATAATTTTTTTTTTCCCTCTTCACTTTTAAGTCTTCCCTCTTGCCATTGTAAACCTTCCTGTGTTTGCAATTGTATGACTGAATGTACGGTCCCCATTCTTTCAATGCGTGCGAGTGGGACTTACAATAGAATATGTTTTGGGGGCACATAGGCAGGACTCGGAAGCCCCTGCCCAGAAAATGAAATCTTCTTGTTGGTCCTCAAAGTGAAGCTTCAGCCTTCAATGTATAGGCTATGAACAGTTGAGGGATGATCCATTCCCACTCTGCAAATATATTGTACAGAGGCACAGGCACAGCAACTGGGGTGAGCAAGCTGCAAGCGTATCCGTATGTATACCACCGTGTACGGATACACACACTGTCCAACTAGGAAAGCAAAAATGGTTTGGACCTATCTGTCGCCAGATTTTATTCCTCCAACATCGTCAGGCCCATCAAGTTTAAAATGCTAGACGACAACCATGATGGGCCCGGCCTACTATTAAACTGCAAACTCGCAACAAAAAACCAAAAAAACAAGAAAAATATTAAAATCACTGGAATAATTGAGATGGGGTGCCTTGGTAATTTCAGTGGTCCTTCGAGGTTGGTGGTTCTGTCCCAGATCGGATGGCCAGCAGCCTCCACTGCTTAGGCGGTTAGCCGGTTACTGTGGGCCACTTCCTCCACGTGGCTCAACTTCTCTCTCCCACGTTCCTTTTTTTTTTTTTTTTTGGTTTAATTTATATCTTTGAATTAAGAACTCCAATAAGTATTTCTTGTTCGCAATAATTTCATGGCTATAAAACTGCGAATCCAACCGAAGTTTAGGGTTTCCATGCCCTTCGATTTACCCATCATCTTTCTCGGAGCTTCATTTATAGGGGACAGTAAGAGTATAATGGTACGTGCAAATAACACGCTCTCTCTCATATTCTTTAATTTCACTCTTTTCAATTCAATCATCAATCCTATTCATTTTAAGTTGTATTTCTGGTTCAAGAACGTCATTATTACAACTCTGATGCACTTTCAATCTATCCGTCTCTTTCTTCGCCATTAATCTTTCCTGAATTAACAAATTCACAAGAACCCCAGAATTTGATCATGTTCACCTTAAAAAGTTGACAGTGGTTGATGTTTCTCTGTCTTTGCTAGATGTTGGGCATGAGCTGGAACGATTGTAGTTCTTCCTGATCTTGATCTGACTGAATTTTCGTGGGGTGGTGGGACCGTGGGAGACCCTGGTTTTTGGGCATGGATTTGGAGAGTGAATGTGCGGTTCTTGTATCGGCAGAAGATAATGAAGTGACCCAAGAGAGGATGCCCCATGATGATGACAATGAGGTAAAGAATAATGGGTCTTGTCCAAATGAAAATGATAAGTTAGTTTCTGCTGAAAATTTTGGTGTCAACACCTTGGTGGTAGATACGAACGGTGAGGATGTTGAAAGTGCAGAACCGGAGAATTCGCCTCCACTGGATGCCAAATCTCCTGGTGGGGGTTCGCCTGGGAGGACAAAGGGATATGGGTTGAAGAAATGGAGGAGGATTAAGAGAGACTTTGTTAGGGATGCAAGTGCAAGCATTGATACTAGTAAAATTTTGAAGAGGAATTTGCCTGTGACTGGGAATGCAGCTAAAGCTCAGCATTCCCCCCTTGAGATCAAGCAAATTAGTGAGGGTTCGGTAGGGTCCGCACATGTATTAACAGCTCTAGGAGTTGCTGATGGGTTTTCAATACGTGGTTCTAGTTCAGATTCTAGGATGGCAGTTGGGTCGGCTTTTGCTGCTGGTACAGATTCCGAAAACAGTGAGGATCGGAGTAGCAGGTCTTCCACAGCAGCCAGTGCTCCAAAGGTGAGGTATGATCCGCCTGCAGCGCGAGAGAAGACCAGGATGAAGAATATTAGCGGCAAGAACTCGGGAAATTCAGTGCAGAGTGGTCTGCAGGGGAAGAGTCGGACTGAAGGCAGTAAGAAGCCTAGAGGAGAAAGGGTCAAAATTGAGATGGAAAATTCTCATTCCAGCTTGGAATCTGACTCAAGAAGCTCCAATTTTCTTTTTGTGCCGGGTGCTTTTACTGTGACTAGTAACGGAAAGGAAACTGGAAGTTCAATGAATTATGATGGGGAGAATAGTGATGAAGCTCACACAAGTGAGCCACAGTTTAGTGAGGAAGTTCAGCCTGGTTATGGCAAAGAGAATGTGGGAGAGGTCAAAGATCTTTCACGAGATGATTTTGCTACAGACTTGGCTTGGGACGTTAAGGAGGAAAAAAGTGAGAACCATCAGCCCTCAAAAGATCGTGATCCTTTAGTTCAATCTATCTTTAGCCTCCAGTCTGTGCAGGACGCACTGAAAAAAGGTTTGGCTTGCCTTCATTGTGACAACTTTGATAAACAGTACTATGATGCTTCATATTCCATGGTAATACTCAACCGTTACCTTGCTGCTTAGCTCAGTTTCATAAGAATTAATGTTTTTGTTGGTGTCGTTTATCTTAGTTTTGATTATCCCTGTTGAAATCGTCCAACATTTATTGCATCAAAAGCTTCTTTCTACTTGTTTCCTATGCTTCATGATGGGAGGACAAATACAAGAATGATGAGAGAGAAATAGTTGTTATTGTTTCATCACAGGTAATGCCAGAGGATTTAGTTCGTGTGATCATACGGTTTTTGGTCAAACTATGGCTACTAAAGTTTTATCGTGCTATTAATTGTCACTCTTTGGCTTCAATAGAGATCTTTTTATCTAGAATGCCTTGGAAACTATAAAAAGAGGGCTTCGATTCTTGAAACTTTTTTAATGTTAGAGATGAGTTATTCTAGATAGAAGTTGTGGCAGATGTTGGATGATGGAGGTGGGTGGATCGCGATATGTTATGGGGACTTCTCAGTATATGCCTTGTTGTGGATTTTAGTTTTACCGGGCAGATGGGAATGGTTTGCGGAAAATCTTTTTAACATGTGTCAAATTCAGGTTACTGGTTTATATCTGAACCTCTGGGTGTTTTTTCACGTCTGTTGGCCAGATAGTAAAAAGATGGGGGAGTTTCTACAGGTTTGGGAAGGGTTATAGATGGTTAGGTTTATATCACAATTGGAGATTTCCTACTAGGTTGATGTAAGGTGTGGCTCTAGTTCCACAATTAATGTGATCTGCAATGAGGTCCATAGAGGAATCCTCGTCAATGAATCTAAGTCCTGTGCGTAGGAAGAAAAGATTTGGAGGATGATATTTCTGTTAGGAATCTAGATAAGGAAGAGGAAGTGTGTGGTTGAAGTTAAGCTATTTACAGGGTGCATATGTGAAGAATGCATGATATCTCCATAAGAAAAGGGCAAATTTTTCTTGTCACAAATTTGGTATATATTAGCTGCAACAGCAGGCCTGAGGCCATCTTAAGAGGAATCATCATGTTTTTCTTTCAAGAGATAATTTGTGTTCTAATAGCTGCCATCCATCTGATTTATTAAATAAGTCTTGAAGTGAAGAACCCAGGTTATTGAAGCGTTGCTTATCTCCAGGGATTGTTGGATAGCTAAGCCACAGGGAGCATTGTTGAGAAGAAGGTTCTGAGCCCCTTTCATTCTCTATGGGGTTCAGCGTTTTTTTTCTGCTGACAGTTCTAATGGCTTTTATCTGTTTAAGGTTTCCTAGTGAAAATTTAGGCTGCGGAGGCTTCATTGCATATCAAATATGGGTTTTTTAAATTAACAGTTTTCGCTAACAGTTTGTCTCTTACAATTACAGAGGTTCAGAAACTAAAGGAGATTGGGAAGGAACCTACATCATTGCATGACAGTCCAACTAATGGCAGTGGTATACCAGCAGATTTCACTGCTAGTGATCCAGGGAAATACATACCAAGCTCATCCGACGAGCTGGGATCTGAAACCAATAGACAAACAGCTTTGACTTCCTTGTCATCCCAAGTATTACTCTTGACAAAGAAGTTAAAATATTGGGAAAGCAAATTGGAGGAGATGAGCGCTATGCTCGAGGAGAAGGACTCCAGGATCGCTGAACTCGAAACCACTTTAAACAGTAGAAAGTCACCAAAGGAAGAATCAGGTAGCAGTATATGGTTACAAGAGGATTTGTGTAGAGAGGGAGAGAGTGAGCTTGAGGAGACCCTCAAGCAAAAGATTGAAGCTGAGATTGAGTATCTGGTAATAACGAGGACAATACAGAGAATAAAGGTTGCTGCAGTTGATCTATTGGCACCCTTGGAAGAACAAAATGCTCGGAATAGGGAGCAGCAAGCGCAGGTTCTGAACAAACTTGGAGAAGTAGAAAGCAAGAGCACGATGCTTAAAAAACAAGCAGAGGAGTTAGAGAAGTATTATGAAGACATCGGAGGGACTGAAGAGGTTTTGAAGATGCAGAGGAGGGTGTTCAAGGCTTCGTCGTTTGTTTTCTTGCAGTCGATATTGCTTGTTCTAGTGCTTTGGCTTTTTGTTTTGCAGTCGTCACCGGCTTCTGGGCCGGCTGTACCCACCTAAGTCTGAGAACGGTAGATCCTTTTTTGTGTAATTCCAAAAGATCTTTTGTATCTGAATTTCCCTTTTTACGATGTAAAACTTTTTTTCGTCTCCCTTGTTAGGTTGGGGGAGGTGCCGTAACTTGTGTTGTAAGAATGGCTATACGTCAAACGGTGCACAATTTGTCTATGGCGTATTATTTATTTTTGCTTGATAAAATAATTATCGCAGAGTTCCAACCTCTCCATATAAATACAGTTCTGTATTAAGCAGGCTGGGGATCTCGGCCTCTCAATCTGAGTCCATTATGGATGTCTTGTTGGCACTTTGTTGTTAGAAATATATGGGAGCTTGGGAATGGCGGCTTGTTATTAGCTATACGGATTCTGTAAACGACGGGATTCTAAGGTACGTCATACGGAGTACATATGACTGAATTTCTTTTATGGCAGTTCGAGTTATGTCTTCTTTTCGTGTTTTGGCGCTCCCCTGAAAACTTCGTTTCTTCTCCGGGGTGTCCGTGTCACGCCGGCCGTTTGTTTGCGCTTGTCCGTGTATCATTTATCGTTTCTTCTCTTGGGTTCTGATGGTAATTATTTTTATTGCTTTGAATTAAATGTGTCTTGATTATGAAAAAAGAAGAAGAAGATAGTAGTCGGAGGTCGTCATGCATGTGTGCTGGCGTGCGAGTTGGGGTACTCAGAGGTACATAAATATTGTCCCTTTACTCGGAGGCACGTTTGGCAGTGATCCTCGTTCGAGTGAGATTATGAGTTGAAACTGCAAGTAGCACTATTCTTTGTCGCTTTCAAAACCACATTAATGGGTGTCTTTGGCCCCTCTGGTCTTTATCAGTTGAAAAGGTCATAGAAATGCAAGTTTGGCATTGTCAAGGAAAAAAAAAATATGCAAGTTTGGCATCGGGAGATTCGTCTGGCAAAAGCGAATCTTGTTATTATACAATAATTACTTCCAATCTTCTGCGAAAGTTTTGCTCATCCAAACCTATTTCTTCGAGTTTTGAAACCCTTATATATAGCCGGTTAGAAATCTAATAGAAGCGACGTTCGGCTAAAAGGCCCAGGAGTTTGAGGCGGTTTACTTGGCTTTCACGAGTGTTCAGCGCTCTAAAGTCTAAACTAACTGTCTTCGAGAGCCTGGATACCGTACGTGTGCGGTGGGCGCATGCAAAACCAGATATAATATCTCATGATAGTGGACCGCATGCAGTAACGGAAGTGGTAAACCTTCCCAAGTTGTTTCATTTTGATATAAAATATATCACCTTGGAAATAGCTAGGTTTGGCTCCCAAATTCCAAAAGTTAGCTAATTAGATATTAATTATGCATGCAAATTATGAATCTTCCAGGCAGCATATATATATATATACACATATATAATCGCTTTCTTAATTAGATTGATCTAATCAACACCATCGATCTACATATATATTATGTATGTATACAGTATATATAATGTACATCCATCCATAAAAAGCACCTCATTAAGATCTCTTGCTACTTGCCAGACATGCATAAAACATCGCATTAAATTTTAATTAATATATAAACAATGTATAAGAAACTGATCGATCATCCCAGTGATAAATAGGTTGAAAAATATGTATTCACCGTAGAAAGTTGGGAATTCATGGCGTGAGCAGAAAGGTGTAAATGTAAATATATGCATATAAAGCGCCCTCAAAATGTATTTATAGCAGGTGTTGCTTTCATATATATAATAAGGTCACGAGAATGTGAGGAGAAAACAGGTGAGCTATCCCTTTTCACCCTTATCTAAGATTTAATTAATACGTACTGCACCGCCATGTAGACGTAGTACTACCCCGGCCCTCTCATATTTGTTCTGATCATCCGATTATAATTAAGAATGACAATATCAATTGATGACTACTCTCACCGGGCCCTCCTCCCCCTTTCCGATCGGATGCATTATATATAATTTTAGCAGCTAGCTGGTATATATATATATATAATAGGCTACACACTTAATACACGTGTATGCCCACAAACTCAATAGCGTGACGAATCACCGTACACTTGCTTCCAACTTTGGCCATTCTCATATATATATATCTAAGTCAATTTATATACCCCTCACACTGAAAATTTAGTAACTGGATCTAGCCGCCTTTGTGACCCTATATATTCTGATGTTTTTGCCTTGCTGTCTGCTGACTTATTCATAAATGTGTATATATATATATTAGCAGAGAACAACAACAATTCTACACAGTTGAAATATTATAATTATATGATCATTACTTAAGCAATTGAGTTCTTCAGAATATTTGTTTAGAGCTGCTTTACACACGTCCTGCAAGTTATTATAATATCTGCATATATGGTTATAACAATATCAAATATTCAACTTTAAATATGAGATAACATTCTCGAAATATCAGATATTCAAATTTAAATATGAGATACGGTAATTAAGATATTGGAGATTCAAATTTAAATGTGAAATATAGTTATCGTTTAAATGTAAGAATATATTTCCTATTAATATGCTTTATATATTTTTTTATATAAATATAGACTTTTTAGCTTGTATGATGAACTCATAATACAAAATACAATTATAGATAATTTTTTACCGTAGATATAAATCTTCTAAACAGAACTAATTAAATTTAAATTTATGTCGCTAATTACTATTTCTTTCAGTTCTTATTTATCTGAGTGCTATATTAGAGAGAAGGAAAACTACGTCTCTTTGGGTACAGCAAAAGAGCCAAAGACCCTTTCAAACGACCCCACAAGTGGTCTTCGATCGTGGTAGATCATAAAAGATTTCCCAACTCCGAACAAGTTGCTTTGAGGACTCAATAATATATGTTTCTCTCAAAGAAACTTTCCTTCACTGGAATTGAAAAATAAGTTTAAATCCGATCACGGAAAGGGTAGCGGTACTACGTACGAGAAAGGTTATTCTTGCAAGTTAAGTTAAAGGGTGAACTCTCTTGACTTTTTAAATGCCTGATATTTTTCTCCGTCCCAGCAGCAAATGGCTCTCAATGTTCTTGAGTACCTCCAGTCCCACTACCTATATAGAGCTATTTTCTTGGCCTCGTGTCTTCAATACACTAATCATGATGATCACCAGAAACACATACGCAAATGAATATTTTAGAAAACATATATACTTTTACAACGCTGAAAATTTTACATTCAACCTAAAACTGAGACCCAGAGAGAGCAACAGAAAATTAAGGTTATGAATACAAGCTAGCTATGAGACATAAAGGAGAAAACTATATATGGATTGCGCAGTGAAATAATAAAAACGAACCAAATTAATGCAATCCGGACTAATTCTTTACAACTTCATCATCCTAAAGAAAGACGTACACAGTCCCTTAATTTGGATCCTACAGAACCATGGACCATCATGAGCGCTTTACATGAAGAAAATAAGCACAAAAGGACAACACCTTAAAGACCCCACTCGAGAAAACATGAAAGAACCCAGAGGTTTCCTCTGAAACTGTAGTCACTATATACTGCAAGCAAAAGAGTCTCTCTTAAGGTAAAATAAGAACCCACCGAACAATCAGAAGCCAAATTATCCTATATATCAGGATCAAAGAGTGAGCTAGCTGAACTGACTAACTAACTGAATTGTTAGAGGACGAATCATAAATTACCAGCTGCTGTGCTCAGTCGCGCCCACAGAAGACAGACTCTTCACCCTCCATAGCTGGAAGCTCATTGAGATCAAATTCCAAAATCCTTCTTCCATTACTCTGCCTGGCTTCTCCGGCCGATGTTGCTTGACCGGATTGAGCTTTGGCTTCGCCGGGCGATGTTACTTGACTAGATTGCAATTCCACAGGGGCGGTCCAATGACACCTCTTGTGACCCCCAAGTGCCTGACCTGTTGGAAAGGTTTTGTAGCAAATCTTGCATTGGTGCATGCTTCCTGCAAGTACAGCTTCTGTTTCATCCACTTGGGTAGTGGGGATGCCATAATGCCCACATTCCTCGGCAGCCGAGATATCTGCTGATACAGATTCATTAAGAGTCTGGATGCTTTTCAATTTGTTATGGCTGGACATGTGACCCCCCAAAGCTTGGTGCGTGGGGAACGATTTACTGCAGAGACTGCAAACGTATCTATTGGGTGTCACCGGAATCTGACAGTCACTTTGATCACCAGCATCTCCCAGTGCTTCTAATTTAATCCTTCTCTTCTTCCTTTTCCTGATCATCGGCTTCCCTGAGATTTCATAGTCGGAAACGAGCTCACTCTTATCAGACTTGTGTCTATCTAAGTCTTCATGCTCATTCTTTGAGTCTGTCAGGGAATCCATGCTACTGGCCTCAGGCTCAGAGTTGTCACTGAATATTTTCTTGGAGCTCGCATTAGACAGCATCATTAGATCATACACAGCTTCTTGCATCCCCTCCTCTAGACCCTGGGGAAGACCGGAATCAGAAACGTTGGTGGAGGGGCCGATGCTTTTCCGGCCTCTTTTACCGGTGACCTTCCAGCAAAATAGAGGGCCTGAGAAATCAACCACGACCGCCTTCGTGGCAGTAATAGCAGCAGCAGCAGAACCAATTCCATCATCAGATAGTGTCGACGAAGAAGAACTTGCTTTGGTTTTCTCAACTGGAGGCGGTCGAATTCCCCTCCATGTCCTTGAAGGATGAGATCTCATATGGCCAAACAAAGCTTTCATGTTGGAGAATTTCTTACCGCAAACGGAGCACGTGGGTTCGACCATGACAGTGGAAAGATCATCGGCGGCGGCGGCCTTCTTCTTGAGGTTTGGCTTAAGGAGCTCCTTTTTTCTGCGGGCTTGGACATGCATTCTCATGTGACCACCAAGGGCTTTGCCAGAGGCAAAAACTTTATCGCATCTATTGCAGATACGAGCTGGAAGGTATTTTGCAGCTGCCGGAGGGTCTCGTTCTTGTTCTTGCACATGATCAAGAGAGTCAGCCTTGATGCAAGAGAACCCTTTTCGAGTTGCAGGAGGGTGATCTAGATGATATTCATTATCCACCTCCTCAGCCTTGGGAATCCTCAGCTTGATGCAAAGCTTCCCGGTCCCAATCCCGGTGGTATTCTCTCCCATAACCCTTGACCTTGAGCAGTCACCGGACGTGATGATTTGAAGCCGAAAGCAATAATTTGGTAGCTAGCTAGCTAAGCAACAGAGAGAAAAGAGGAAGGTGGTAATGAGAGAAGGAGAAGTTTAAGAAGGATCAGAGAGGAAGAAGAGAGAGAGGGTTTGGGGAAGATAAGAGGAGAAGGGGGATGGGAAGGGTCTCTCTTTCTTTCGAACTGTTAGTTTGGAAAATTGAGTGACACTGTCACGTTCGTCGCTTTGCCTCTTATTCCGTTCTTTTAGAATCTCCCTTGTCCATAAATATACCAACCCATAGGCCGTAACCCTTTTGATTTGAATGGGGCGCCCATAAACACAGCCACTACCACCTCACTCCTCTTTTCTTCCCTTTTGTTTAATATGCACTTTATAGTTATAATAAGTAGGCAGCGAGTGTTGGTCAAATTTTTTTTGGGAGCCCGCAAATATTCTCTTCTGCGCAATACATATAGCTAGCATTAATAGCTAGATCTCTACAATATTTCGAGAGGGTTAATTTGGTTTGCTTTAGGTCCAAGGCAAAATCTTTGATTCGGATTCTAGCTAATTGATAGGAAAAAAATAGGAAAACCAAACTCTTCCAATTTGATTCTCAAAAATTCGTGCTTTATCTTAACTGATCTGATCATCTCCATTAATTAATTAGTCCAAACACTCTACCTATCGTTCTTAATTACTGATTGCTGAACCATGATTATATTGTATTCTCTAGTTAATTAAGGTGATGCTTGGTTAGAAAACAAAATTCATCTTTTAAACAAAAATTTTCAAAATTTAAAATTTTTTTACAATCAAACATCAAAATCTCAGAATTTTCACACAAAATTTAAAACCTTTTCATATTTATCCTTTTCAACACTTAACTCAAACTTATTTGATAAGGAATTGAATTACAATTCAATTTGAACTTAATTAATCTGTTAACGAAATTACATCATACTCAAATACAGTAAAAAAACAACTTACAAACAACTAATGTTTGCAATTGCAGGCTGCTTTGCTCATTTTATCCCTTACATAATTTGACAGCAGCTAAGGAGCACGATAGTACTTAATCAGTGCAGCTGGTTAATGTTATTTTTTGTCTTTAATTTGCTGTTGTATATATAATTTAATGTTGATGAAACAGCTAGCACTGCCATATGGTCTATGTAAATAATTAGCGAGGAAAAGCAAATTGATGATTTAGCTCGTAGTACATCACAGCTGGTTAATGTTATTTTTTGTCTTTAATTTGTTTATATATATGTATATATAATTTAATGTTGATGAAACAGCTAGCAGCGACTATTCTATGTAAATAATTAGGAGGAAAATCAAATATTACTCGTTTTACCAAAGGATTATTCATTTCCAATTAACGTCTATGTGTAAATGGAGTACGTTATCATGATCATGAAATCGAAATTGATAGGCGCTAGCTAGCTAGCTACTTGTTTTTCTTTTTCCTAATTAATTTTCTTTCTGTTTGCGGCTCCATAAAGTAATCATGAAGATATGTATATATATATACTTGTGATTGCAAATCATATACTTGTGTTTACGGGGATTAATGTAACCCAAAACTATCTACTAATTGGGTTGCGTACTTAATCTGACACTAAATAGTGGCCAAGGCGACATGAAAGATGGATTGTATCATGACACGATGGAGCACTTGGTTCTATTCGGTTCCTCTAAAAGTAATTGACTAGACGGCTCAATCACCTGGGTCGAATAAGAGAGCACCAAAATCAAACCGTCGAACAAGAAGTAGTGCAATATAAAAGATGGGTAACATTTCCAGCGTCCAATGCATGGCTTTAAATGTTAAAGAGGTTATTCAGTGAATGTACCCTTTTGACGTAGTACGTGCACATTAAAGGAAAAGCCAAAAAAAATAAAAACAAAGAGGCTCTATTTCCAAGAATTACTGTTCTAAAGATGGTGATCGTATTTGGCCATCTCATGTACTCGTGGATCAAATTGAATGGACATGCCTTATTCGGAAAACCAAAAACGAAAAAAAAAACTTCTGGTTGGACCACAGAGTCTGTATGTGGATTGTTTCTGTCTCAATTTTCAGCCGACAAATTCGGAATGTTCCCCCAATTACTGCTGCTTTCATGGTGGAAAAATTCTTAGTATATATAGTTTACCGAATAAATGTCAGAAGACTAATTTTAAAAACAGCAATATGTGCGAAATTAACTCCATCGATCGTCTTGCCTTAATTGAAGCAGCTGCCATTTCATTCTTATGGGTCACAGCTCAGCTACAAGCTAGCTCCTCTTTACGACTGTACCGAAGTTGGAAGGTTGGCTTTTGGCAACTCAAGGAAAATCCATTAGGCCCTTTAGTATCTTTCGGAATTGCGATTAGAGTGAGATCAGGAACAAGATTCTCTCTTTTGTCATGATTAATTACTTTAAATTTCAAAGGACTTGGGTTATATTTGGTTATCAAATATTTTCAACTAATAAAATTTTTCAAAAACTCAAACTATTGAAGTTGAGGTGTTAGAATTTGTGTACAAATTTTGAGATTTTGAGATTTCATTGTAAAAATTTTGAGTTTTTGATTTTTTTTTTTTTTAAGTTGAAAATATTTGATATCCGAACACATCAATAGAGGAGTAAAAGAGAAGTACGAAAAATAAAAAATTTAGAAAAGGAATTGTTCCAAGTGTGAAGTCTCCTGAGATATGTCGAAAATAGAAGTATAGCAAATGTTGACAATAGCTGACCCGTAATTGAAGCCTATAAAGAGCCTATCAATTTAGATTTATGAGATTTTCTCC
Source organism: Morella rubra (assembly GCA_003952965.2). NCBI lineage: Eukaryota > Viridiplantae > Streptophyta > Magnoliopsida > Fagales > Myricaceae > Morella > Morella rubra. The sequence goes on from CM025852.1 coordinate 151,897, forward strand.
TTTGCATAAAAAGAAAAAAAAAATACTATGTACATAGCAATCCATTAAAAGGCCCCACACGCTGAAAAGATATTTTGTTGGTCATCTGCAGCGGAATTAATGAGATATGCCATAAATTTAGAGCTTGAAAAGTTCTTTAACCATGGATAGCAATACACATAGTGACATCCAATAAGATCAACGTTGCCTTTTGAGTTACTTAGTTGTTTTGTCCTATTAGCAATTTTTTTTTTTTTTGGGTCTTGGAATCATAAAAAACTACACTTTAGTAAATGAATAGGTAGAAAAAGAAAATGCTTATGTCAAAGGGTAAAAATGTTCAAGTAAAAAATATTTTGAACTATTGCGCAGATGTAAGAGAGAAGAGAAAAAAAAAAAAAAAAACCTATACTTTGGAATATATCATCCTAAGCGTAAGCTGAGTTTGGATGGAAAAAAAATGTTTGGTAATTTTTTTTTTTTTTTTTTTAAGGTAGTGTAGATTATGTTGAGATTGGTAAAAATGTTGTTGGAATTTGTTAAAAAAAAATTGTTGGAGTTAGTGAAAAAGCAGTTGTTAAATTTTTTTTGAAAAAAATTATTCACATCCGAATATAGATTTATTGATAGAATGAAATTCCAAAAGTTCCTACCGTGCTATTATAAAACCTATGGGCGATATTGAATATTATATCAGCCAGTCTGTTGTTGGCGACAGAAATATCCCCCATCAATGGCAGGTGCAAGGTGCTATCTTTAGAAAGTTTACTTGAGGATCCGCCAAACTTTAAAGATAGAGAATTCACATAGATGACGGGTGTGAAGGTATCATGTTGAGGGACTCTAACAGCTACGGATGCAGAGCTCCACCGTCGGCAAGTAGAGCTTTGTAGGATACAGTATTGTACGTGAGCTCTATATTCCATTTAGGTTTAGCTGAAAGCTGCCCTAACAACTACCACACTGCAAATTCCAAACTTCTGATTCTTTGGCACCGAACTCTAGATTCTAATAGTAACTTCGCAGACAATTTTAAGGGATGCAATTATGTTCTATCTATTAACCCTGTCCGGTTTTCTTTTTTTACTGATTTCAACCGGCCACCCGTTATGAATCATTTTAACTCTGCTCTTTTTGTATGTATGGTCGTTAGACCCCTAGCTAGTAACTGGTCTTTAAAGCTCCATGAATTAATGGAATTCTAGAGTTGTTGTAATAATATAAAAAAAAATATTAAAACTCTGAGGACTAAATATCCGTCTAGCTATCTTACAGAGGTGCACCATTAGACATACCACAACCTTTGCAAGGAGGGCGCTGCGAGTCTTTGTCCAGAAGTTGGGGGAAAAGGACGAAAATTGACAAGCAACAACAGCAGCGAAGGCTGAGAGAAACTGATGTCCTAAGAAATGGGTGCGTAAATAACTTGAAAAGACTAATGAGGTGTTGGATCATAGGAAGATTTATACTCCAGCATTTCAGTCCTGTATCTCTCCTTGTCTCTCAACCCTTTCTCTTGGTAAACCTGCATACAACATAAAAAGTTTTAGTTGGAAATTGCACCCTATTATCTCAGCTTTGCATACCATGATGGTTCGTTAATTTTCTACTGATGGGCGTGGAAAAACCTATAGACATAACATCTCTCCGAAAATCCATCCAGCAAGTCAGACATTAAAAAGGCTACAGAAGCAAAAGGAAATGGTGTAATGTACCTGCTTTTCAGCTTCCGTGAGATTGCTCCAAAGGAGCCCAATCTTCTTGCTGATCGCTTTCTCTTGCCCATAGTGCGAAGGCTTTAGCCTGGCATAATGCTCAGCAAAGAAGAAATTGTAACCACTCCTGTTTGATTTGGGTCGAGAGGGATCACGCAATGCCAACCTCGATCTCTTTCGGGTCCGGCGAGTAGGCTTGGCTGAAGAATAAGAACTCTTTGAAACATGTTGAGGCATATGATACAAGACACCTTTCAGCTGATCAATACCCAGGTTCACTGTAACCAGATATCCATTATCGAACTTTCCATCAATTGTTCCAGTCACTGAACAGCCAAGTGGCAACATTGGAGTAGCTGCATACAAGAGAGACATCAAAGATCCTTGCAGCTATAAATGCTAACACACATCCAACCATACATGTAAGGCTCAAAAAGGAAGTGATGATGCAGCGTATACAAATTTTGAGAGAAAGTTCTTTAATTCCAGAGACAGCTTCCTATCCAATTCCCACTGCTGTTCACCTTTCTTATTGGCAAGTTGAGGAAGTTACTTCGAAGTAGTGAAACACTTACAAACACCATTGTGAAACTCATGGATCGAATCAATCACCAAAAAGATTTCAGCATGCAGGTATCCTATTGTGAAGAGCAATGTTGCAAGTATTTGGCTGCAAGTCAGCAACACAACAACTACAGTGCTAATAGATGTCTGAATAAGATCAAGTGCAACCATCAACAATTATGGGATCAAAGAGTCCTTTACTGAGAAGCACGAACAGCAAATTCTATGTGTCACTACCTCTACAATGAGTTTCTGATCTAATAAACTGAAGACGTAAGTTGGACACCTAAAGAAAGACATATAGGAACCTATGCAATTGAGCCAAACACCACAAATTGCTAGCTCTACTTACTATGACCAGGAAACTCAGTCCTGCTGGTACCTTCCACTAGTGTGACCGACCCATTGATAAGGTTTCTGCCTACAGGATCTGCAGAAATAGAACAATGAAAATAATCAGCCAACCCACAGGAAAACCTTGAGACAACTTGATTTGAAAACGTGAGAGCAATGCTACTTACCAGAGATTGAGTTCGAGGGGACTTGCTTGCGGAAGTAATAGACCTGCTCAAAGTGATAAAGCATTGATAGATAGTACTTGCGTAAGACGAATGATGCACTTGTTATTGTCGTTGGGAAATTGAAGGCGACAATTACTTCTTTCCATTTACGATCTCTAACTACCTGTCAAGTTTAAAACAAATTTTGAAAGACTTTAAAGAAAAGAACTTTCAGAAGAAAGACACATGGAACAATAAAATATCCATGAAAATAGCCACAAAAACAATAAACTAAGATGTGGATCCAATTGCATCTATGCAAAAGCCTGCATACTAACTTAAAATTTAATTCAGACATCTTAAATTCCCAAGTCATCCCAGCTCACAGTCAGCTGTACCTATAGACCCCTGCATCAGTTAAATTCTTTTGTTAATTAAAAAAATTGAAAACAAAAAACAAAACCAGTTTAGGTCACATTAGAAGAGAACCACACTTGACAGTATCCTTCCATCAAATCCGTGGATCACTGAACATTGTTATGACACTAGGTTTTCCTCGACTTAATATACTGCATATAGAAGCTAATAACATATAGAAAGATAAAAGAGCAACCATACCTTCTCAAGGCCACCTCTTGATGTGACTTCTACAAAAAGGCGATGCAGATCGAGAGGCTTTCCTCCTACGGTAGGAACCCTATACAAACGAAAAGCATAAAAGAGCATCAATCACTCCTCATTCATTTCTTGTATTCTCTACATTATGCCCTGGATTCCATCAAGTTTAGGCAAGCACACATAAGAGGGTTGATGGTAGAATAATTACCTACTTAAAAAAGCAGAGATTTAATATCTTGTAATTCTTAACCAATGAGCCTTGGCTCAGATCGCAATCGCCTCCTCTTGGGGAGCATTATGTCCTAAGGTCATATGTCCACACACATAGGCCTGCGGTGCCTGACAATCAACTTGCCTAGAAAAAGAATCTAACCTATTGGGGATCCACGTTTCACAAATCATGAAACCCTTCTTCTTAAAAACATCTTTCTACAAGGGGAAATTACAATACTCATTTTCCAGCATTTGATCCAACATTGTACGATTCTTTTTCTGTTTTGTTCCCAAAGAATAATACCAAGAAGCTGTAGTAACATAAAATAAATCTTGGATTGGCTACCAAGGGAAAAGTCTTGTCTTGTCTTGTCTACCATCACGATGATAACTCAGAGCCAACATAGAGATTGGCACCGTGTGGCATGTAGTAATTTTAATCATGATCTCCCCTCATCCAGAGATAGAAAGAGATAGTGCGCAAGCAATTAAAAACCGTTATCTCAATCCGAACATTCTGCAGCGGGTGGAAGCACTTATATCACACGATACCCCCTTCCACCCTTTTTAGGAAAAAAGGTAAAACCTGTTATTGTTAACTACCCACCAAAGACCTAATTTCCTAACCAATGTCAAAATTAAACTTGCTGGACCCAAATTGCTGGTACAATGGATAAAAGATCTTCCAAAGCCCTTCAACAAATCCTTGAGTTAAATTCCAAGAATCTGAAAGAACACTTTGTGATGTGTCCAATGACAAACCTTGAATTGCAGACGGGGAAAAGCAACATATTAAGGTCGCGGAAGAACAAGAAGAATTTCAATGAATTTATATTATCATACCTTCTTATTCAAATACAGATCTCGACAATATTAAGACAGAGGACGCAACGTCCTTCCAACAAAACCACTTGAAAACACTAAAACAGTTAGATCATGTATGTACTGCGCTCCAGCATGTGCAACTATATAAAGGCAACAAGAAAAGATACAAGACATCTCGAGTATAAAAATTTTGCCATGAAATTGGAACGAACCTAGCAAAAGCATTAATCCAGCTTATTAACTGACCCAAACAAGATATAAAATCGTAAAACGAAAGAGACCCCTTCTGGAGGAAGAAAAAAAAACATAGGACATATTGAGAAACGCACTTACATAAATTTGGTTCCGAATGATTGGTGAAAAGCCTCGATCTTTTCCCAGAAAAGGTCGGAACTTTGAGCAACTCCCTCGTAGGACGCCGTGGCTGAAGGATAAGACTTTGCTGCGGTGATGGTGGTGAGAGAGATTTGCCCATTTGCACTCTCAGTGCCAAGCCTCTGCTGCTGTTCCCGTGGAGCTGAAATAGCAGAAGGGTATTCAGTAACTGTTGCTGCTGTTGGGTCCCGGGATGGATGGTGATAATGGCTCGACATATTGGTCATAGAGAGGTAAAAGGGGCTAAAGATTAGATTTTCTCAGCCTAGTCCTACCTGAAGATATCAGCAGCTTATCAAAAAAATTAATAAATTACAGTGCTCCTATATATACAATAAGAAACCAAAGTCGTCTTTCTTTTCTTTTCTTTTTGTTTTTTTGTTTTTTACCGAAATAATTATTATAACAGCGACAAAGACCTCTGAGGGTGGGTTCAGCTGGATTATTCGAAATATCTGGATTCACTTTTATTGTTTTGTTACCGGGTTGTAATTTAAGAGGGAGACCAGAAATGGCTATCGGGGAAAACTAAGCAAGACAGTGACATCTCATTTCTCTATTACCGAAAGTAGTACATCGCATACAAATTTTGAAATTATTATGATTCGGTGCCAGGGCAACCCAATATTGAGGAGACAATAGGATTAGCTTTCGTAATTAAGGATAACAACGAAATGACAGCAAGTGGGATTAGGAATGAAATGTATGGATCAAATAGAATGGCAAAGTTGGCCTGCATATTTTGACTGCTTTCGTGAAATAACTATTTTTTCTATCTTTAATTTATCAAGTTGTTGGCGTGCGTTTACGGAATGGGAGGCCACTTCTTTAAGGAATTGACTCTGACCAGGTTATATTATAGATATGACAAGTGCGCCAATCTCTATGTTGGCTCTAAGTTTAGATTAATCTAATATCTATTGATCTATGTTCCATCAAATATCAACCATGTAAATTCCAAAAAAAACCTTGTTTTTTGTTTTGTTTTGTTGACATTATTTTGTTAACTTAGCTGGGTGTTCAAGCATTCAAAAAGCAAATTCAAATTCACTACAGAGTCTTTCTCTTATTCAACTTTGTTTATACCCGCTGCAAGTCTAGTCCTTGGTTAAAATCATTAACTAATCCCTCAGGTTTAAATCTTTATCAGTTTAGTTTCTATAGATTTTCGGTGCAAACATAGCATGCATGTTGGATTAAGGAACTCGTGTCCTGCATTTACTGGAGGCGACGTGGACAGCGTTGGTCACGTCAACAGATTCCATCTGAAAATAGACGATATATGGGTACAAAGAGACCAACATGAGAAATGGGTCATACCCATGAATCTTCTTAAATAAAAAGAAAAAAAATCATAAAAACTAAACTGAGAAAAGATTAAACCAAGTAAACTAGTGGATAAATTTAGCCTATCTATTAAAAGAGAAGTATTGTAGACCTACCCCGAGACATTGGCTTGGGGTGAAAGTAGAGCTAAGTATATACTATCCTTTCACCCTGTAATTATCCTAAGCTCGAGGGTTTTTTGGCTAATAGATATCATCTATCACTTACTCTCCTATTTGCAGGGACAAAGCCAGGATTTGCCCTTATGAGGGGCCAAATATAATTTTTAAAAAATTTTTTTTTCTAACTAGGTGGTGAGGTCATTTTATTTTTACTTCAACTAATCCTAAGCTTTCAAATTTTTATTATAATTAAAATAAGCATAATCAAAATGTTACAAGGTATTTTAAAACTTAAAAAAATATATAAACTTTTAATTTAAGTGTAAAAGCCAAATTTTAATAAATTTATGCTAATTGAACCACACTATCCTTCAATAAGTAAAAGTTATCAATTATATCAATACTAAAACCTTGTGCGGCCGAATATAATCAAAATTTTAAAATCTTTGAATAAATGGCTCATAAGTTATTGACAAAGGCACGAAGCAATGTTAAAATATAGCTAAAATAACATAGATACACACAAATAATAGAGCAATAATAATATTTTGTTTTTAAAAAAAGTAATAATATTTTAATTAAAAATAATAATGAAATGAGTTTGTTTTTAGAAAAAAAAAAAAAAAAAAACTAATAATGAAATGTAATAATATTTAGAATTCTAACTTTGAAGAGGAATTTTTTTGTGCGCAAAGCAAAAAGTTTGTTGTATTCCAAGTGTTGAATATGGATATTGTTATTTTTTGTATATGAGGTAAAATAATGGGAGAGAGAGAAAATAGAGAGGCCATTGAGAAAAAAATCTGTACAATAAGAGTGTAAATAGTAAGATGCCGAAGTAAGAGAGAAAGAATAAATGAATTTTAGAATAGAGGTAAAGAGAAAAAAAGAAAAGAAAATACACAATCTAGAAAAGAGAGAGAGAGAGAGAGAGAGAGAGAGAGATTCTAGAAAAGAGGGAGGGAGGCATTTTAGAAAAAATTGAGAAAATTGAGGGAGAGAGAAAAGTAAAAAATATACACTTAGCATTTTTTTTTCTTTTAAAAATTAGAGGGTTCACTTATAAAGTAGTTATTTTCCCTCTAACGTCTTTCTTTCTCTCAAGTTTATTTTTTCAAAAATTTTGGAGGGGCATTACAAAAATTACTATCAATTTTGCCTTTATATTAAAAAAATTTTTGCAAAAATTTCAAATTTTACGCATATATAAAAAAAAATTTGAAAAACTTTGGGTGGGCCATGGCCCCACTAGCCCCCCCCTAGCTTCGTCCCTGCCTATTCGGCTCTACTTATTGAGATTGTTGAGATAATTAATAACATTGTTAACAAACATAATCATATCAACAATCTTTTAGATGTTTAAAATTAGTAACTAAAAGTATCATTCTCGAAAGATATATCATATATGCTAAACATTTTAGTCAACGGCCATTTGCAGTTCCAATGGTTTGGATCGAAATTCGATTTTGCAGCGACCTTCTGAGCGATTAACTTCTGCTTTGTTGTGTTTAAAAGAAAAATAATTTGCTAAGTAATTGAGTATGTATATTACACAATCAAAAGAAATATTGAGAAAATCCTTGATTACATCAAGTCCACCGATACTTAATTTGGACCACCAATAAGGCGGATGGCCACCGGTAACCAACTAAAATGGTATCGGTAGCATTTTCGGGGATACCGGCACAGATAAGTGGCACCAGCACCGCCCATGTTCAGCCCTAATTGCAGCACTCTGTACCACATTAGTTCATATATATGGACCATATCTGTCCCGTACAAAGAAAATCCAATTGATATTGGTTGTTCTAATATATATGCATCACATCGATCGACCGAAAGCTGTCTAAAGAGCCAAGAGGGCAAGGGCCAAAACTAGGAGGTTGAGATAATATGGTCGCTGAAGATGCTCACTGGAAAGAATTCGCCAAATCCATCCAAGGCCAACAAAGCCACAACAAGGTGAAAGATGAGATGAGATAGAAGACTACCAATACAAGAAACGCACAACCCTTGGAGTTAATTGAAAAAAATTATTCACATCCGAATATAGATTTATTGATAGAATGAAATTCCAAAAGTTCCTACCGTGCTATTATAAAACCTATGGGCGATATTGAATATTATATCAGCCAGTCTGTTGTTGGCGACAGAAATATCCCCCATCAATGGCAGGTGCAAGGTGCTATCTTTAGAAAGTTTACTTGAGGATCCGCCAAACTTTAAAGATAGAGAATTCACATAGATGACGGGTGTGAAGGTATCATGTTGAGGGACTCTAACAGCTACGGATGCAGAGCTCCACCGTCGGCAAGTAGAGCTTTGTAGGATACAGTATTGTACGTGAGCTCTATATTCCATTTAGGTTTAGCTGAAAGCTGCCCTAACAACTACCACACTGCAAATTCCAAACTTCTGATTCTTTGGCACCGAACTCTAGATTCTAATAGTAACTTCGCAGACAATTTTAAGGGATGCAATTATGTTCTATCTATTAACCCTGTCCGGTTTTCTTTTTTTACTGATTTCAACCGGCCACCCGTTATGAATCATTTTAACTCTGCTCTTTTTGTATGTATGGTCGTTAGACCCCTAGCTAGTAACTGGTCTTTAAAGCTCCATGAATTAATGGAATTCTAGAGTTGTTGTAATAATATAAAAAAAAATATTAAAACTCTGTGGACTAAATATCCGTCTAGCTATCTTACAGAGGTGCACCATTAGACATACCACAACCTTTGCAAGGAGGGCGCTGCGAGTCTTTGTCCAGAAGTTGGGGGAAAAGGACGAAAATTGACAAGCAACAACAGCAGCGAAGGCTGAGAGAAACTGATGTCCTAAGAAATGGGTGCGTAAATAACTTGAAAAGACTAATGAGGTGTTGGATCATAGGAAGATTTATACTCCAGCATTTCAGTCCTGTATCTCTCCTTGTCTCTCAACCCTTTCTCTTGGTAAACCTGCATACAACATAAAAAGTTTTAGTTGGAAATTGCACCCTATTATCTCAGCTTTGCATACCATGATGGTTCGTTAATTTTCTACTGATGGGCGTGGAAAAACCTATAGACATAACATCTCTCCGAAAATCCATCCAGCAAGTCAGACATTAAAAAGGCTACAGAAGCAAAAGGAAATGGTGTAATGTACCTGCTTTTCAGCTTCCGTGAGATTGCTCCAAAGGAGCCCAATCTTCTTGCTGATCGCTTTCTCTTGCCCATAGTGCGAAGGCTTTAGCCTGGCATAATGCTCAGCAAAGAAGAAATTGTAACCACTCCTGTTTGATTTGGGTCGAGAGGGATCACGCAATGCCAACCTCGATCTCTTTCGGGTCCGGCGAGTAGGCTTGGCTGAAGAATAAGAACTCTTTGAAACATGTTGAGGCATATGATACAAGACACCTTTCAGCTGATCAATACCCAGGTTCACTGTAACCAGATATCCATTATCGAACTTTCCATCAATTGTTCCAGTCACTGAACAGCCAAGTGGCAACATTGGAGTAGCTGCATACAAGAGAGACATCAAAGATCCTTGCAGCTATAAATGCTAACACACATCCAACCATACATGTAAGGCTCAAAAAGGAAGTGATGATGCAGCGTATACAAATTTTGAGAGAAAGTTCTTTAATTCCAGAGACAGCTTCCTATCCAATTCCCACTGCTGTTCACCTTTCTTATTGGCAAGTTGAGGAAGTTACTTCGAAGTAGTGAAACACTTACAAACACCATTGTGAAACTCATGGATCGAATCAATCACCAAAAAGATTTCAGCATGCAGGTATCCTATTGTGAAGAGCAATGTTGCAAGTATTTGGCTGCAAGTCAGCAACACAACAACTACAGTGCTAATAGATGTCTGAATAAGATCAAGTGCAACCATCAACAATTATGGGATCAAAGAGTCCTTTACTGAGAAGCACGAACAGCAAATTCTATGTGTCACTACCTCTACAATGAGTTTCTGATCTAATAAACTGAAGACGTAAGTTGGACACCTAAAGAAAGACATATAGGAACCTATGCAATTGAGCCAAACACCACAAATTGCTAGCTCTACTTACTATGACCAGGAAACTCAGTCCTGCTGGTACCTTCCACTAGTGTGACCGACCCATTGATAAGGTTTCTGCCTACAGGATCTGCAGAAATAGAACAATGAAAATAATCAGCCAACCCACAGGAAAACCTTGAGACAACTTGATTTGAAAACGTGAGAGCAATGCTACTTACCAGAGATTGAGTTCGAGGGGACTTGCTTGCGGAAGTAATAGACCTGCTCAAAGTGATAAAGCATTGATAGATAGTACTTGCGTAAGACGAATGATGCACTTGTTATTGTCGTTGGGAAATTGAAGGCGACAATTACTTCTTTCCATTTACGATCTCTAACTACCTGTCAAGTTTAAAACAAATTTTGAAAGACTTTAAAGAAAAGAACTTTCAGAAGAAAGACACATGGAACAATAAAATATCCATGAAAATAGCCACAAAAACAATAAACTAAGATGTGGATCCAATTGCATCTATGCAAAAGCCTGCATACTAACTTAAAATTTAATTCAGACATCTTAAATTCCCAAGTCATCCCAGCTCACAGTCAGCTGTACCTATAGACCCCTGCATCAGTTAAATTCTTTTGTTAATTAAAAAAATTGAAAACAAAAAACAAAACCAGTGTAGGTCACATTAGAAGAGAACCACACTTGACAGTATCCTTCCATCAAATCCGTGGATCACTGAACATTGTTATGACACTAGGTTTTCCTCGACTTAATATACTGCATATAGAAGCTAATAACATATAGAAAGATAAAAGAGCAACCATACCTTCTCAAGGCCACCTCTTGATGTGACTTCTACAAAAAGGCGATGCAGATCGAGAGGCTTTCCTCCTACGGTAGGAACCCTATACAAACGAAAAGCATAAAAGAGCATCAATCACTCCTCATTCATTTCTTGTATTCTCTACATTATGCCCTGGATTCCATCAAGTTTAGGCAAGCACACATAAGAGGGTTGATGGTAGAATAATTACCTACTTAAAAAAGCAGAGATTTAATATCTTGTAATTCTTAACCAATGAGCCTTGGCTCAGATCGCAATCGCCTCCTCTTGGGGAGCATTATGTCCTAAGGTCATATGTCCACACACATAGGCCTGCGGTGCCTGACAATCAACTTGCCTAGAAAAAGAATCTAACCTATTGGGGATCCACGTTTCACAAATCATGAAACCCTTCTTCTTAAAAACATCTTTCTACAAGGGGAAATTACAATACTCATTTTCCAGCATTTGATCCAACATTGTACGATTCTTTTTCTGTTTTGTTCCCAAAGAATAATACCAAGAAGCTGTAGTAACATAAAATAAATCTTGGATTGGATACCAAGGGAAAAGTGTCTTGTCTTGTCTACCATCACGATGATAACTCAGAGCCAACATAGAGATTGGCACCGTGTGGCATGTAGTAATTTTAATCATGATCTCCCCTCATCCAGAGATAGAGAGAGATAGTGCGCAAGCAATTAAAAACCGTTATCTCAATCCGAACATTCTGCAGCGGGTGGAAGCACTTATATCACACGACACCCCCTTCCACCCTTTTTAGGAAAAAAAGTAAAACCTGTTATTGTTAACTACCCACCAAAGACCTAATTTCCTAACCAATGTCAAAATTAAACTTGCTGGACCCAAATTGCTGGTACAATGGATAAAAGATCTTCCAAAGCCCTTCAACAAATCCTTGAGTTAAATTCCAAGAATCTGAAAGAACACTTTGTGATGTGTCCAATGACAAACCTTGAATTGCAGACGGGGAAAAGCAACATATTAAGGTCGCGGAAGAACAAGAAGAATTTCAATGAATTTATATTATCATACCTTCTTATTCAAATACAGATCTCGACAATATTAAGACAGAGGACGCAACGTCCTTCCAACAAAACCACTTGAAAACACTAAAACAGTTAGATCATGTATGTACTGCGCTCCAGCATGTGCAACTATATAAAGGCAACAAGAAAAGATACAAGACATCTCGAGTATAAAAATTTTGCCATGAAATTGGAACGAACCTAGCAAAAGCATTAATCCAGCTTATTAACTGACCCAAACAAGATATAAAATCGTAAAACGAAAGAGACCCCTTCTGGAGGAAGAAAAAAAAACATAGGACATATTGAGAAACGCACTTACATAAATTTGGTTCCGAATGATTGGTGAAAAGCCTCGATCTTTTCCCAGAAAAGGTCGGAACTTTGAGCAACTCCCTCGTAGGACGCCGTGGCTGAAGGATAAGACTTTGCTGCGGTGATGGTGGTGAGAGAGATTTGCCCATTTGCACTCTCAGTGCCAAGCCTCTGCTGCTGTTCCCGTGGAGCTGAAATAGCAGAAGGGTATTCAGTAACTGTTGCTGCTGTTGGGTCCCGGGATGGATGGTGATAATGGCTCGACATATTGGTCATAGAGAGGTAAAAGGGGCTAAAGATTAGATTTTCTCAGCCTAGTCCTACCTGAAGATATCAGCGGCTTATCAAAAAAAATAATAAATTACAGTGCTCCTATATATACAATAAGAAACCAAAGTCGTCTTTCTTTTCTTTTCTTTTTGTTTTTTTGTTTTTTACCGAAATAATTATTATAACAGCGACAAAGACCTCTAAGGGTGGGTTCAGCTGGATTATTCGAAATATCTGGATTCGCTTTTATTGTTTTGTTACCGGGTTGTAATTTAAGAGGAAGACCAGAAATGGCTATGAGGGAAAACTAAGCAAGACAGTGACATCTCATTTCTCTATTACCGAAAGTAGTACATCGCATACAAATTTTGAAATTATTATGATTCGGTGCCAGGGCAACCCAATATTGAGGAGACAATAGGATTAGCTTTCGTAATTAAGGATAACAACGAAATGACAGCAAGTGGGATTAGGAATGAAATGTATGGATCAAATAGAATGGCAAAGTTGGCCTGCATATTTTGACTGCTATCGTGAAATAACTATTTTATCTATCTTTAATTTATCAAGTTGTTGGCGTGCGTTTACGGAATGGGAGGCCACCTCTTTAAGGAATTGACTCTGACCAGGTTATATTATAGATATGACAAGTGCGCCAATCTCTATGTTGGCTCTAAGTTTAGATTAATCTAATATCTATTGATCTATATTCCATCAAATATCAACCATGTAAATTCCAAAAAAAACCTTGTTTTTTGTTTTGTTTTGTTGACATTATTTTGTTAACTTAGCTGGGTGTTCAAGCATTCAAAAAGCAAATTCAAATTCACTACAGAGTCTTTCTCTTATTCAACTTTGTTTATACCCGCTGCAAGTCTAGTCCTTAGTTAAAATCATTAACTAATCCCTCAGGTTTAAATCTTTATCAGTTTAGTTTCTATAGATTTTCGGTGCAAACATAGCATGCATGTTGGATTAAGGAACTCGTGTCCTGCATTTACTGGAGGCGACGTGGACAGCGTTGGTCACGTCAACAGATTCCATCTGAAAATAGACAATATATGGGTACAAAGAGACCAACATGAGAAATGGGTCATACCCATGAATCTTCTAAAAAAAAAGAAAAAAAATCATAAAAACTAAACTGAGAAAAGATTAAACCACGTAAACTAGTGGATAAATTTAGCCTATCTATTAAAAGAGAAGTATTGTAGACCTACCCCGAGACATTGGCTTGGGGTGAAAGTAGAGCTAAGTATATACTATCCTTTCACCCTGTAATTATCCTAAGCTCGAGGGTTTTTTGGCTAATAGATATCATCTATCACTCACTCTCCTATTCGCAGGGACAAAGCCAGGATTTGCCCTTAAGAGGGGCCAAATATAATTTTTAAAAAATTTTTTTTCTAACTAGGTGGTGAGGTCATTTTATGTTACTTCAACTAATCCTAAGCTTTCAAATTTTTATTATAATTAAAATAAGCATAATCAAAATGTTACAAGGTATTTTAAAACTTAAAAAAATATATAAACTTTTAATTTAAGTGTAAAAGCCAAATTTTAATAAATTTATGCTAATTGAACCACACTATCCTTCAATAAGTAAAAGTTATCAATTATTATATCAATACTAAAACCTTGTGCGGCCGAATATAATCAAAATTTTAAAATTTTCGAAATAAATGGCTCATAAGTTATTGACAAAGGCACGAAGCAATGTTAAAATATAGCTAAAATAACATAGATACACACAAATAATAGAGCAATAATAATATTTTGTTTTTAAAAAAAGTAATAATATTTTAATTAAAAAATAATAATGAAATGAGTTTGTTTTTAGAAAAAAAAAAAAGACAATAATAATGAAATGTAATAACATTTAGAATTCTAACTTTGAAGAGGAATTTTTTTGTGTGCAAAGCAAAAAGTTTGTTGTATTCCAAGTGTTGAATATGGATTTTGTTATTTTTTGTATATGAGGTAAAATAATGGGAAAGAGAGAAAATAGAGAGGCCATTGAGAAAAAAATCTGTACAATAAGAGTGTAAATAGTAAGATGCCGAAGTAAGAGAGAAAGAAGAAATGAATTTTAGAATAGAGGTAAAGAGAAAAAAAGAAAAAAGAAAATACACAATCTAGAAGAGAGAGAGAGAGAGAGAGAGAGAGAGAAAAGAGGGAGGGAGGCATTTTAGAAAAAATAGAGAAAATTGAGGGAGAGAGAAAAGTAAAAAATATACACTTAGCATTTTTTTTTCTTTTAAAAATTAGAGGGTTCACTTATAAAGTAGTTATTTTCCCTCTCACGTTCTTTCTTCTCTCAAGTTTATTTTTTCAAAAATTTTGGAGGGACATTACAAAAATTACTATCAATTTTGCCTTTATATTAAAAATTTTTTTGCAAAAATTTCAAATTTTACGCATATATAAAATTTTTTTTGAAAAACTTTGGGGGGGCCATGGCCCCACTAGCCCCCCCTTAGCTTCGTCCCTGCCTATTCGGCTCTACTTATTGAGATTGTTGAGATAATTAATAACATTGTTAACAAACATAATCATATCAACAATCTTTTAGATGTTTAAAATTAGTAACTAAAAGTATCATTCTCGAAAGATATATCATATATGCTAAACATTTTAGTCAACGGCCATTTGCAGGTCCAATGGTTTGGATCGAAATTCGATTTTGCAGCGACCTTCTGAGCGATTAACTTCTGTTTTTTTGTGTTTGAAAGAAAAATAATTTGCTAAGTAATTGAGTATGTATATTACACAATCAAAAGAAATATTGAGAAAATCCTTGATTACATCAAGTCCGCCGATACTTAATTTGGACCACCAATAAGGCGGATGGCCACCGGTAACTAACTAAAATGGTATCGGTAGCGTTTTCGGGGATACCGGCACAGATAAGTAGCGCCGGCACCGGCACCGCCCATGCTCAGCCCTAATTGCAGCACTTCGTACCGCATTAGTCCATATGGACCATATCTGTCCCGTACAAAGAAAATCCAATTGATATTGGTTGTTCTAATATATATGCATCACATCGATCGACCGAAAGCTGTCTAAAGAGCCAAGAGGGCAAGGGCCAAAACTAGGAGGTTGAGATAATACGGTTACTGAGGAAAGAATTCGCCAAATCCATCCAAAGCCACAACAAGGTGAAAGATGAGATGAGATAGAAGACTACCAATACAAGAAACGCACAACCCTCTCCCAAATTACGAAGACAGAAATATGAAACTGAAAAGAAACCGACTTCCCAGCTAAAAATAAACTATACAAATTACAAAGGTACAAAGCGATGGATCAGTCAAAGAACTTGGGATCATAGCCGTTGCTAGAGGTGGCCAATATATAGTAGGCGACGATATGGCCAATGGAACCCCAAGCAAGGACGTCCACGATGTTGAAGCCAACGGGGTCGTTGGATTTGAGGAGGCTAACGTACTCCTTGGCGCGAGTGTCTCCGGCTTCGAAGTGGGTCATCCCGTTCTGCTCAGGCAATCCCTGCTTGGCCACATTCTCCCTCTGGAAGTTGAAGAAGACGAACCTCCCCAAGAAGAGGGACAGCCCCGTGCTGAGGCTTATCACTAGCGATGGGTTCAGCAGCTCAGCCTTCACAACGGCTCCAGTACTCCTTTTGGGGGTGCTGGTGCTTGACTTGGTTCTAGCTCCAAGCCTGGTGAGGGGTCTGAGGCCTTGGAAGGATATGTTGGACGGAGAGAGGTGGCCCGGGTGGTGCCTTTGGATGGCGGGTGAGAATGTTGGAGCGGAGAAGAAGGAGGAGGAGGCGGCCATTTGGTGCTGCTTCGTTCTTTTGGATGTCTAGGCTCTGGATTATCTGATTATGCAAGAATATGGGAGCAGATGAGATAGAGCAGTGCTGGTGCTCGAAGACCATATACTCCACCAGTGCGGCTGAGAAGGAAGTGGACGAGATTGTAAGGACGGAATCACAGCAAAACGATTTGGGAGATGAGTTGGCTTTCATTGATTGGATAGTTCTGGATCAGAGATTTTTGGTTTGCATTGTGTCTTTCACAAAAGAATATAATAAATTTTAAGGACTTCTTTAGCATCTTCGGATCCGTGGCGCAATGGTAGCGCGTCTGACTCCAGATCAGAAGGTTGCGTGTTCGATTCACGTCGGGTTCAATTCCCATTAATTTTATTTTTTCCATTTTGTTTTTTCGAACTGAGCTTGTGGAGGTTAGAGCAACTTTCAAGCCCATTAAGTCCAAGCAGGCCAACTGGAATTCAAGCCCATTAATTCTTGAAGTAGTTGAAATTGGAACATGAGAAGCCATTAGGATGCGTTCTAGACTTTCTAGTGGGCATTAACTTCCAAATTAGCTGAACATGTTTCGGTTCCTTTCATCTCGAACTTCCTTGTTTCCCACAGAGCTCGACAGCAAGCAAAATTCTCGGTTAGTGGAATGATGTGCTTTAATTCTTGTCCCATAACTGCTGAAATATCCAACCATTCAAGAGCTGTATTCATGGACAGCAGATTTGGTGTAGGAGCTTAGAGAAAATAAGTGTCTTTGAAAGTTGAAAAAAAAAAAAAAAACACAATCACCTCGGAAAAAGATAATTCTGAGCAATTTCCAAGTTTCTATAGCATACAAATTGGGGACATTATTGCTCCATTTGCTCATGTAGAAACATTCACCAAGAAGTAATATTAGTTTTAGTTTGCACGCATACTACAGAGCGTAGGAGAATGTCATCACACCACCATAGTCGGTTCATAATGCATCCGCGTAAACAAAGTCTTTGCTTAAATTTCATTGTGGGAAAAAGACAAAATCCCAAAACCAAGAAAATACAGCGAATTTTTAGAGGACGTAACACGATGGTCCATGTAATAAACAGAACGTACCCAAGGAAGGATCAAGCCCGGACAAACTAAGCTCTTTTGAAATGAATTTAGCTCTTTTTCTCTTTTTCTCAGTTCATGTTCACCAGAAGAAAAGTCTGCATTGGGAGGACTGATTAGAAAGAAAAGAACCAGTGTAATTAGCAAGTTCCCAAGACAGTTTCTCATAAAAAAGAATTTCTAAGATACAAGGGCAGTAACCAGCCATCTACCCTAGGACACACTGGTTCTTTCTTTCCCCTTGTTGGCACAAGCATTGCCTTTTCTAGCCTTCTGTACATCCCCTCCCTTTTACACACTTTTATGACAAATCCACAGTTGACACCAAAACAGAACAACTTAGCTACACTTGCACAACATACCAAATGTACAACTACACCATCTCTAACCGTGCGTCATTATACCAAGTTCTTCAACTGCACCAAGTTATCAGCAACATCAACACACTTATTTGCAGGTTCTTCATATTCATCTCACATTAGAGAATCAAGGTACGAGTAATTTCGGCATCGGCCATACTCGAGAAGGCTACCATACGTACGATCCCACACCCCTATAAAAAGAGACTCTGTGTCTGGACTGAATGATATGCCAGATATCTCGCCAAAGAAATCAATCTCCTGTTCCTTCTCGTACCCATTTTTCACATCATACACATGCACGAAGTCAGCAGGCTCTGCCATTGCCATATACTGACCATCAGAACTATACCTGATCGACCGGATGGCTCCAAGGTTTCCCTTCAGAACAGCAACTGACTCGGACAGATTTCGTACATCCCAAACCCGGCAGGTTTTATCCTGGTTTCCAGTAGCAAAAGTGACACCATCAGGGTGCCACGCTGATGCAAACGAGAAATCTAAGTGCCCACACAAAGGCATTACTGTCTGCAAGAATGAGAAAAAAGCAATCAAACTATACATATTTAGCTATTAAAGCTCCAAAGGTATCATCACCAATAGGTCATGAACAACTAAAACAAATAGTACCTTTCCAGTTTGGGAGTCCACCATCATGCCTTCTGGGTTATCTCCCACAATTATAAGAAGTTTACCATCGGGACTCAGAGAAGTATGCTGCAAATAGTAGAGAAAAGCATGTTATAACAATCCGGTGCATCCTGTGTCATTCCGTGATATGAACACCACAGTTCGTGATTTAGCCTTGGCCTAGGCAACATCAAGTGATTGGATCTCATGCCCAAGCTACCAATATTGGTTGACAGAAAAGAAAAAGAGCATCTTAAACCACAACCATCTCCCTCATGGCCTTTAGATAAAAAGGAAGCGAGATTGTGGAGCTGTGAAGCGGCAAAGCCGACTATAGATCCCCCCATTTGCGCTTTTCGCTTTGGTTTCTTAGTTAGGAACTTGCCTTTTAGTTAGAACTTGTCCTATTTCGTTTGGTAAAAGGGTCAATGCCTGAAGAGTGGATCATAATTTTGCATAACACCATCTTGCCTAACAGAATTGCTAGAAGTATAGGAGCATAACCAAATGACTACCAAGAGACCATATGCTCAAATAAATACACGGAATGGCCCTGCAAACAAATTGCTGAGATAGGATTCTATCAAATGACTCTTAAAAACTTCTCATTATCATATCTCACCACTGGCAAGACAAATGTCCAATATCGATGAAGGACCTCAACAAGCAAACACCAATCATTATGATGCCAAACCAATGCCTAAACAGTGGAGGAGCCAGAAATTAGGTGACCCAGTCGATATAAATAATTTAATATCTTTTTATGTAGCATATGTTTTTCATGTGTATAGCAAAACAAAAACAATGCTCAAGATTGTAAAAATTGTCGTCAATAAGTTTATTGACCTACTGATACCCAGCATTATATCCATCGTAGTTATAGATAATGCACACAATAAAAATGACAATTCTGTCTCTTCAATTGAAAATTGCGCATATAAAATATGTTCTCCTTATAAATTTATGATTGTAGAGAAAATAGAAAGTAGTTGAAAATAAGAGAAATGCTAACAAATTATACATTATGACTTCGACATAAGATACTTTTTTGCTTTCCAAAATTCTTTTCACTCAAAAATTTTATCTCTAAGAAAAAATTTGATCTGAGCTAAATCTTGAATTTTAACAAATAATTTATGCATAAATACAAACATACATATACATATATATGTAGATATACACTATTGGTTATTAATGTAATGTAAGTCTTCTATGAGCTTTAACGGTAGCTTTGGATATTTGGGGGGCCATATAGTATTTTTTTTGGACAAAAAATTGTGTACAGGAGTCAAGGGAAGATGCAGTGTTCCAAATTTTGGGGAACCGCAGTCCCTTCCCCCAGTCCTCCTCCCTCCAGCAACCCCCTCCTCTACCACTTTGCATAATTAAGGCTCAACCATTCTGAGGAAGGGAAGGATTGCCGAGCTAGATTTACAATTACTAAAAACGAGTCAACCTGTTAATTTAACAAACCATGGCATATGACCACCTTCTTCTATTGAATCATGAGCTTGACCAACAACGAGATCATCACTATCAAAACCATCTGCATGCATGTGTTATTTCATGATATAAAGCACAAAACACTAGGTACCAATGTCATCTCCGCACAATAAGGAAACACAATCTAAGATACTCACATTTACTGGCCAAGGAAAACGGAAGTGCTTAGAAAGCTGAAATTTCTCCATATCGAAGTCTCTAACTCCACAGTCATTATTTGAAGCTGTGAAGTGAACTGCACCACTAAGAATCACAAGAGACAAGTTCAATCAGTTTTTATATCTGTAAGTTCATAGTTCTACACTTAACAAAAAGAAAAAATTCATAGCTCCACCACCAAGGGGAAAATAAGTACCTGGAGCTGGTATATATCTCAAGAGCATTTGTTATGGCATTATCATCATAAGTTGTCCTGGAACAAAAACTAACTCCGTGCCGATCCAGATGCTGCCAACAAGCAACAAAGTTTTAGAAAGAAAGTTTTGGCCCGTATATTTATAATTTGTCAGTTAAGAACTCTTTAAAGGGTAGAGATAGTATAGTGACTGGATGACAGTAATTATTAAAAGGTTAACAAGAGATGTTAGTCTATTCTCCAATATTAGAAGTTTCCTTCATTTTGTCCAGGTATTCTATTGAGAAGCTTGATTTCTAAGATACTCCAATGAATGCATAAAAACACAAAAACCAGCTATGCCATCAACATGAACAAAGGCGGATATGCAACTGCAGCGCCAATGCTCCTTAAGTCTACAATATCTCTGCCTACCTTTCAAGAATATTTTCAAAGAAGAGGTATGCAACTTACCTTGCAAATTAGCTCTCCTTGGAACCCCCCAGCAACAAGCAACTTATCTTTTACCGCAAGAGTACTCACTTGAGTCTGACTAAATCCCTCTAACAGACTTCCTGGATGTTTCTGTATTGGAAAATAGATCGCCAGATTTGACGAAAGAGCATAATTCAAGATCCAAACAGTCAAGAAATTTAAGTACAGCAAGTCTATAAAAACCTAACTTTATTAATCAAACCTAAGTATCTTGTCCCTAACACCCACCTCTGAGGGCGCAACATGCCCTGAGACATTCAGGATTTCAGATTTGCTGCAAGTTAAGGAAGACCAATGGATCACAGCAAAATGAGACATAAAGTACACATCATGCTTTGAAGTAGCCCAAACCAAGTTCCTCAACTGCATCAGCAAACAACAAAAATTGATATGAGTCAATAATACCCCAATTCCCATTTTTCAGAAAAGCTTCATGCCTAAGTGTCCGCATTTAGTTGTACCCATGTCTGGAATACATGTCAGTAAAACAATTCGACTAACCTATTTTAGCAACTATCAAGTTAAGAGTTGTTACCAATAGGCTCCAATGAGATTGATTCATTTGAGCCGGTAACACTAATAAGAGGATCAATAGGGTGAAGCCAGAGAGTATTATGAAGAATCATTGATATCACAGATCTCAGAGATCATCAAGGAATTCAGAAGGAAAGGGAGAAAGAGTAACCAAGAGGTCATCACAATAATATTAAATCAACTTGCCTGGAAATGAAGAATGGTTGATTTCACCGATCTTGAATTTCTTCGGAACTCATAATACAAGCCACCTTTCCTGGTAACTTTGCAATCCTAAGTGGACGTATAACAGAAAATTAGAAAAACGTGATTGCATCAATTTACTAGGTTAAATTACAATTACCAACACATTCAAATAATAAGTAAATATGTAATGAAAAGGCGCAAAAATAATATATTTTACCTTGCCTGACCCCTCTCCAGAATGAGGGATGTTTTCATAGTTCTTGTATTGTTCTAACCTAGTTTGCCGGTATTCCTCCCTAGTGATGCTTAGCCTATCCCAAGGAATCCCCTGGATGTCTTTTCCACTTCTTGCTTGAGCAGCAGTTGTATCAGCCACTTTACTATTCTGCACCCGAGCCAGAAACTTATTCTAAGAAACTCATAAACCTAAGTGTAAGGCTATATGAGACATGCAAAAACGACATTATTCTCAAATAAAAAACAAAATGGTTCCAAAGATAGAAGCTACATTCTACACTAGTATTAGGTAACATGAAATCTATTTATTGGGTTTAAGCTATGCACATATGTGATCTTGCAAAGCATGTCAGTATAAACACAAACCGAGTTGTCGTATTCATCAACATCGGACTCTGAGCCGGCCATTTCTCTACCACGAAACTCATCATCCATCTCCTCATCTACATCTTCCATCTCATATTCATCCGCCATGTATTCAGCATCATCACCTTGATACTCTGACATATTCTGTCCACCGATTCCACACCTAATACGGCAAAAAATCATAACCAAGTTGCAAAGCATCAGAACAGACAATGTTTTACTTTACCCAAAAATATGCAGCAATTGAAGGTGAAATCTAATTACAAGGCTACACCACCACTACATGCTTCAAATGGTTTCAGGTATCGCATTTTCCAACTCTATATTTAACTATCAGCTAATAAAAATCATCACATCACCATTGTTCAAAATGATTGCAGGATTGCCAAGCTTTGACGTATCATCAGTTCTGAATTCAATTCACTCATGGCAGTTTCTGTTACCTAGTTTTTCTATTGCAACACTTGTCCAAATTAGACCATCAGAAAACTCGTTCATATAAAGTCACTCAATGAAGCAGTTATGCACATCGTTGCTGGTAAAACAGAAATTACTAATATCCACAAAGTTTTCCCCTACTCAAGCCAGGTGCATATATGTAAGATCAAGATAAAATTGTCTTGATTGTAATATACGTCAACATGAATGGCCAAATGGTATCTCATATCTATCTCTAAAGGCGTTGTAAGCAGCGCAAACCATGGTCACAGCACAAACAGTACCCTTGAAAGAGCAGAAGCAAGCATAACCTGAACCTTCAACTAACAAGACAGGCCATAATCTAAGCAGAACAGTCATTCTTTAATTTTGTTGCAACCCTGATTCAAACATGCGTACTAACCCTAACATAACTTGCATATCCTAATCATTACTTTGGTATTGCCAATCCAATTAGCTCTTTTATTCTAAATGCAACGAATACCTTGCTTTGGCAGAACCATCACCTCATAACGCCCTATGATCTTTAAATATCCAATATCAAAGGGCTCAATTCTACAAAGTCTTTGACTTTTGGTAAACCCATAACAAGATTGCACCCGACGTATTCAAACGACCATGATCCCCCTGCTTACTCACACTACAAACCAAATCCCCAAAACCCCAAAATAAATAGAAATAAATAACAAAAAGCCAAATTTAATTAGCGAAGAGAGAAAACCATAGAGAGAATATCAGGATCAAACAAAAGAGAACGAATACAGGAAAAAAAAATATGACCGCATAAATCGGATCCACTTGCCGTAAAACAGACAAAGGCTCAACCTTTGTCAACTGCTTCAAATCAATCTTCGTAAAGATAAAAGTAACAAAAAGGCGGGGGATCGAACTACAAAACCCCAGGATCGTAACCAAGTCCCGCGTGTGTTAAAATTACCTAGAAATCCAAAAAAAATCACGCAAGGAAACAACAGAAATGCAATTCACCTTTTTTCTCTGCGCTGGAAGGACGGAACTTTGTCGATCTAGAAATCAGAAAATCAGTAAATGAGACGCATCGTCGCCGACATCAATATAATAATTATATTTTTAAAAAAGCTGATTTTGTATTAAGTCTTCTTAGTGTGATATTAAAAATGATTTTTTTTTCTTTTTTTAAGGTGGGGGTGGGGGGTTATGGATCGCGTAAAGAAAGAGAGACAGAGGGAAGGGAATTGGGAAATTGGGAGTATTTTCTTCGCTTCAGCTTTATCCACTGGTTTTGGGGAATGAAAGGGACGGTTTTGGGGGGTAGTTTTTGTTGCGTCTCGAAGGGGTTTCACGCAGTCGTTGAAAAATATATTTCACGAGGGTCTTTTCTTCCAGTAATCCACACAGCACATATAAAACTCCTTTTCCCCATCTCTGCTTTTTCTCCAGGGACTATTAATTCCCCTTATAGAGATTTACTCTCCATTTTATTTCCTATTTTCCAATAAACAAGATTATCAGATCCAGAGGACCCAATATCGAATACAAAAAGCACATGCTCGTCTACGTGACCCGTGACTCCACATTTTTTGAATCCCCTTTCCTTTAATCACGGAAAATTTATATTTTTCATGTTTCATATAAAAAAATCTTTCAGTGGCGACAAATCTTTTGGTTATATATCAGCATTTATCCAATTTACTTGAGAAAAACATTATGACCCACAACACATTGCTTCTTGATTTCCATAATGCACGTAGAAGTATGCAACTCTCAGTCATCTTTCGTTGAATTGTAATTCATCCAAAATCCTATTTACTGTCATCCAAAAAGCTCACTTCTTTTATATTTTGATTAGCTACACTTGCACAACATACCAAATGTACAACTACACCATCTCTAACCGTGCGTCATTATACCAAGTTCTTCAACTGCACCAAGTTATCAGCAACATCAACACACTTATTTGCAGGTTCTTCATATTCATCTCACATTAGAGAATCAAGGTACGAGTAATTTCGGCATCGGCCATACTCGAGAAGGCTACCATACGTACGATCCCACACCCCTATAAAAAGAGACTCTGTGTCTGGACTGAATGATATGCCAGATATCTCGCCAAAGAAATCAATCTCCTGTTCCTTCTCGTACCCATTTTTCACATCATACACATGCACGAAGTCAGCAGGCTCTGCCATTGCCATATACTGACCATCAGAACTATACCTGATCGACCGGATGGCTCCAAGGTTTCCCTTCAGAACAGCAACTGACTCGGACAGATTTCGTACATCCCAAACCCGGCAGGTTTTATCCTGGTTTCCAGTAGCAAAAGTGACACCATCAGGGTGCCACGCTGATGCAAACGAGAAATCTAAGTGCCCACACAAAGGCATTACTGTCTGCAAGAATGAGAAAAAAGCAATCAAACTATACATATTTAGCTATTAAAGCTCCAAAGGTATCATCAGTCTCTTCAATTGAAAATTGCGCATATAAAATATGTTCTCCTTATAAATTTATGATTGTAGAGAAAATAGAAAGTAGTTGAAAATAAGAGAAATGCTAACAAATTATACATTATGACTTCGACATAAGATACTTTTTTGCTTTCCAAAATTCTTTTCACTCAAAAATTTTATCTCTAAGAAAAAATTTGATCTGAGCTAAATCTTGAATTTTAACAAATAATTTATGCATAAATACAAACATACATATACATATATATGTAGATATACACTATTGGTTATTAATGTAATGTAAGTCTTCTATGAGCTTTAACGGTAGCTTTGGATATTTGGGGGGCCATATAGTATTTTTTTTGGACAAAAAATTGTGTACAGGAGTCAAGGGAAGATGCAGTGTTCCAAATTTTGGGGAACCGCAGTCCCTTCCCCCAGTCCTCCTCCCTCCAGCAACCCCCTCCTCTACCACTTTGCATAATTAAGGCTCAACCATTCTGAGGAAGGGAAGGATTGCCGAGCTAGATTTACAATTACTAAAAACGAGTCAACCTGTTAATTTAACAAACCATGGCATATGACCACCTTCTTCTATTGAATCATGAGCTTGACCAACAACGAGATCATCACTATCAAAACCATCTGCATGCATGTGTTATTTCATGATATAAAGCACAAAACACTAGGTACCAATGTCATCTCCGCACAATAAGGAAACACAATCTAAGATACTCACATTTACTGGCCAAGGAAAACGGAAGTGCTTAGAAAGCTGAAATTTCTCCATATCGAAGTCTCTAACTCCACAGTCATTATTTGAAGCTGTGAAGTGAACTGCACCACTAAGAATCACAAGAGACAAGTTCAATCAGTTTTTATATCTGTAAGTTCATAGTTCTACACTTAACAAAAAGAAAAAATTCATAGCTCCACCACCAAGGGGAAAATAAGTACCTGGAGCTGGTATATATCTCAAGAGCATTTGTTATGGCATTATCATCATAAGTTGTCCTGGAACAAAAACTAACTCCGTGCCGATCCAGATGCTGCCAACAAGCAACAAAGTTTTAGAAAGAAAGTTTTGGCCCGTATATTTATAATTTGTCAGTTAAGAACTCTTTAAAGGGTAGAGATAGTATAGTGACTGGATGACAGTAATTATTAAAAGGTTAACAAGAGATGTTAGTCTATTCTCCAATATTAGAAGTTTCCTTCATTTTGTCCAGGTATTCTATTGAGAAGCTTGATTTCTAAGATACTCCAATGAATGCATAAAAACACAAAAACCAGCTATGCCATCAACATGAACAAAGGCGGATATGCAACTGCAGCGCCAATGCTCCTTAAGTCTACAATATCTCTGCCTACCTTTCAAGAATATTTTCAAAGAAGAGGTATGCAACTTACCTTGCAAATTAGCTCTCCTTGGAACCCCCCAGCAACAAGCAACTTATCTTTTACCGCAAGAGTACTCACTTGAGTCTGACTAAATCCCTCTAACAGACTTCCTGGATGTTTCTGTATTGGAAAATAGATCGCCAGATTTGACGAAAGAGCATAATTCAAGATCCAAACAGTCAAGAAATTTAAGTACAGCAAGTCTATAAAAACCTAACTTTATTAATCAAACCTAAGTATCTTGTCCCTAACACCCACCTCTGAGGGCGCAACATGCCCTGAGACATTCAGGATTTCAGATTTGCTGCAAGTTAAGGAAGACCAATGGATCACAGCAAAATGAGACATAAAGTACACATCATGCTTTGAAGTAGCCCAAACCAAGTTCCTCAACTGCATCAGCAAACAACAAAAATTGATATGAGTCAATAATACCCCAATTCCCATTTTTCAGAAAAGCTTCATGCCTAAGTGTCCGCATTTAGTTGTATCCATGTCTGGAATACATGTCAGTAAAACAATTCGACTAACCTATTTTAGCAACTATCAAGTTAAGAGTTGTTACCAATAGGCTCCAATGAGATTGATTCATTTGAGCCGGTAACACTAATAAGAGGATCAATAGGGTGAAGCCAGAGAGTATTATGAAGAATCATTGATATCACAGATCTCAGAGATCATCAAGGAATTCAGAAGGAAAGGGAGAAAGAGTAACCAAGAGGTCATCACAATAATATTAAATCAACTTGCCTGGAAATGAAGAATGGTTGATTTCACCGATCTTGAATTTCTTCGGAACTCATAATACGAGCCACCTTTCCTGGTAACTTTGCAATCCTAAGTGGACGTATAACAGAAAATTAGAAAAACGTGATTGCATCAATTTACTAGGTTAAATTACAATTACCAACACATTCAAATAATAAGTATATGTAATGAAAAGGCGCAAAAATAATATATTTTACCTTGCCTGACCCCTCTCCAGAATGAGGGATGTTTTCATAGTTCTTGTATTGTTCTAACCTAGTTTGCCGGTATTCCTCCCTAGTGATGCTTAGCCTATCCCAAGGAATCCCCTGGATGTCTTTTCCACTTCTTGCTTGAGCAGCAGTTGTATCAGCCACTTTACTATTCTGCACCCGAGCCAGAAACTTATTCTAAGAAACTCATAAACCTAAGTGTAAGGCTATATGAGACATGCAAAAACGACATTATTCTCAAATAAAAAACAAAATGGTTCCAAAGATAGAAGCTACATTCTACACTAGTATTAGGTAACATGAAATCTATTTATTGGGTTTAAGCTATGCACATATGTGATCTTGCAAAGCATGTCAGTATAAACACAAACCGAGTTGTCGTATTCATCAACATCGGACTCTGAGCCGGCCATTTCTCTACCGCGAAACTCATCATCCATCTCCTCATCTACATCTTCCATCTCATATTCATCCGCCATGTATTCAGCATCATCACCTTGATACTCTGACATATTCTGTCCACCGATTCCACACCTAATACGGCAAAAAATCATAACCAAGTTGCAAAGCATCAGAACAGACAATGTTTTACTTTACCCAAAAATATGCAGCAATTGAAGGTGAAATCTAATTACAAGGCTACACCACCACTACATGCTTCAAATGGTTTCAGGTATCGCATTTTCCAACTCTATATTTAACTATCAGCTAATAAAAATCATCACATCACCATTGTTCAAAATGATTGCAGGATTGCCAAGCTTTGACGTATCATCAGTTCTGAATTCAATTCACTCATGGCAGTTTCTGTTACCTAGTTTTTCTATTGCAACACTTGTCCAAATTAGACCATCAGAAAACTCGTTCATATAAAGTCACTCAATGAAGCAGTTATGCACATCGTTGCTGGTAAAACAGAAATTACTAATATCCACAAAGTTTTCCCCTACTCAAGCCAGGTGCATATATGTAAGATCAAGATAAAATTGTCTTGATTGTAATATACGTCAACATGAATGGCCAAATGGTATCTCATATCTATCTCTAAAGGCGTTGTAAGCAGCGCAAACCATGGTCACAGCACAAACAGTACCCTTGAAAGAGCAGAAGCAAGCATTGAACCTTCAACTAACAAGACAGGCCATAATCTAAGCAGAACAGTCATTCTTTAATTTTGTTGCAACCCTGATTCAAACATGCGTACTAACCCTAACATAACTTGCATATCCTAATCATTACTTTGGTATTGCCAATCCAATTAGCTCTTTTATTCTAAATGCAACGAATACCTTGCTTTGGCAGAACCATCACCTCATAACGCCCTATGATCTTTAAATATCCAATATCAAAGGGCTCAATTCTACAAAGTCTTTGACTTTTGGTAAACCCATAACAAGATTGCACCCGACGTATTCAAACGACCATGATCCCCCTGCTTACTCACACTACAAACCAAATCCCCAAAACCCCAAAATAAATAGAAATAAATAACAAAAAGCCAAATTTAATTAGCGAAGAGAGAAAACCTCAGGATCAAACAAAAGAGAACGAATACAGGAAAAAAAAATATGACCGCATAAATCGGATCCACTTGCCGTAAAACAGACAAAGGCTCAACCTTTGTCAACTGCTTCAAATCAATCTTCGTAAAGATAAAAGTAACAAAAAGGCGGGGGATCGAACTACAAAACCCCAGGATCGTAACCAAGTCCCGCGTGTGTTAAAATTACCTAGAAATCCAAAAAAAATCACGCAAGGAAACAACAGAAATGCAATTCACCTTTTTTCTCTGCGCTGGAAGGACGGAACTTTGTCGATCTAGAAATCAGAAAATCAGTAAATGAGACGCATCGTCGCCGACATCGCTGATTTTGTATTAAGTCTTCTTAGTGTGATATTAAAAATGTTCTCGCGTAAAGAAAGAGAGACTTATCAAATTTATGATGTAGAGAAAATAGAAAGTGTTGAATAAGAGAAAAGGACATTATGTTCGACATATAGATACTTTTTTGCTTTCAAAAAGGGGTTTCATTATCTCTAAGAAAAAATTTGATCTGAGTTAAATCTTGTTTAACGTAATTTCCATAAATACAGACTAGATAACACTATTGGTTCTAATCTGTCTTCTAGCTTTAACGGTAGCTTATGGATATTTGGGGGGCCATATAGTATTTTTTTTGGACAAAAAATTGTGTACAGGAGTCAAGGGAAGATGCAGTGTTCCAAATTTTGGGGAACCGCAGTCCCTTCCCCCAGTCCTCCTCCCTCCAGCAACCCCCTCCTCTACCACTTTGCATAATTAAGGCTCAACCATTCTGAGGAAGGGAAGGATTGCCGAGCTAGATTTACAATTACTAAAAACGAGTCAACCTGTTAATTTAACAAACCATGGCATATGACCACCTTCTTCTATTGAATCATGAGCTTGACCAACAACGAGATCATCACTATCAAAACCATCTGCATGCATGTGTTATTTCATGATATAAAGCACAAAACACTAGGTACCAATGTCATCTCCGCACAATAAGGAAACACAATCTAAGATACTCACATTTACTGGCCAAGGAAAACGGAAGTGCTTAGAAAGCTGAAATTTCTCCATATCGAAGTCTCTAACTCCACAGTCATTATTTGAAGCTGTGAAGTGAACTGCACCACTAAGAATCACAAGAGACAAGTTCAATCAGTTTTTATATCTGTAAGTTCATAGTTCTACACTTAACAAAAAGAAAAAATTCATAGCTCCACCACCAAGGGGAAAATAAGTACCTGGAGCTGGTATATATCTCAAGAGCATTTGTTATGGCATTATCATCATAAGTTGTCCTGGAACAAAAACTAACTCCGTGCCGATCCAGATGCTGCCAACAAGCAACAAAGTTTTAGAAAGAAAGTTTTGGCCCGTATATTTATAATTTGTCAGTTAAGAACTCTTTAAAGGGTAGAGATAGTATAGTGACTGGATGACAGTAATTATTAAAAGGTTAACAAGAGATGTTAGTCTATTCTCCAATATTAGAAGTTTCCTTCATTTTGTCCAGGTATTCTATTGAGAAGCTTGATTTCTAAGATACTCCAATGAATGCATAAAAACACAAAAACCAGCTATGCCATCAACATGAACAAAGGCGGATATGCAACTGCAGCGCCAATGCTCCTTAAGTCTACAATATCTCTGCCTACCTTTCAAGAATATTTTCAAAGAAGAGGTATGCAACTTACCTTGCAAATTAGCTCTCCTTGGAACCCCCCAGCAACAAGCAACTTATCTTTTACCGCAAGAGTACTCACTTGAGTCTGACTAAATCCCTCTAACAGACTTCCTGGATGTTTCTGTATTGGAAAATAGATCGCCAGATTTGACGAAAGAGCATAATTCAAGATCCAAACAGTCAAGAAATTTAAGTACAGCAAGTCTATAAAAACCTAACTTTATTAATCAAACCTAAGTATCTTGTCCCTAACACCCACCTCTGAGGGCGCAACATGCCCTGAGACATTCAGGATTTCAGATTTGCTGCAAGTTAAGGAAGACCAATGGATCACAGCAAAATGAGACATAAAGTACACATCATGCTTTGAAGTAGCCCAAACCAAGTTCCTCAACTGCATCAGCAAACAACAAAAATTGATATGAGTCAATAATACCCCAATTCCCATTTTTCAGAAAAGCTTCATGCCTAAGTGTCCGCATTTAGTTGTATCCATGTCTGGAATACATGTCAGTAAAACAATTCGACTAACCTATTTTAGCAACTATCAAGTTAAGAGTTGTTACCAATAGGCTCCAATGAGATTGATTCATTTGAGCCGGTAACACTAATAAGAGGATCAATAGGGTGAAGCCAGAGAGTATTATGAAGAATCATTGATATCACAGATCTCAGAGATCATCAAGGAATTCAGAAGGAAAGGGAGAAAGAGTAACCAAGAGGTCATCACAATAATATTAAATCAACTTGCCTGGAAATGAAGAATGGTTGATTTCACCGATCTTGAATTTCTTCGGAACTCATAATACGAGCCACCTTTCCTGGTAACTTTGCAATCCTAAGTGGACGTATAACAGAAAATTAGAAAAATGTGATTGCATCAATTTACTAGGTTAAATTACAATTACCAACACATTCAAATAATAAGTAAATATGTAATGAAAAGGCGCAAAAATAATATATTTTACCTTGCCTGACCCCTCTCCAGAATGAGGGATGTTTTCATAGTTCTTGTATTGTTCTAACCTAGTTTGCCGGTATTCCTCCCTAGTGATGCTTAGCCTATCCCAAGGAATCCCCTGGATGTCTTTTCCACTTCTTGCTTGAGCAGCAGTTGTATCAGCCACTTTACTATTCTGCACCCGAGCCAGAAACTTATTCTAAGAAACTCATAAACCTAAGTGTAAGGCTATATGAGACATGCAAAAACGACATTATTCTCCAATAAAAAACAAAATGGTTCCAAAGATAGAAGCTACATTCTACACTAGTATTAGGTAACATGAAATCTATTTATTGGGTTTAAGCTATGCACATATGTGATCTTGCAAAGCATGTCAGTATAAACACAAACCGAGTTGTCGTATTCATCAACATCGGACTCTGAGCCGCCCATTTCTCTACCACGAAACTCATCATCCATCTCCTCATCTACATCTTCCATCTCATATTCATCCGCCATGTATTCAGCATCATCACCTTGATACTCTGACATATTCTGTCCACCGATTCCACACCTAATACGGCAAAAAATCATAACCAAGTTGCAAAGCATCAGAACAGACAATGTTTTACTTTACCCAAAAATATGCAGCAATTGAAGGTGAAATCTAATTACAAGGCTACACCACCACTACATGCTTCAAATGGTTTCAGGTATCGCATTTTCCAACTCTATATTTAACTATCAGCTAATAAAAATCATCACATCACCATTGTTCAAAATGATTGCAGGATTGCCAAGCTTTGACGTATCATCAGTTCTGAATTCAATTCACTCATGGCAGTTTCTGTTACCTAGTTTTTCTATTGCAACACTTGTCCAAATTAGACCATCAGAAAACTCGTTCATATAAAGTCACTCAATGAAGCAGTTATGCACATCGTTGCTGGTAAAACAGAAATTACTAATATCCACAAAGTTTTCCCCTACTCAAGCCAGGTGCATATATGTAAGATCAAGATAAAATTGTCTTGATTGTAATATACGTCAACATGAATGGCCAAATGGTATCTCATATCTATCTCTAAAGGCGTTGTAAGCAGCGCAAACCATGGTCACAGCACAAACAGTACCCTTGAAAGAGCAGAAGCAAGCATAACCTGAACCTTCAACTAACAAACAGGCCATAATCTAAGCAGAACAGCCATTCTTTAATTTTGTTGCAACCCTGATTCAAACATGCGTACTAACCCTAACATAACTTGCATATCCTAATCATTACTTTGGTATTGCCAATCCAATTAGCTCTTTTATTCTAAATGCAACGAATACCTTGCTTTGGCAGAACCATCACCTCATAACGCCCTATGATCTTTAAATATCCAATATCAAAGGGCTCAATTCTACAAAGTCTTTGACTTTTGGTAAACCCATAACAAGATTGCACCCGACGTATTCAAACGACCATGATCCCCCTGCTTACTCACACTACAAACCAAATCCCCAAAACCCCAAAATAAATAGAAATAAATAACAAAAAGCCAAATTTAATTAGCGAAGAGAGAAAACCATAGAGAGAATATCAGGATCAAACAAAAGAGAACGAATACAGGAAAAAAAAATATGACCGCATAAATCGGATCCACTTGCCGTAAAACAGACAAAGGCTCAACCTTTGTCAACTGCTTCAAATCAATCTTCGTAAAGATAAAAGTAACAAAAAGGCGGGGGATCGAACTACAAAACCCCAGGATCGTAACCAAGTCCCGCGTGTGTTAAAATTACCTAGAAATCCAAAAAAAATCACGCAAGGAAACAACAGAAATGCAATTCACCTTTTTTCTCTGCGCTGGAAGGACGGAACTTTGTCGATCTAGAAATCAGAAAATCAGTAAATGAGACGCATCGTCGCCGACATCAATATAATAATTATATTTTTAAAAAAGCTGATTTTGTATTAAGTCTTCTTAGTGTGATATTAAAAATGATTTTTTTTTCTTTTTAAGTGGGGGTGGGGGGTTATGGATCGCGTAAAGAAAGAAGACAGAGGGAAGGAATTGGGAAATTGGGAGTATTTTCTTCGCTTCAGCTTTATCCACTGGTTTTGGGGAATGAAAGGGACGGTTTTGGGGGGTAGTTTTTGTTGCGTCTCGAAGGGGTTTCACGCAGTCGTTGAAAAATATATTTCACGAGGGTCTTTTCTTCCAGTAATCCACACAGCACATATAAAACTCCTTTTCCCCATCTCTGCTTTTTCTCCAGGGACTATTAATTCCCCTTATAGAGATTTACTCTCCATTTTATTTCCTATTTTCCAATAAACAAGATTATCAGATCCAGAGGACCCAATATCGAATACAAAAAGCACATGCTCGTCTACGTGACCCGTGACTCCACATTTTTTGAATCCCCTTTCCTTTAATCACGGAAAATTTATATTTTTCATGTTTCATATAAAAAAATCTTTCAGTGGCGACAAATCTTTTGGTTATATATCAGCATTTATCCAATTTACTTGAGAAAAACATTATGACCCACAACACATTGCTTCTTGATTTCCATAATGCACGTAGAAGTATGCAACTCTCAGTCATCTTTCGTTGAATTGTAATTCATCCAAAATCCTATTTACTGTCATCCAAAAAGCTCACTTCTTTTATATTTTGATCCATGGAGCCTGTAGATCCAAAAATCTCCTCTCTAAATTGGGCCCCAAAAGTCACCTCTCAAGTCTCAAGTCTTCAGCAACATCCGAAGTTGATAAAAAAAATTTTTTTTCTATTTAATGCAAAAAAAAGTAATGAAAGTTCAGGAAATTATTTATACTATTTCAAAAGAACTGTTTTGATTTATCAATAAAATTTTTTTAGTTTGATTTAAAATAAAATTGATGTAAAAATAAAATAAAATAAAAACCTAAAACGAATAGATAAATTTGACATTCAAATACTACCTAAATATCTCACTAAGATATGAAAGTAAAAAATAGATAAAGAATGTATAAATTATAACACCCACGTGTACTCCACAGAAAGTAGCCACCACTTCATTCAAAATTTCCCCCGAACGCTGCCACGCTGGTAGTCTCTGAACTTCCCAGGTCAGTTACCTCACAAAGCGTCGACTTGTCTGTTTGCTCGCATGGAACAGTAAAACAGAAGCAAATTTGCAAAACCCGGAGCTGCCCCTTTCCGTTCGTTGGCTCTTCAAGGCTTAACCCATCGATGCGATGTCGCTGCTCAGGAAGGTATGGGAATCCGTGTCGAACAGGAAGTGTGCCAATTCAGATCGCCAGCAATTCGTTTTGGGGTCGTACTCTTCGTCCTCCTCGTCTTTGGGGGCGTTCGACCGGATACCGTTAGATGTGTTGATGCTGATACTGCGAATTCTTGGGCCCAAAGAGGCCATGAAAATGAGCCTCGTATGCAAGTGTTGGTATTCCCTCGTCTCTGACAATCGTCTTTGGATTTTCTTCCTCCAGAATCAGAAGGAGTCCTGGGACTCCATTTTTTTCGCCGAAACGACTTTGAGAGCTGGGTATCCTTTTCAGTAAGTTTTTAGTTTTGCTTTGGCTTTGTTCGGTTGCGAGAGGGAGGAAAAAGAGTCTTGAGTTTTGGTTAATTCGTCTCAGCTCATACATGATAATTGCACTACTAACGATCGAGTTTGAGTTAGTTATATTTTGTAAACATGTCGCTCTTATTAATTATTTGCAAGTCTCTCGTGTCTGTTCTGAAACCTTCTTCCTCTTCCGTAATGATTAAAAAGTTTGATTTTTGATGGCTTTGATCTGGTCCATTAAGTGGTTTAGGTTCTGCTTAGAAGGGAAAAAAAAAAAAAAGTAGTTTAGGTTCTAGCTGGTCTTTGAGAGAAGTTTGAGTTAGGGAAGTTTATGATCAAGGCTGAAATCTATTTTAAGCAACCATTTTTTGATGGTTTTAGCACAATTAGTTGTCTGTAAAAGATTGAACTGTTAACGTTAATTTCCGTCAATACGACAGTCTTCGTAAGTTGGCATAGATATGCAATGCAAGAATAGCAACATCAATCGTCTAAACATCAGATAACGGCAAAGCTTGTGTGCTGTTTTAAAGATTCTTTCACGGTATTCTTAATCTCATTAGTTCCTAAAATGAACTCTGGTTGCAGAACATTCTCCTCTCACATGCCAGAATTATCCTTCATGCGCATTTATAGTCAACGGGCACTAGTTCAGGGTTCTGTTATTATTGACGGTGAGCCTCTTGAATGTTCTTCCTTCCCCATGCTTTATCATAATTGAGAACGGATGCAAATGGTGGTAGATTTACAGTCTAACAGAATTTATTTTCTGATCTTTAATGTTAACAGTTGTTTTGGTTGAATTATGAAAGCTTTTAGTATTCATTAAAAACATAGAACCGACATGTCAAACATGTTCACATTTTCTGTTTATGTAAACAAAAACAGGTGGTTCTGGCTATTGCAAGTTTGGTTGGAGCAAGTATGACTCTCCTTCAGGCCAGCCGTCGACATTCGTGGTACCGTTTCACTTGTAGCTTATTCTCTGAAACTTTACAAGATTCCAGGAACGATGAATTTTGCATGTTTATGTACTTATAGATGAGTTTCTGGCCGTCCTTCAGTGCTTCTTTCTCTAAATTGGTTTCCTTTTGCTACATCTGTATGTGCAGGAATTTGGTAACATTGAGTCGCCAATGTACTCTAGACTTCGACATTTTTATGCAACCATTTATAGCAGGTTTAATCCCTCTTCTTTTATTTTTTTTTCTTTTATGTTTTCTTTTTAGTTTTGCCTAGTCCTTCTAAATGTTAGTCATGCAAATTTTTTATTTAAACTTCTCTTTCTCTCTAGAAAGGCCAATCAAGTTATATTCTATTAAGCTTATATTTTAAATAGAAAACATGTGTGCAAATGTAAGTTCTCACTCTATAATCCAATAAGAAGTCTGCATAATTGGATTAAGATCTACGTGTACCCCATCGTTTTCCAGCCAAATTTGTTACAAGTGCACAAGATACTACTTTCCATGACATATTCAAGCTCTTATAGCTGTTTGGTTGTACTAGCATTTTTGCCAGCCTCAGATGTGTTAGTTCATCTGGGTCTTGGTGCTTTATTAATTACAAATTTTGATCATACTTCTTTACAGGATGCAGGTGAAACCAGCTAATTACCCGGCTGTTGTGTCTTTACCACTCTGCCACTATGACGGTCAGCTACTATCTAGTAACTTACCCAAGATCTCTGTCCTGGATTGCCTGCATTTATTCTCTATGCTCAAAACTTCAAATCCTTATGAAACTGATGTCAAAGCCCTAGGAACAAATAACACACTATAGATGCAAGCCCTAAAGGTAGGAAAATGACTTTCGCCACTTTTAAACATTTATTGCTTCATTTTAATGAAATTACTTGACTGACTACATGAAAATGAACTAGTTGGAGTTGTATGTTATGAAACATCAGACCAAAGATGTTTATTTGATAATTCTGTCAAATAACTTTGAGCTGTATAAGCTTTTGTCTGCAATTACGTGACTGACTATGTCAAAATCAACTAGTTTGAGTTGTATGTTATGAAACATTAGACCAAAGATGTGTATTTGATAGATTCTGTCAAACAATGTTTTTAGGTTGGATTCCTCATTGTTAACATA
Organism: Morella rubra; assembly: GCA_003952965.2. Taxonomy (NCBI): domain Eukaryota; kingdom Viridiplantae; phylum Streptophyta; class Magnoliopsida; order Fagales; family Myricaceae; genus Morella; species Morella rubra. Next base: position 189,190 of record CM025852.1, read on the forward strand.
AAGGAAAACATCTGGTGATCTTTTTGTGAGATCTGATTATATCGGAGTTTGGCTTATGCAGTGATTGATCAATGAAGTTCTACCTACATCGTGCCTTTCAATATGTACAAATGAAGTCTTTTCTTTCTCATTCTTCCAGATACTGAAAATGCCAAAGCATCAAGGCGGCAGCTCAAAGAAGCTATCTACTCGGCTCTGTTTGACATGAATGTTCCTGCGGTTTGTGCCATCAATCAGGTACATTTTGTCACCAGTTTTGTGATTGATTAAGTTCTGGAGGGTCATTCTTAAAACACAAAGCTTTCCAAGAGATTAAGAGTATTCATTCCATGTAAATATTTTCTATAAAGCTTTGACGTATACCAAACATGCTAGAAAAGGAATTATAGCTTTCCAAGACATTGGCCAGGGAAATAAGAAACCAGCCCAGACTGATGTAACCTAAACCTAAATCCAAAAGAAAAGGAATTCTTTAAGGCTATGGCAAGGAGTGAGTTACAAATCATTTTTTGGTTTTCTACATTACAGCACATCTTGCAGTCTAGGATTATAATGAGCTTTTGATTCATGACTTTGGCCTTCTATCTACTTGAAGGGCTATATGTAGAAGATGCTGATCTTTTACTGGGCTTGTCAAATTCGTTTATATAGCTGGTAAGGTCTGTGGTAGAATAAATGTGGGAAGCTAAAGTTCTTAATAATTGTCTCTACTTCCATAATCTTTTCCGTTTTTCACCCTCCCAAGGAGTAAAAAGCAAAAGAATGATCTTTCCCAGAGTACCTATTTCTTCATTTTCATCAAAAATTTTGATCTTGTAGCATTGTTATCTTGGGATTTTTTGTCCATTTCTGGCACAAGTTCAGTAAAGGTCAAGCTTAGCTATGACAATGGACTTTTATGGAGTGATATCATCATTGATCATTTCCTAGCAAGGGAGACAATGACCTCATTATGCTTTTGATGATTTAACCTGGGCAAAATGATTTTATTCCCTTTAAAAGTTCTCAGTTTTTAGGGTTGCATGCCCACATGCAACACATGATGCTATTCATGAAATTATTCAGTGTTTTGGGATGAAGGATGAACTTTATGGACAGCTAAATACCAGAGAGAGGTGGCTTGTTGGTGAAGTACAAAAGTAGGATTTATGTTTCGTGTCAGGCATTCCTTGTGTTAATTATTAAAACGCAGTATGATTTCTGAATATGGATATGTATTGTGGGCAGTTCTTTTTGGGGCTTGGAATAGGATTCTTTCAAAGACTTTAAGCTGCCAAATGTAATGCTCTAGTTGCTCTAGTTCAACTAACATAATGGGTTGGATGACTTGTGTATGTATTTGTGTCGCTTTTGTATATTCAATCTGCATCATTTCAATACTTTGACCTTGGTAAGATCATGTAAATCTATATTTACTCTCTGGTCTCAAATTTACCATACTCTAGTTTTGAAAATGTAGGCAACATTAGCATTGTATGCTGCGAGACGAACTTCAGGGATTGTTGTTAATATTGGTTTCCATGTCACATCTGTTGTTCCAAGTAAGCTCTCCTGATATTGCTCTTATTGACTTGAAACAATAGTGATATGCAAACAATCTTACTGTAATGCGGTGTAGTGGTAGGCTTCAATAGGCACTTCAAGCTTAGGTCAGGGACTTTTCTGTGTTATCTTTTATGGTAGTAATTTTTCGGTGTAGCCTTGTAAGGCTTTTGCCTCAAATCTGCAATTAGTGGTGGTTTTATAGCACATACTGTCCGCTTATTTCATTTTTTTGTCCCATTGTCGGTGGGCTTTCAGTGTATTTTTATTCTTTTTCCTTTAGAATTGATAATTGGATTCATGTTTTATGTTATTGGGTTGTACAGTCTTGAATGGTAAAGTAATGCGCAAGGTGGGGGTGGAAGTGGTGGGACTGGGAGCACTAAAACTTACAGGGTTCCTTAAGGAGTTGATGCAGCGGAACAATATAAATTTTGCATCAATGTACACCATTCGCACACTGAAAGAGGTACTTACATAATGCTTTCCCGTTGGTTTATCCAATTTTGATTCTCTTTTCATGAAAAAGTAGGTAGTGAGCTGTTGTTCTGGCTATTTTGCATGTGGGGGGTACATGTTATCAGAAACATCTTTTGCAATTATTGGGAGTCATCTTAGCAACATTAACACAGACAGATCCACTTTTATACTGTTATCACCGAATGCTGCTTGCTGTATCTCTGCCTTTTGGTTTTTTGAGTTGATACTACTTCAAGTTTGTGTTTTCAGTACTCCTTATATTTCCGAAGAAACATCCTACTGAAGTTAATTTTCTGCTGATCGGACATGCAGGCACTATGTTATGTTGCTGCTGATTATGAAGCTGAGCTGTCTAAAGATACTGAAGCATTACTTGAGGTTGAGGGAGAAGGTTGGTTTACCCTTTCAAAAGAGCGGTTTCAAACAGGAGAGATCTTGTTCCAGCCACGCATTGCAGGAGTGTAAGTTACACAATCTGGCTATCTTATAGTAAGTGGCTGGAGAACTCTCATATCAATGTTCTTTCAAAAACAATATCTTGCATATCTGCCCATTAAATTATTTAGATTTTTATCTACAAATTACAGCCTGATACTAAGCACGACAAATGAATTTCTGATATGATGGTTTTTGTCCACCTTTAGGAGCTGCTTATCGACAAGACGAACTAGTGACAAATGTTTCTGGAATTTCTGATCTAAGTAATTCATTTACTTTTCAACATAACTTACTGCAAAATTGATTGTAAGAACTACTTGCTTACACTTATAAGTCCAGAATTTCCAGAGGATACATACATAGAACTGTGTTTATTACTTGCTTAAAGAATAAGAAGTGGCAATTTAATAATTTAGATAAAATTGCAATTATGAACACGTGCATAAAACCCACCACTGGGCAAGAAACCATCAGTGGTAGATTTCAAGGATGAATCTACCCTTGATGCAGATTGAAACCTTCTTTTGTCCTTTTTAACTTTTGTTTCCCCACCTTTATTTATGTTATAACCATAGGACATCCATCATCTACTTCTACCACTGCAACTCACAACCTTGAAACCCTTAGCTCGTTGTTCTTTGAACATCGAAACCCTTGGGGGACCTTAATCAACCACTCACCTAAAGCTGGCAAAGTATGTTTCTTTTGTAGGTTGAGTGTTGGGTTTTTTTCTGCCTGGTTGTGTGCATCTGTTATTTGATCCGGTATCATATCCATTGTTTACCTTTTTGCAAATGGTGGAGGAGGGAAGATTGGTGGCACTGATTTGAATTTGGAGGTCGATAGGTGTTGTTGTTGGTGGATATCAAATTGTGGTGACAGCAATGAATAGATGTTGGGGCGAAGAGCTATTGGTGAGGGAGGCCGCACTTGGAGTGGGTGTTGAGGAGGAGGATGACGAAGCCAAGGTGGTGAAGCCTGTAGATGATGTCAGATCTGGCAAGTCCCTGGTAGCCAGCTATGAAAATCCAAGCACAGCAGTTGGAAAGGAGGAGTGATGTGAATAAAATGGTAGACTATGATAAAATATGGAAGTGGCAAATGACAACAGAGTTATTACCACTGTCTAATTCTCATGCGAAGACAGAGATTACATGGCTTTGATTAGACCAGGGAGGGGCAAGGAGGAATCTCGATAAGGTTTGCATGCGTGTGTGACTGTTCAGGAAATTTAAAAAGAAAAAATGAAAAAACATGGTCATGAGACTAGGGACAGGCGGAATTGTGAATCCTCTGATAAACTTGCAACTTTCGTATTGTGTTCAGCTGCATCAGTGGATCATGGCGACATGATGTGCACCCCTTTGGTAGAATAGTAGAATTAAGCAGGAGTTTAAAACAGCAGTGTTTATTTGCCATAACGCATAGTATTAGGAGGCCCTTGCACAGTTTAATTTACATTTCAGTTATACGTGTCATGAACCCGCATGCAGGAATCATTCTTCTGATCAAAGGGTTCGTTGCCTTAAAGAAGGTGTAAAGAAACCCTGTATCTTAATCAAGCCATGGCTGCAAGCCCTTTTAAGGTTGAGGCTCTTTTCTGTTTTTTTTTTTGCATCCAACAAAAAAAAGGTTTTATGTCGTAACATTTATCATCATCTTTATAGACGATGCCATGGATGTTTGGCAACAGGCTATGAAAATAGCACTTTGCAAATGCACTGATGCCATGGCTTTGATTAGACAAGAAGAGGGAAAGAAGGGAGGGGCAAGGAGGGGAATCTCGATAAGGTTTGCAACTGTTCAGGAAATTTAAAAAGAAAAAATGAAAAAACATGGTCATGAGACTAGGGACAGGCGGAATTGTGAATCCTCTGATAAACTTGCAACTTTCGTATTGTGTTCAGCTGCATCAGTGGATCATGGCGACATGATGTGCACCCCTTTGGTAGAATAGTAGAATTAAGCAGGAGTTTAAAACAGCAGTGTTTATTTGCCATAACGCATAGTATTAGGAGGCCCTTGCACAGTTTAATTTACATTTCAGTTATACGTGTCATGAACCCGCTTGATGCATCTGGAATCAATTCTTTCCTCTGATCAACTGTTTGTGGTGGTTCGTTGCACTTAAAGAAAGGTGTCCAAAGCTGTAAGTGCAGCTATGCTCTCTCTCTAGTTTCTGCTGGGGCTATTTTTTTTTTTTTTTCCAACACAAAAAAATTTCTTTTATGTCTAACATTATCATGTGCATCTTGGTATAGACGTGCCATGGGTTTGCAACAGGCTGTAGCACTTTGCATGCACCACTGCCATGATGCAGAATTAACAAGTGATGACGCTTGGTTCAAGACTGTAGTCTTGTCAGGGGGGACTGCCTGTTTACCAGGACTGCCAGGTACTGATCTAGATATAAATGTTGTAGAAGGACCTTTCCTTTGGGGTTCTCAACTTTTTCAGATGGAGCATGAATCTAATCTTATGTACCTAATTAAGTAGTAGGTCAATACCTTCGATTGTTGAGTATATGACCCTAATCGTGTTTTAATTTCTTCTGTTTCAGAAAGATTAGAGAAGGAACTGCATGGACTTCTTCCCCCATTGATTTCCCATGGAATAAGAATCATTCCTCCTCCTTATGGTGCACTCACCGTGTGGTATGGGGCAAAGGTTATCAGCAACGTAAGCTGCCTCACTGTATTAAGCTACCTTCTCCTCACTCCTCAGAGAGCACCAAAATCTTCTTGTGTTGCCACCCGTCATAGCATGTCAACTCTAATGTTCAATAGATTCCAAGACGTTGGTCTTCCTTAAAGATCTAGGTTTAGATACAAGATGAAGCTTTATTAAGTATGGTTGTTAGTGAACTGTGTAGATACAAGTTTTGTGAACATTGAAGTACCCTTCAGGTACAAAATTGAATATCGTGTTTGCATGGACTAGTCTACTTCTATTTGTAAGTTCTATGGTGTGGCTTTCATCTCTTTTGACATACCTTTGTGTTGATACAGTTGAGTAACTTTCCCGGCCCCTGGTGTATGACAAAGAAGCAGTGCCGGCAGAAGTCTAGACTCAACCTCATTTGGTGATGGCAAGGAGGTATCTCTGATGGAAATCTTGGATGACCTCGCCTGGTGTAGTCCACAAATTTGCAGCAGGAACCTTCTGATGCTTGTTAAGAGATTTAAATATGGTTTTAGATTCTAGAAAACCATATTTTCTATGACCTCTCTTGCCTACTTATTCTTGATACCCAAGTGTTACATCCATAAATTTCCATTTGTTGTAACTTTATGCATGTAATAAATAGTCAATACCACAGAGAATAAGCTGTTCGGCGATGGATTCCATGAGGAGATTCGCAAGGGAATCGCAATGTAGCATATCCGACTTGAATAAAATCATGACTCGGCTTTTGCAATCTTCTGATTATGGCGGCAAAGGCAACATTGCTACTCACCCCTCTTGTCTCCCAGGGAGTGAGAGAGGGAGGGCTCCAGTTTTTCTGAAGGATGACAGTGTTGTGCACCCTGGAATCGCGTCCCAATCCATGGTAGATGCTTATATTTCTGCTCATGCATCCCGCGTCAATTGACTCAATTTCTTATCATTGGCTGTTCCCATTTTCTACGCTGGTTGGTAGGTTTTGACAGCCGAGTCCCCGGGAAAAATCAACTCGGGCATCTAATTTTCTACCAGACCCCTCCATACCCTGTGGATCTCTCTCAGCTTGCTGTGATCTATGTTCCCTACCGTGAACTCATGAACGACGCCATCTACTTCAACAAGGCTCGTTCCACGTGTCGTCTCCAAGTCATTTTCCTTTATGAATCTTCTAATTTTAGTTGCATCATCTTTTTCACCTGCATTGGCCAACATGAGCCCGGCTAGTTTATACCGGTCACCTGACATTGGCTCGAGGACAATGAGGTGTCTGAATGCACGATTGCCTCTTCTTAGGTCACCATGGGTTCTACAAGCGCCGAGTAGCGTTCCCCATATAGTCGAATTTGGTGCTTCTGGCATTGAAGCGATAAACTCTTCTGCTTCTGACAGCCGGCCAGCCCGGCCAAGGAGGTCCACCATGCATCCATAGTGCTCAATAGATGGTCTAATCCCAAAATCATGAATCATTTGATTGAAGTAGTGATGTCCGAGTTCAACATATCCAGCGTGGGAGCAAGCAGATAATACAGCCACAAAGATCACTTCGTTCGGATGAGTTCTGCTAGCAATCATGTCATCAAAGAGTTGGAAACATTTTTCAGGTTGTCCATGCATGGCAAAACCAGATAAAATGACTCCCCATGTTACTATATCTCTTCGAGCCATATTTTGAAAAACTTTATAGCCACACTGGATGCTGCCACATTTGGCGTACATGTCAATCAGAGCAGTGCCTAGAGTAACACTGATCTGAAACCCAGCTTTATCAAGATTTGCGTGTATCCATCTTCCCTGATCCAGTGCTCCCAAATGAGCACAGGCAGATAAGGAGCTCACAAGTGTTGATTCATTTGGATGGACTTGGGAAACCATCATTTCACGAAAGGTAACTAAGGCCTCCGAAAACATACCGTTCTTCGCATATCCTGTGACCATTGCACTCCAAGAAGCAACATCTCTTGCTTCCATAGTATCAAACATTTTCCTAGCCTTTTCTACATGACCTTGGCTTAGGTACCCAGAGATTATAGAGTTCTTTGCAAGCGTGTTCTCTTCTGAAAACTCCGCAAGAACACGTTCTGCACAAGCAATGCTACCTGAAACTGTGTACATATGTATCAGAGAGCTATGAACGTGGGTATCAGGGGCGATTCCAGCTTTAACCATCTGGCCGTGCACTTGTTTACCTTCAAACAGCGCTTCCAAATGGGAACATGCCTTGAAGACGAAGGTGAAAGTGTAATTGTCTGGGGTTATACCATCCAGTAAGAGCTTATTATACAGTAAGAGTGAATCATGTGGGCACTTACCCAGTGTTAGGCCTCTAATCATGGTGTTGTAGGCAAAAGCATCAGGAGAAGGTAGTCCACTGAAGATGGAAAAGGCGAAGTCTATTTGTGACATTGTAACATATGACTCGAGGAGCCTCCCTGCATTTGGAGGGCGGTCAAGGAGTCCCGACACAACCAACTGAGCATGTATCTGTTTTACTACCTCAGAGTTGTGGCAAAATTGAAGCAACTGGATAGCCGCTGGGATTCTAGTTGGGGTCCTGCCTAATGGGAGAGGTAACTTCTTTCTCCGTGGGAAAGGATAAAGGTGAGAGGGAAACCATGATTTCGAAAGGATAAGAAAAGAAGAGGAAAAAAAAAACAGAGTTGAAAGCTCGATAGTAGCTAATGATATTGGTCGCCAATCAGAAAAGTACCTTTCTCTACACCTCATACAATCTTCGAAGTGGCTTTAAGCTTGGCCAGTGGAGGCAAGGAAATGACTTTGAAGTTTTAATGGATCTGAGATACTCGACTTTGGTCTTGATTCTTATTAGCCATCCACAGCCACACAAATTAAGTCCACCAATCGATTTTCTGAGCGTAACGGCATCTTGGGTCCCAGTCTTACACACTTACTTCAAACAATGGAGATTTACAAATGCAAAATCATCTGTCAAGGGCAGATTTTATTTGGGACAGATCGGTCTCTTTTGATGTACTCTGTTTATTTTCGCCACAATTATCATTTGCCAAGGAAAAAAGAATCATCTGTCAAACAATATAATCGGAGTCCCATAAATAATTTCCGGAGCACAAACCCAACTCCGCAAATATAATAAAGCCCAAACCCCAACTACGAGGGGGCATCAAATTACATTTTGATACACAATAATTCTGAGTATGCCTAACTAAAAATTATCAACTCCAGTTGGAGAAACAAAGGCAAGCATGGCCCAGAACCTGATATATGAATAAATTTGGCTTCAAAAGGTAAAAAAAAAAATGTTGGGAAAAAGAAAGAAACTTGACTTTCTCATAAAGACTCGAAAAAATACAGCACGAAGCCAGCTGTAAGCATAAGCAGCAGGGATGGGTAAAATATGATCTGACTCCCACTCTCATCACTGGCAGAGGTAGATTGTGAGGGTGGTAACGCGGGGCATGCAAGGCCCTCCGGCCCTTCCTTGCACTCACTGGCAAAAAGGCCAGGAGGGTAATGTCCATAGATGTTAATGTAGCTGAACATGATTGAAGCACAATCATTTGTTAAATCATTTAACTCATCGGCATAAGGGCAAGCAAATTCCTTGAACGCTGCACAACACTGTTGAGGTGGGTAATTGGGTCCTTTGCATTGGCTTGTGATGATTGTGTAGTTCAAAAACTCGAAGCTCACAGGGCAAGCTGCAGATAACATAAGTAAAACATCATTTGACCACTCATCGCCTTTTTAGGATGCTGTGAAGAACAACGGAATTAATGTGAAAGTTTTTAATTATGCTGGAAAGCGAAACTAATTGCCATAGTGCTGTGTTAAGTTTCCTTCACTTCCTCTTTTTTCAGCAGATGCAAACAAAGCCTCACTATGAAAAGGTATCACCTTTAAAAGACTGCAACAGAACTATCAGCAACTTTTTGCAATCGAACCTAAGGTGAGATCTTTCCTTACATGTTCTCTATTAAACATGCCACATCTTAACTGAAAAACACAGGTTCTTCCCAGAGTCTTAACAACCAATACACGATTTAGATATCCCATCAGAAGCCAGCACGACACAAAGTCAAACACCTTAGTCACTTGGCACTAATTCAATTAATTCCCACATTAACAGGAAACGCAGAAACTAGTAATGATGACAAGTGGGCATGCCTAAAGAAACAAAATTCATTAGTATCTAGAAATAAATCACCGAGCAGATCAAACAAGCACGCCGGACACCATAAGATGTTTTGTGCGAGTTGCGACACTATGATTTCATATGATCTACCTGAAAACTTGGGGAAAAAAAGGGCATACGCTAAAGTTAGAAACTTTGAGTTATCAGATCTCGTACAAATGCATTGTCCGATTAAACCCAGAAAACTTTCTAGAAATAAATCAGTCGTCAAGATCAACACCTTTTTTAGCTTGAAGAAGGTTCCGGCCAGTAGACGTCTGAGATTCAAAAATACTATCTGCAATTACATACAATAAACTATTTTCAGGGAAGAAAACAAAAAGAAAATGATGAATGAAAAATTACTGAAATAGAGAAGTTTTAGCACAGGGCAAGCTAGCACCTGAAATGAAAGTAGGAGAGGAATTTGAGAGAGATCGCCTTTTTAGGATGCTGTGAAGAACAACGGAATTAATGTGAAAGTTTTTAATTATGCTGGAAAGCGAAACTAATTGCCATAGTGCTGTGTTAAGTTTCCTTCACTTCCTCTTTTTTCAGCAGATGCAAACAAAGCCTCACTATGAAAAGGTATCACCTTTAAAAGACTGCAACAGAACTATCAGCAACTTCTTGCAATCGAACCTAAGGTGAGATCTTTCCTTACATGTTCTCTATTAAACATGCCACATCTTAACTGAAAAACACAGGTTCTTCCCAGAGTCTTAACAACCAATACACGATTTAGATATCCCATCAGAAGCCAGCACGACACAAAGTCAAACACCTTAGTCACTTGGCACTAATTCAATTAATTCCCACATTAACAGGAAACGCAGAAACTAGTAATGATGACAAGTGGGCATGCCTAAAGAAACAAAATTCATTAGTATCTAGAAATAAATCACCGAGCAGATCAAACAAGCACGCCGGACACCATAAGATGTTTTGTGCGAGTTGCGACACTATGATTTCATATGATCTACCTGAAAACTTGGGGAAAAAAAGGGCATACGCTAAAGTTAGAAACTTTGAGTTATCAGATCTCGTACAAATGCATTGTCCGATTAAACCCAGAAAACTTTCTAGAAATAAATCAGTCGTCAAGATCAACACCTTTTTTAGCTTGAAGAAGGTTCCGGCCAGTAGACGTCTGAGATTCAAAAATACTATCTGCAATTACATACAATAAACTATTTTTAGGGAAGAAAACAAAAAGAAAAGAATGAATGAAAAATTACTGAAATAGAGAAGTTTTAGCAAAATTAATAGCACCTGAAATGAAAGTGGCAGGAGAGGAACAAGAAACAGAGAGACCCATCAAAAGGAAGGACAAGAAAATTGCAGTGGCGACGCAGAAACAGCGATTCCAGGCCATATTTTTTGGCTCTTCTTTGGGTGTGAGAGAAGGGGAGACCTTTACGACAGAGCTAACCTTTTCTTCCTTCTGCCTCCTTCTAAATCTATTCCTTGTATTTCTTTTGTTTTGTGAACAAGAAAAAGTAAAGGAAACAAAAAGCTTCAGAGAGCTGTTGTCAAAACTACTTAAGATTACAGGCGGGCATGTAGAGGAAAGTGGGCCATAGACACCAAAGAAGTTTAGTATTAATTAAAGATAAATAAAGCAGACAAAAGACAAGACAGAGGTACGCGTATGGGATTGAAGTGGATGACAGCAGGAAACGCGCGTCAGGACTCTCTCCCTCACTCTCCCTTCAAGAAAGTTTGTGAGCTCCTTTATTGGTTTCTCTGTACAAGTGGATATGGGCTGCTTTGCATCAGCCCTTCGGCCTGATAGATTCTACCCTGTTGACCTCGCTTCTTTTGTATTGTGACTCTTTTGATTAATGGATGATCTCTGAATTTATCCAGCAAAAAAAAAAAAAAGATATGTCCTTCGTGTCAGTGGTTTAAAGTTTTCAAATCCGATATGAAAACATACACATAACTGAACCTGATGGCAGTATCTACGAGATTTCTCTTGTTCCTCCGCAGATATTTCTATTTAAAAGACATCTATGCTTTCATCACAAATAAGATAGCAGAATTACATTTATCTCGTATGATGTTTGTTATAGGCAGTGATTCCTTTCAAATTCAGATAAGAAGGTAATTAATTCGAAAGAAAAAAAAAATTACAACTTGACACACACCTAAAAACTACACTAAGGAAAAATTTGAAATCCCAACCTCAAGACATAACCATGAGAAATAAAACAGCCATCAATCTTCCCATTTACAATTCTCTTCTCTTGCTAAGTTTGACACACACCTAAAAGATGAACGTACACCCAAGATGTAGATAGGATTGAAACCACCAACCAAAAAAAAAAAAAAAGAGGTACGTTGAATTCGGTGAACATTAATTTATTGCCGGTGGTTTTGGAGGGCACGTTCTAGGGGCAGCCATACAACCTCACAACCAAAAAAGAGGAGAAAAAAAAACCTGGGGAAACAAACAGACTTGCCCCACCTGCTAGCCTAGTGGGCAGTGCTAAACCAAAATTGGGCATTTTGACTCCACTTCTTAATACATTACATTATGAGATGGAGAAAAGAAAAGAAATATATCATTTTTACAGATGGACTGAACTGAGTCCGACTCCCGTCCACCAAAATTTAATGTTTCCCTTCAAATCTTAGTTTTGCTTCAATTTCGTCATGCCCTCCAAGTTGCTGACTCGGCAACATGTCAACTAAATTGCCTGTCTCGCCATTTCGTGTTTGAAGATTTGCATCCTTCTTGTCTTTGAGTTCATCCATTCACGGGGCTTTCACGCAGATCAGATACAAGTCCCGTACAGGATATGAGTGTATTCAGCCCGAGTAGAGAAAACGAAAGAAGAAGATGAAGCTCTAAAGTAGCACATTTCCTGAAATTTTCTTTCTTTACATTGTTCTAGTGGTGGGAGAGGGAACAGCCCATAACGCTTAGCCCTAAATTATGATATCAAGTACTCACAAGTCACAGTAGGGGAGAAAAGGGGTATTAAGGGGGACAAAAGAAGTGAAGTCTTCCCCAAGCCTCTTCCAATTATGTCCGGACAGTCTGCAGCGGGTGCGTAACATATGGTCTGCTCAGAGAGTATAACCTATGCTAGTCGCCTCCTTCTACTCTTTTGCTTTTAAAAAAGATATATGTACTGCTATCGAGAATGACGCCTCAATGGCATACTTGTCTACCTCGACCTCCTTTCTGCACATTTTACTTCATTCTCCACCCAATCTTTCGAATGTTCAACACAACAATCTTCTTCGCTGCAAGAGACCAAGAAACTTCAAACTCAGCTCAAAAAAACCATGATACAGCGTTTAAGGTTGGAACACCACAAAAACCAATGCAATTTTCCTGTTAAATAGAAGAGCAACCAGTTGAATTTCTGCACGGACTCTTTAACATAGTGAGATGTCACTTCAGCTTATGTAATGATATATGTTAATCAGGGATCCGAATTCTTTACAATTTTTTACTTGAATTGCACGGTACAATTCGGAGAGAGACAAAATAAGTAAACCCTACATTATTTAATATTACTCGTGTAAAATTTCGACAGTATGAGCCTTACAATAGGATATATATATTGTGTCTATCTCTCTCCAGAATATTGCAGAATATCCTAGTCTCATTAATCAGTACTCGCAATGCTAAGGACACATGTTTTCCATATTCGAATCATAAGAACCGTGAGATTCCTACCTCAGTTCAGAGATTCTGCACCTTGGCAGTCACACATTAGTGGAAAAATGCTTTTTGTCAAAATCACCATAACAAACTGGACAACAAGGTGTTATTCCAGATTCGCAGAGTTCCCATCAGGCAAGATAGCAGGACGGAGAAGAAGAGGAAAACATATAAAATGGTAAATAAGGTAAGAAAAATGACGAACCCCTTCCCTCAGGGGCTTGAGGTTGAATATGGCATAATTATCACTACATGCATAGGGCTCCCACTAGCTAAAAGCCCCAGAACTCCTGCAGCATGCCCTAATGATGTTCCAAGACGAGAATATGATGAAACCTAATTTAGTAATACAACTTAACCCTCATACTTACATGAAATTTAGACTCCCGTACTTCTTCTAGGAGCTCAGCAATCTCTAGTTGCTTTACCACAGTAGAATGTAATACCTGTAACAATAAGATGAATGCAGACAATATTGCCATCACTGCAATCATGACTTCACTTTTACATGACTAAAACTTGAGGAACGAACCGTACTTTCTTTGTTTGTTCAAGGTCAGCCTCAACACACTTGATCCTGTCCAAAGATTCCATAAGCATTTGCTCTTTTTCTAAAGGAATGCCAGCAGGCTTGCTGCTAAACTCTTCAAATACCTTTTCCAGTCTCTGAATACGCTCTATGCATGGAAGGACACGGTCTTCTTCATTCAGAGCTTCAACAGCAGCAGAATGACCATTGATGTTGTTTTCCATGACAGTAGATGGGTCAACATTATTCTGCCTTCTCCAGACCTCAAATTGCAGAGTATGGAAGAATGCAACTAGTCCGATCAAGAAAGATATCAATGCCTTCACAGCACATTGAAAATCAGTTCTCCAAACTTTTTCCTTAACAATATTGAACCACCGGTTGACTGGAGTACCTGATGGGAAACATCAAAGAAACAGATAAATCCCATGAGCAGGGATAATAGTGATACAGTCAACAGCTATATGGTGACAACCTATATGAGCCATTGTCATGCCCATCAATCATTTTTTACGAATATTCATTTATTAGCAGATGTAAAATAAACCATATGTTATATCCTGGACAAAAACTAAAAATGATTCTCATAATAGATTATATTACCAAGTCCTTCCATATTTGAGGTTCCCACACGAGGAGTATTGTGCTCGTCATCAATTTTAGGTGGTTGATCCTCACAATGTAATTCTCCCAGTTCACTTCTCACAGCTTTCTCCACCATGGAAAAGTCATCATCACAACTCAAGTAGCCAATTGCATCTGATGCCTTGACCTACATGGCAATAGGAAAACACACACAGTACGTGAATACATATCTAGAATAATTTACCATCCCCATCAATATGTAGTGGAAGGTTTACAACTCACTTCTTCATGAACTGGGGCCAAACGAGGAAATGTGGAGCTCTTTCGTCCTACCGGAGAACAAGGATCATCAATATCTGATCCTGACTCTGCTGTTGATGTATCACTGCATCTTCCCTGAATTTAGAAAAGAAGAATGAAAAACAAAAGAGGTATTTAGAACAACATATATCAATGAGTTATCAAATTACTTCTGCCAATGAAACTAAGACTTGCCTTCAGTGGGAGGTTCTTAGTATAAGTGTCAACTCTCTCAATTGAACCTTTGGTGATTTGTTTGACAAATGTTGCTTCCGCATAATGTACAAGCTAAACATGGGAAAACAAAATACCCAGCTCAACAGAAATTTCAATCCTAGAAAAGATTCGATGCCTAAAATGGACTATCGACTCAACATATATCATGCCCTAAGGGATAAAAATACTAAAATCAAGAAAAGTCACTCTCGAAAGAAAAGGCTTACCTTCATTATATCAGGATTATCCCATGGGCCTTTATTAGATCTAAGGCACCCTCCTTCTGTGGAGCACGAACACGAACCACCCAAGAAGTCTGGCAACTGACTGAAAGCAAAAGAGTCTTAAGTAATTAATGAACACATAGTGACTTTTGAAGTAGACAGGATGAATGGATGATAGTTACCTCGAATCTATGACTTCAAGTAGTTTAGACAATGACTTGGGTTCAAGAACCTGGTATAATAGGATATAAATATCAGTCTAGGCTTCAGGAAGAATAAAATGAGATTATCACCACAACCAATATCTTATACCTGTATCTTTGCAATCGTCTGTGTATCAAGAAACCTCTGTGCAGCAGGCCAAAGCATCTTTTTGAAGCCGGGGCCAGCATTGACAATGTACATTCGATGTAACGTCTGTACATTTCTGGAAATAATTACTAACTAATATGAAATTGGTAAATAAAAAAACACTTGGAAGACTGCAATACCTCGGGGTAGTAACTGTTGTCAATTTTGGTCAAGGCAGCCAAAAGACTTGCAGCAGTTGGGGTGAAATTCTTAATGCCCTGGATTTAATGTAATTATCAATTGCCAATTAAAATCCCGCAGAGAAGCAGTTGCAAGTAAAACAGCCAGCTATCAGTAGAATAAAGATATTTTGCAGTTTTTCTATTTAATTTAACATAATGAGTCTTCCATTCTTGTCCAAATCTATTAACAGTGTAATCCAGTGCACCCAAACATGGTAACATGATACTGGTCTGTAAAGCACAAAAGCCAAATTCAGATCTGATTGAACTCTTAAAGGTACACGCACAACACAAAGTAGCAATCAATTATTGCCCCCTAACAAACTCCAAGTTTGCTGAAAATTTTCCTGACCAAACTCAATTTTACAAAGCTTTTCTATGTAGAAGTCAACATACCAAGCCCTGCACATCTAAAATTGTTGTCGTTGAACAGATCCGCCTCTTTGCTGCAATCGAACAAGCAGGAAATTTCTCCTGGAGAGCCCTTTCGAACTCTTGGACATGGTACCTTACGTATCGATCTATTGTCGTAATGCGCATGAGCTTACTTGGATGAGCTTTCCCAAGCCTCTCGATGTAAACTGGCCTCCCTTCCTTGTCAACTCCATGGTACCCTTGGGGGTAATAGTGTAAGACTTCTTCCAGCTCTTCAAATTCAAAATCCTTCATATCAATTGGTTCAATATGGTTAATTACCCACTGCACTTACTGAGAGTAACGTAGTATCTCCATTTTATGAATTCTGATTACAGAGGACGAGTAGAACTCGCATACAACTATATTGTTTTCCAGGCATATGGTTTGCTTGTCCTTTTGGCAGTAAGATTTTATATCAACTACGAATTTGGTTAGAAGTTGGTAATTGCGAAAATGACAGGATAAGTTCCTCCTATTTTGAACTGAACAATAGCATTCTATAGAACCAATCTGCTGGTGGCATTGTCTTACATCATTACCTCCAAAATGGTGTCCGTTCCATATTCTTTTCTCCAGTTGAGCATTTCTTCCCACATCTGGATTGTTTTCTCAATGTTAAAATCTCTAGCTTTCAAAAATCTGCCAAGAATAGATACAGGATTACTACGCAGAATTCATTTTTGGCTTGGCCATCTAAAACGGTGAATCTGTTCAACAAAAGCAGCCAGTTTTATTGTAGAGACAGGACTACAACTCAGAATGCATATTTGGCCTCAGCAGTACAAAAGTTGAAACAATTCAACCCAAGCAGTCAGTTTAATCATCTAACACACCACACATTGAAAGATACAACTGACCTCAACAAAGTATGATAGTCATCATGCCTAGGAGGCAACAAATCCCTTTGAAGGAGCTTTTGACGCAACTCAAAAACAGCACACTCCTCTTTTGCATCCCGTACATCCTCTATTGAAACAGGTGGAACCCTGTAATCAATTTTCCTTTTCCCTCTTTTCTTTGATCTTAAGGTTTCCAATTTTTGAATCGGAGTTATCAAAATCTGTCATGAAACCGCAGTCCTTCTAGGCCTTCAACATAGAGTGAGAAATCAAGACATCAAGTGTATACCACTGATTCCACAACCATTCCTCTTGAAGGCATCATAAGCCATCCAATTTTTGATAGCAAATAGCATATATATCCAAGAAATTAACGAGCAAGCGTACCTGACATTTCAGACCACCCCAGTCTCAAGATTCAGAGGGTTTCAAGCATCTGCTCTATAATTTCATCATGAAACCCTGTCTTCTAGGCTTCCCAAGCAATTAAAGGAGAAAATCAAGGAAGTGTATACCACTGATAATTGCATTAGTGTAAAGACTCAATAAAATCTTTAATCTGGAACCGCTTTTTCAATTAATCAAGCATCATAAGCCATCCAATTTATCAAGTGATAGCAAATAGCATATATATCCAAGAAATTAACGAGCAAGCGTACCTGACATTTCAGACCACCCCAAAAGGAAGAGTCTCAACCCCAAGATTCAGAGGATAACCACGAATCCAGAGCAAGGCGACACGCATAAACTCATGCAGTTTTACACTGTCGACAACAGAAAGCAGCTTTAAGCATCCAAATTTCAAATCTGGGACATCAACTCCGTTTCCTTTTTTAATCGGGATAAGTACATCAAATATGTTGTATATATTTGGCAATGGATCATAGTTTAACAAAACAATGACTAAGTTCTCATTTGAGTAGGAGCCATATAAATCAGCGTTACGTCTTCTTCGAATGATAGAAGGAACCAAATTTCTAGTGATTTGTGGCACTTTTCCTTAGTAGTGGAAAAGAATAAAACTTTTTCAGTTTCCAGCAAAACCAACAACTATTTTTCCGCCCAAAATCTCTAGAAAATCAAATCATCTCACAAGAAAAACCATAACTTTTTCACTTCTTCTCGTCGCTCTCAAGCTAAGCAAACAAATCCTTTCGGTTTACCGCAACGAATCCCATAAATTCTGAAAATCCAATCGACCTATATTTATAAAAGGGAAAAAAAAAAAAACGACGTTCAATTAACCACCTTTCATGGTTTTTCACTTCCTTGTTGTCGGAGCTATCTCAGTTAAAATCTAACTGAAAAACAACGTGGCCGAGAAGGGATACCTAAATAAAAGAACTCCAAGCCTCAAGTTCGGAAGAAAAAAAAAACTGCTGATAATAGCTCGAAACGAATGCAACATAGCGAAGCCGTATCACATTTAGTACACGGTGACGTAACGGTCTCCACTAACTTCAAAACGCAGTAAATCTGAACAATGCCGATTAAAACGACTGGTAGATCTCATATTAAAACCATAGCAGAAACAGAGCAATAGTGAAACGTTATGTGAAAACGCACCGTCCATGAAAACCGCGATTGGAGAGCTGGATCACAATATCTGAGAGGAAGAATAAGATTGATTTTCACGAGCCGGAGAGCTCCACTGGAAACCGGAGCTGAATTGAACAACCAGCGATGAGAGTTGCAAAAGTATTTCCCAGAAACCAAAAAAAAAAAAAGAATTTTCTCGAGAAAAAGGACTGGAGTTGTGCGAGCTAGAAGCTACGGGAGGAGCCTGGAAAAGATCTGATTCTCGGTATGTTGTAAATATGCGCTCTCCCTCTCTCTCCCCCCCTCTACCACTCTCTCTCTCTCTCGCTTTTTTCTTTTAATTTAAAGTAATTTATTTTGGTTTTTGGTTTTTTATGGGTCTCGCTCTGGCTTTCGCTTTCTCTCCAAGTCGAAGGTGGAGAGGAAGAAGGTTCCAGCACTCCCCACGCCAGTGTGACCTTCGCAGCTTATTTGTCACCGTTTTCTTGAGGATTTCCATTACGTGTCCGTTGCTTCTTTAAATGAGTACTCCAAAATTGAAATCCAGCAGTAAATTAGGCCGACGCTGACGTGTGTCGGATATTCCTTAATATCCTCAAAAAAAATAAAAAAAAAACTCACTATTCAAACTCTTCCTAATATCACGATTATGAGGGTTGATAATTTTACCGGTAAAGCTAATAAATCTTAACCGTAAAGCTAACAAAGGTCACCTTTTTCTCTGCCAAAGGGCACTCTTTTTTTTTTTTGGTTTTTCAGAGCTCACCGTGGAGAATAATTTTGTGACACTTACATGACACTCGATGTTTCCTTTGTGTAGCATAATATGCAAACCTAAATTCGAATCCTAATGTCGTGCGAACAATTTTTCGACTTAATTAATATTTAAATTATTGAGACGAAGTATAATAGATTTTTATTGTTACTGAGAATAGATATTTAATTTTGGAGAAAATACACTTTTCACCCACAAACTATCGGAGTAGTGACACATTGCACGCAAACTACCATCTTTAAGACATTGCACCCTCAAATTACCAATGTTATACATTTTGCACCCTAAACTACCCACTTTGACACATTACACCCTCCAACTATTAATATTAAACACTTTGCACCCTCCATTTGACAATAATACCTTGAGAAATTAATGAATTGACAACAATATCTAAAGGCATTATCGTCATTTTAGTTTAAAATTTTAATAAAGGGTGTAAAGTGTTAAAAATTAGTAATTAAAGAGTGTAATGTGTCAAAATTAATAATTTAGGTGTAAAATATAAAATATATAATAATTTGTAAGTAAAAAGTGTATTTTTTTCTTTAATTTTTGTCCAGAGTAGTATTGACAAGATTCGACCCATTTGGCCTATGTTTATGGATGGGGGATTTTGGGTGCACTGTTTTTGATGACAGAAAATTGGAAGTATGTGATGAAGGGAAGAATGTCGCCCATAAGCTAAGTAGGCCCCCACCATCCCTGCGGTATTCGTTTCCTAGTCCTTAGGTGGAAGCAGAACAAAAGAGAGTTTGTACGAAGGCAGAAGAGTAGGGCTATGAGTAGTCTCCAATTGAGGTCCGTTTTTGGTAGAGTACCTAAACTGACGAGCTACATAGGCTGGTGGTTGGCTCGAGATTTCAGGATAGATACCCTTCCTTGACCCTATTGCTAGCTTTTGGAGGTTTGCCAGGAGCCCACATGCCCAATTTTTTTATTTTTTACTATCTATGCGTATATGTATATGAAGCAATGCATATGTGCTTCAAGAGTCAACACAGTTGGGTCAATCTGTTGCCGGTTGGGCAGGTAGAAATTGATCAACCACCCACTCATTTTACCCAAATTTCCACCGAGCACAGTGTACAGAACCTCCTTGGACTCTGTAACGAAGACTTCAATTCACTATCGACGTGGCTGGTGGCTGGGCGCAAGAAGACATAACGAAGGTGACGTTTTTGACTGAAATTTTTGTCATTTTCCAACCGTAATTTTATCTACAATTTGTTTGTGATAGAGGTTGACACGGAATGGCAATTAAAGGTTGGCACGTTTTCCTGGATACAACGCAGCAAAACTTACACCAGTTGGGATGATAATGCCATCATTGTTATACGATCAA